>JARHVA010003081.1:767500-1122500 GCA_037957365.1 Torreya grandis
AATGGATACCATAATGACATATGAGAAGTTTAAATATGAACTTGGATATCTACTTATCGATTACATGAGGGGAATGGCTTCCACCCACTTAGGAAAATATTTGGTAGTAGTCAAGTTATGTTTATGCTCATATGAGGATGTAGGAATAATATTCCCTATGAGGTTGAGTCCCCACATTAATAATAGCCATGGTGTTATCAATGGTTTGAGCATATTCGCTAGATCATGAATTATATTAGCATGATTTTGACACTTTACACACCTTTTCACATATGAAACTACATATATTTCCATAGTTATCCAATAATAACTAGTACATAGTAAATTTTTGGCTAAGATTACCCCATTGGTGTGGAATCCACACACTCCTTTGTGAACTTCCCTCAATGCTAATCTGGATTCTACAAAAGGTAAACAACAAATCAGAGTTCCATCATAGCTTGTAAGATACAAGGTTGGTCTAAGTAGGGTATAAAGAGACGGTTTTTGGATGAAATATTTTTGTCTCTTACATGATAGGTCAAGTGGAATAATTTGGTCTTAGAGATAGGCATTTTTTTTTAGAATACTAGGGAAATTTGGAACCAACAATGTTTCAAACCATCTTGATGGTTGATTATTTGTGTGTCAATGCTAATAAATGTTATAAAATAAATTGATTATCCCTTGATCTATCATTTATCTAAATCATTGATCTAATGGTGTCTATGGAATCCACTATTTTGTTATTAGATCGAGGTATTTTTTCAAAATAAATGTTAGCAATTTATTGTTTGAGAGTATCGACCATATCTTTATATGGTACCAACTTTTCATCCTTGGTCTGGTATTGGTGTGCGACTTGATTGATGAATAGATGAGAATCAATTTACACTAGTAAATGTTAGATGTTCAACTATACTACTTGATGAAGCCCTATAATGAGTGATTCATACTCATTCATGTTATTGGTACAGGTGAAACCAAAATGAAAGGACTTAGGAATGAGATCCCATTATGGTATAATAAACAATATTTTAACATCTAATACATGAGCTATGAATGAACTGTCAAAGTACACCTTCTACTATTCTACCTCAGGATGTGCTTCTACTTCTACGATGGTCATGATGGATTCATTTAGAAATTAAATGTAAGGGGTTGATTATTGTGAAGAGGAGCTTTTACAAGTTAATCTAAGATCACTTACCCCTTAATGGCCTTATAATTAGCATATTCAATCTTAAAATCTCTCAAAAACATTATCTACTTTGCCATGTAACCCTTTAGAGATGTCTTTGAAAGTAGATACTCGAGCGGATCTACTTTGGAAATAACAATGGTCTTGTTGTTCAAAATGTAATGATGTAACTTTTGGGATAAATACACCATTACTAAATAGGATTTTTTAATCAATGTTTAATTTTGCTCATATGAAATAAATGTGTTTCTAAAATAATACATGACATGCTCTTTATCCTGTTTATTGTATTGTGCTAAAAGTGCTCCCAAGGCATTTTTAGTCATTAAAAGGTAAAGTAACAATGGCTTGTTCGACATCAATGGTAATAAAATAGGTGGATTGGTTAGATATTTCTTAAGTTGATCAAATTATTTTTGGCACTCTTCATTCCAAGATAAATTAATTCCCTTCTTCAAAAAATGTGTAAATAGATGACATTCATCTACCAACTATGATATGAAGCATCAGTTGATTAAATCTTGCCTTGTAAACTATGGATCTACTTCAAGGTAGATGGTGGTGACATTTTGGTAATGGCTCAAAATTTTGATGGATTAACTTCAATGCCCCTATGAGAGATAATGAACCTAATAATTTACTAGAATTTATACTAAATACACACTTACTTGGATTAAGCTTGAAATTTTACTTGAGAAGTCTCTCAAATATTCTCTATAGTATATCCAGATGGTTGGGATGGGTTGTCAATTTAACCAGGATATCATCTACATATTATTCAATAATGTCATGCATCATATCATGTAAAATCACTATCATGGCTCATTGGTAAGTGGTTCTTTTTTTTTGAGTCTAAATAACATTACCTAATAATAAAACATTCCCCAAGGAGTGGTAATCATTGTCTTGTGTTGGTCTTCTAGTGTTATTTTGATCTAGTTATATCCTAACAATCCATCCATAAGAGAAAGAATTTCATATCAATTTTTTGAGTTGACTACCATGTCAATGTTAGGTGGAGAAAGATGTCTTTTAGGTAGTCTTTATTAACATCCCTAAAATTAGTGCAGATTATAATACCTTATAGTTTCTTTCTCACTAACACAATGTTAAAAATCCACTTGAAATAGTTGATCGAACTAATGCATCTCACATCTAAGAGTTTATCTAAATATTTATTAACTAGCACATCAATATAAGGATCCATCTTACGTATCTTGTATATAATGAGATTGGAATTAGGATGCATAATAAGATGGTGTAAAACTAAGTTAGGGTCTAAACCTAACATGTCCAAATAAGCCCATGCAAATATGTTAACAAACTCCTTCAGAAGGGATATAAAAACGTCATGTTCCTCCTTAGTGAGGGATGCACCTAATTTAATCCACTTTGGGTCCTCTTTTATCCCAATATTAACCCATGAAGTGTCCTCTATAAGAATCATAAAAATATATTATAAAATAATTGGTAAGGAGGTAAACTAGTTAGAAATGGCAAAGTCCCTTGGTCAAAATGGCTCATCTAATTCTCCCAAGCAGGATGAATCAAAATATCTTAATACTGGTAAATACCATGAAATAAATACTTCAAGTAAATCTTAAACAATCTGTGAAAAAACTTGTCATTCCTCAGTAATGATTTATGATCTATAAATAGGCTTTGGATTATAGGTATCATGTGCTTCATAGGAAGAGGGATGAACATCCTTGTCTGATTGTGTTACAAATTGGTTTTCTCCAAGAGAGTTTCTTTTTTAGTTACTTTTATGCTAGTTATAAAGTGCCTCAAAGAGATTTTCACTTTTAGACCTCAATGTTTGATTTTTTTTTATTTTTGGCCAAGAAAGTTCACCTTATCTCTAAAATAGGCATTAAGATCCAATCTGATATAAAAGACTTGCTTGTGATCTTCAAGAGGAAAGTGATTATTTAATCCTAAAAAATTGCATATGGCCTCACCATTTTCAAACTTGTATAATGGAATTATTGAATCTTGTTGGTCCCAGTCTATCAATTGTGGGTGATAAAGGGTTAATGGTGAAGGTTGATAAATAGGGTTAATGGTGAAAAATACATTGGGGTTAAATAAATTTATGGTGGTAAGGTCATTGTAGATATTATCATTGGAACCTACATCACTACTAGCATCATATTTATTAGTTGATGGTGCTATAAAGTGAATAACGTATGCAGGGTCACCCCTAAGAAGCACCATGGGTTCCCTTATACTTGGTCATTGAGACTAGTTTGATCATCCCTTGCTAATGTATCCCCAAGCCTCTACCTTCATAAGCTAGGTGATCCATAATCTAATTCATAATAGGATACTCATTCTTTGTTAATAGTTATCTAACTCATAAGTGTAAAGACATGAATTGTCCTCCACTAAGGGATCCTATTCTAGGCTAGAGGATGATTTGAAAATAATGGGTTTGTTCAGCTAAGATTTTCCTTTGGTCTGCCACTCCATGTGAGTAGTTTTGGCCTTGGGTCTCCCTCAAGTTTTTGGATTTTCTAGAAATATAGAAATATGGAAGGTATAATGGGTATTATAATTTCTAAGACCTTTTTTAGTTATATATAAGTTATTGACAATGTATGGTGGAGGAATTGATGAGGTAGAAGCTAAGCTATCTAGGTCAATGTAATTGGGTTATGGTCCTAATTCAATGGATCTCCCTTTTATAGCTCTTTTTTGTCATATTTGGGCATAATATTCATGCCAAATTGATATTTATAACTCTTATACTTGGCTTTGAGCATTTATAATTCTTATATGGTTGGAGATCAGGTGGTATAAATACTTCCATTCATGGATGGATAAATTTTTTAAATTGATGCAATATAAAAGGTATGGCTCTAATTTCATGGATCTAGGGTTAGTGAAATAATAAATTGTAAGATAATTTTTGATCCAAAACATGGCATAAAGTGTCATGGTTCAAAGGCATAATGACCACTAGCAAGCTAATAGTACCTTGAGATTCTCATTCATCATTGTGATATGCCTTGATAATAATGGTATCTAGCTACAAGTCGACTACTAAATATCCAAGATGTTTGAACAACTTTAGAGACACAATGTTAAGGCTTGAACCATTGTCTACAAGGATGTGTTTAAATATATGGTTTTTTATACCAACCTCAATCTACAATGGGTTTTTATACAGAGGACCCAAACATGACATGTCACTTTGGTCAAAGGTAAGACATTGGCTAGGGGTAAAGTGTCCTATCATAGCTTGAAATTGTCTAGAGTGTTGTCATCTGGCATGAGGGATTGGCTCAAGTATTCATTTAGGATATTTGTGGATGTTATATGTCCATAATAAATCCATGATGGAGATTTATGTAGGTTTATTATTTAGTTAATCCATACTATCATAGGTCATTCCCTTAATTTTGGCAGTTGGTTTTTTTCTAATAGGCATGGAAATTTGAATGGGATACTTCATTGTATTTGGTTATGGTTCATTGATAGTGATATTGGCTCATCAAGTTGTGATTGTGTAATCTATATCTAGTACTCAGCTTTGGTAGTTGTCTAGGTAGTTAATAGGACCTATAATGGTAATTATAGGTTAGTGTTGAGCCTAGTTACTAACATGATTCAAAGAAAAATTACCAGCATAAGGATGTTGATAGGCATTTTTGGGTGAGGGTATTAGTCTATTGGTATTTTATTGGGGATTTATAGTAATATTGGAAACATGACCTCATAAGACATTTCCTAAAACATTTTTGTAGGTATACATGATGGCATAATGTCTTCCTTGGTTAGTTTGGTCAATTTTCCCTTGGTTCAAACCATTTTATTATTATTGTGGCTAAAATTGTTGCTACTAATTTTACAATGGAGTTTTTTGTTACTATTGTTATTTTTATTGTTATTGGTACTGATATTATTTATTTTTATTTTTATGTTGGGGGAATGGATTGTGATAGATACCCAAGTTATGATTGGTAGTAGGAGAATGGATATCTCTTTGTATCTCTCTATTTTCTAGCATATTCTCAATCAAATACCTGAGTTAGATGCATTGGTGTATGGAATGTACTTTGACACTGTAGTACTCACAAAATTAATTTTATTTGTACTAATAAGTAAAAATAATCCCTTTAGGAAACAACTTCGATATTGTCCAACTCATCATATTTTCTTGGACCAATTTTTAGAACACAAACTCGATAGGCTCACTAAGGTCACTAAAATATCTGGAAATGGGTAGTATTCTCCATGTATGAGAGGCTTGCAATCAATTTTTATTTTGTCATTTTTGGTTTTGTGGAGGACTTGGATGAATGTATAGAGGTGTTGGTTGTTGAATGGGTAGAGGTAAATGGATATTTGATGTTTTCACCATATGAACATGGTGTGATTCATTGACGTTATTGCCAATAATATTTTTATTATGGTTTTAGGCCTTTGGTCTCTCATTTTTATTGCCTTGAGGAGGTGTTGAAGATAGAATTTAGATTAGGTTCTAATTATGGTTCTAGATTTGGTTTTGGTGCTACTATCCTTGATGCTAATTTTAGCTCTAGTTAGAAGAAAATAGTTTAATTATCCCTTTGTTAACAAAGGATTTCTCAATCTATATTCCTTTCTAAATAACCTCTTAAAATGTATGAACACATTTCATCTCAAGATGGTAAGATATATTTTTGTTTAGGCTCTAAGTAAATATCGTAGCCAGCTATTTATTTGGCAAATTATGAGAAAATCAACTTGTGAGTGCCATCCAACATTTCAAGTAAGTAGTGAACCTTTCATCATTATTTTATTTTATTTTTATAGTCCACAACTGTAATATAGTGCTCAATATTATATGAAAAATGTTATACTAAATTCTTAAGAAGATTATAGAAGTTAGGTACAATCTTTTTTAGTAATTTCAAAAGACATTCTAAGGCTTGTCTACCTAGACTCTTTGTAAAGAGAAGAAGAAAATAAATGTCATTTTATTCCATTAGATGACATGAAACAAATAATTATTTTAGATGTTATTTGGGGTCACCATTTCCATTTTATTTATCAAATTTAGGTGTCTCATAACCTGATAGAAATGGTATTTGAATATAATCCATGTTGAATGGATAAGAGCATATATCTTCCAATTTAAATTTCTTTATTTACTTTATAGTTTGTATGGATTAAATTACATCCTTCATTTGTTGAAAATATTGGGAAAGGAAGTTGAATGAAGAGGCATGTTGCTATTAGGGTTGTGAAATGAAAGGTGGATTACCTTGACCAAGGTAGGTATATTATGGAATGTTGGTCAAATTGCTCAGATGAATAGGTATACATATCCATGAATTGGGATCGTATTGTTGATATGAAATACATTGTTGATGGAAAAATTTTTGGTTTAGATTGGCTAAATAGCCTTAGTTAGTGAATTTTGGATGTGTTAATAGAATTTTTCTATATGGGATGTGTTGGTATTATCGGGTTTGGAAGGGAATTTTTTGTCTACTCATCAAACTCTATTATTTAAAGGTAACATGCTATTGACTAGAACCCTACTATTGAAGGTGTTAAAATTTGGATCCCTATTACACATGTGATACATGTTGGGTGAAATATAACTATTGTCACCAAATATTACACCCTATAATATGGTGTTCAAGCCTCTTCCATATTTTTGAAACATGGTAACACTTTCAGGTATGTGGGTGTACCTATAGTGGAAGTGAGCCTCTATATTTAAGGGTTAGCTCCCTGAATGTATCTTGAAATGATTATCACCTATTAGATAGTTAATTATGAGGAAAAGAGTTATAATTTTATATGAAATGGACCTAATATAATGGGGTGATACACCAATATGATTTTCATATGACCATCATGATTTCTTGCACTAAGAAACAAAGCATACAAACTATCTTCCAAGTCCTAAAAGATTTTAATATGAATGTTTAAATATGAAGGTGAGATGAATGAAGGCTATCCAAGGTAAGTGAACCAAATTATAGTTTCAAAAATTAAGGATCATTTTACACTTAAAATATATACCCATATACTTGACAACACTTTATATGACCTATTAGAATAAGAACTCTTGCATAAACATGAGAAGATAAGGAAAGCAAGGATAGAGGATTATCACTTAACATCACCATAAATCACTTTTCACACTTAGATAAATGTTAATAAACTAAAAAATAAATTTAATTAATGTTAAAATTCAAAATACAATGTCATTCTAATAGTGCTTCACCATACATGGAGTGGAATTAATTTACAATAGCCAAAAAGGCCATTATTTATAGAATTGGAGAGAGAAAGAAGAAGAGAATGAAGTTAAATAGTCACTAGGATGTGTGTCATTATAAGATTAGGATTTAAACATGTATGATAATTAATTATAATAAATACCATTCAAGGTCACATAGGCCAAATGTCTTTCCAAGTCATGAAACTCCTGAAATGTGTTGTAGGATTCCTCTTGTTTACTCAAAAAATTGCCTTCATCATTTAGCGATTTTAGAATGACTCACCAATAACTATGGATATATATGATTATTTAAATAAGTGGTATGGGTTTTATAAATTCTCAACCATAAATTATTTGTATCCCTAATCATTAGGATTCTTCTGCACATGAGCCATCACTGCTTAGAGTCCAAATAACTCCTCTTTCACTTACCCCTCACACTTGGCCTCAAAATTTTATTTATTTTTTCATTAAAATCCTTAAAATTTATTTAATAAAACATTTAAATATCTCAAATATCCTTATAATTATTCATTATTCCTTAAAAATTTCACACTTGAAGTTTTCACCTACTCACTAGCTTTTTCACTTTAGCAATTTTGACTGGTTGGAGTGAAGGTAATTATAGAAGAACTTAAGATTTTTTATGGATCATAAAATTGTAATTTTTAGTTATTTTAATTCATAATATTTCTCCCAAATTTTATGTCATATTTTGACTCTTCCTATAACCTACAAAACACCAAAAATAGTCAAGAAAAGCCTTTTTATGCCCTATTCATACAAGTAGGGAACACTTAAAATGGATGGGAAGGAGATATAGTGAGTCATTTTCAGGTTTAAATCACTTTAATTCTCATTATGGTCCATTTTTATACATCTTATACCTCATCTTCCCAATCGGGTCACTAGCAAGCGTTTGTGATGGTTTAGGGCAGTTTTAACCTTTAGTGATTATTTATAAAGGTATGAAATTCAATTGGAATAAAAATTAACTAAAACATTATTATATACTCTTTATAACATATAAAAACCTCTTAAATTACCATTAAAATTTTATAATTAGATGTGAGCTTCCAAAACTATCTACTCGAACTCTTGCCCTTCATTCTACATACCCTAAATTAGCTTTGAGCCAAAATATGGATTTTTTGTGAATTATTTTGCATTCCAAAATATAAAAAACACATTATAACCCATAATTATAAGTTTTAAATATGATATAATTTTCTTATAATCCCAAAAGTGTTATTAGACCCCTTGAGTGTTCTAGGTTGAGAATAGACCAATAGGTCTACTCGCATACCAATAGGTTTGGGTTACCTTGATTCAATTCAAACAATTGAGAGACATTTTAAATTTTTTTTCATGTATATTAAAACTTATAAAACCTTATTTAAAGGTATTCATAAATATTCAACTCACCCTTACCTTCTTTTCTCAAAATCTGTAAGCTTCTCGCTTCTTGGAGTACCCTCTGTCTGAGATAGAATAAAGGTTATCTCCTTTATCTTCTTAGGCACCTTGGATATATGAGGAGATAAATATATTAATTAATTTTATATATAAAAATTTTCATGGGTCACACTTCTATCATTCCCAAACCTTTCTAACTCCAAGACATGCTCTTTGAACACTAACTACTTGTGTAGGGTTGCAACATGGACTATAGGAGCATTGTGGGAACTCTCCATGTCCCATTTTCACTGATATAGGAATGTAATTAGATTATAATCACCATAATTAAAGTTTTAAATATTTTTATAAACCATATATCATCCATTTTTGCATTCTTAACCCACATCTTTGCTTAACTAGGTTTGTATGACAAACTGACTATGTTATACCTTGGAAAAAATGAGCTTGTAGGTCAGTGCTTACATAGTTTAGGATTTAAAAACACATTTATAAGACATTATTTAGTATTAATTATTTCATTACACATTAATATAGACCACTCTCTTCATTTTCAAGCTGTGTCACCCTCAATAATCACAACTTCTTATCTCACTATTATGTCACAATCAAATATAGTTGACTATGTAAGGGTCATGTAGGTGTATCTACATGGTTTAGGCCTTATGTACATGTTTAATATCATCCTTGAAGTTCCAAAAACCATATAATATCTGAATTTATTCACCCCATGCCTCAACTAAGGCCCATACATTCATTGTCTATCCTAACCTTCATGATTACCCTATAGCCAACCTATAGATATCCATTTTTGTAATAAAGAGGAAACCTATAGGTGGGAGTATTTATCAAATGTCTCATGAAAACCCATTTTATTCCTTTTGAGTATAATAATGCAATTTTTGTTCACAAATATTTAAATATATATAAATTTCTACCTTCATTAAGGTCTCCCAACATTAAAAGGATATTTGAGTTCAATCATTGTAGAGAATAATGGCATTCTATAGTGGAAACAACACTCAATATATAGGCTTGCTAACACATTTTCATATGAAAAAATAACAAAAATTTTAATTGCAAGCATTGAACCTAGCTTTATGCTACAACATGGAAAATTTTGGACTAGCTAAGACCTCAATATAACCCATCAAATAAATGTCAAAAGTATTTCAATGTCTCTGTTTGGAGAGATTAAGGTTATTTGTCCCTGAATTCCTTTTCAATAAATACATATGGTTCTTCAAATATGCTTGATACTATATTAATTTAACATGGATTTTATGATATATCCAACACCCTAATATCCCAATAAAGGTCTAAAAACCTATTCCAACATCTCTAAGCAACATTTTCCAGTCGATGTGGGTGCCACCTATAGGTGGTCATTACAGGTTATAGGGTGATGACTGTGAGTATGGATAGAAGGCATGATGAATTAATTTAAACCCAATTTTAGACCATTATAATATCTCTTAATACAACCTTTCCACTTTTAAGTATTTTAAATTAGTGTCAAGTCTTCCATTCCAACATTTTTACCCACTTGTAGGTGCATACCAATGGCATGAAACTATGTATGTGATAAACAATAATCATATTTTGAAATATCCTTTCATAGAATCTCTCCATGATTGATTTTATTTTTCATGATATAAAAAATTTCTCAAAATTAATATCAAAATTCATTTCCTTTCCATGGATGATATATAATTTTTCACACATGTAATAGTGAGTGAAATCCTATAGGAAAGTGGACTATGTTAGGGAACTAGCTATCACAGCTGATTATATACCATTTTGAGAACTTAAATTTGATTTTCCATGTTATTAAAATGTGTTACACATCTTAATACCATAATTACATCCCCATGGATGTGTTTTAGGACCTTGCATAATTCACTTAATTGACTGTGTATGATAGTCATGGAGCAAACTGATTATATGGTATATCTCTTGGTTGGCACTCCATGGTAATCACTTTTAGGATGAATTTGAATAAATAAGGGACCAATAATATATTTTAAAAATTAATCAAACTATCACCATCCACATTAAACCCTTGTAGAGAACACAACCTTCTACAAGTAGTGAATTTAATTTCAACTTCACTTGGGACATCAATTTGTAAAATGAACTAATTAGTTAATGAAAAAATATTCAAACATGGAACCAAGCATGGTAAACATGAGATGAGATATACAACATCCTTTTAAATAAATTTAAGTAGTTGATTTGTATAGACCATCTCAAACAATAGCAAAACATATAGGGTATGGGAAATAGTAAGCAAAAAACACATTCAACTTGTTAGAGTTGGTTCATAAATAACAGGAAATCATTATTTTCACTCAAATAATGAAATTGAATATAAATAAGTATAATATAACCCCAAAAATGCATTTTATATGAAACTTCTCTGACTGCCCATTCCAACCAAAAACCTATTGACCATTTACATGTGCATGGTGGAGTGATAGGAGAGAAGAATGGTTTTTGAATATTTTTGGAACTTCCAAATAATATAAAGCATGGAAGTGAGTCTAATAAAGTTTAAGAGTCATTCCACAAGATTATTACATGTTCCATTCTTTGTCATAGATCATATGAGTGCCAAAACTCCTTATTTTTAGTTATTTTCTTGATTTTTAGTTAGGAAACCTACAAATTTTAGATAAGACTAACATTATTGATAGGTAATATGACATATTAGATATTATAAGTAAAAATATAACACTTGGACACCTTGAAAACCATTCCACTTGCAATTTATGACCCCTAAGTGACTAAAAATGAAACAAGAACTAATTAGACCATGAACAAGAATTAAAAATATGAAGTGGCATCAAATAGACTATGAAACACCCTATGACATTATAAAATTCCCATATATCAAGTTTTTGGTTATAATGGGTTGAGCCATTTTGACTTATGGTCAAAATGGTCAACATTCTTAGCGATTTCCCAAGGGTGGTATGCTTGTTATGCCAAGACCAGTTGCCTAATCACATCCATTGGGATATGGAGTCACATGTATACTAGTTTGGCACACAATTACCTTTTAAAACATACCAAATAACAAAAAACTAACAAGAACAAGACACACAAGACAAGAAACTAAACAAAGACACACTTGTGCTTCATGAGCACTTACGGAACACACATACAAAAACTAAACTAACTATTTCAAACACTAACTTGAAATGAAAACTTACTCTAGGATCAAAGGGGAAGTTTTAAACCTCTTTTGTTTCATTACATTGAGGATTCAATGAGGCATATATCCTTTTGACCTGTGACATTGATGTCTCCATCTTATTCATGGTGTTTGCCAACTTCATTGCCATGATGTTCAATGAGAACCAAGAATCTCCAAATAAATTTATATGGAAATGAAATCCTCTTGCAGCTCAAAAAACTCAAATTTATCATAATAATTTTCAACTATGACCTCTAATGGTGGTTCAAAAAGACATACCTTCTTGATCTCCATGGTGCTCTCAATAAGACTAGGTTTCTTTTCAGCTACAAGTTCTTCAAGCTCATCAAGGAGATCTACATAGTCTATCAAATATTGGTAAATGTCCTCCATGTAAGACTCTTTCTCCACCTTTTCATGTATTTGACCCTCAACTTATCAAATATCTTCAATCTTTTGAAATAACTTCACTTTCAGTTGCCAATCATCATTACTTTCCTTGTCATCTTGAACCATTATCTCTTCAACACTCTCTTCTTGATGTATGATGTCATCAAGCTGATGTTCTTCATGCTCCAAATCATCTATGGGTAGTTCATAATTAGGATGAGATATTGATTCATATTCAAGGATAAAAACTTCCATCTTGGTTTCAAGATATTCCTTTATGATTATAACTTCTTGAGGAATGACTTGAAATTGCTCTCCATTGTTGATAGCACACTCCACTTCATGCTTGAGATGGTCATCCACAACTTCATGATCAGATATGGAGTCATTTCTAAATATCTCTCTTTTCAATTCTTGGCCACATTCCTCATGGATAGTTGCAAGGGAATATTAAATATGTTTCTCTTCATTCTACAAGGTAGAGTTACATTTGTGTTTGCCAAGGGGAATCCCCATGGTGATTTATTCCTCATAATCACTCATGACATCTTCTTGGTTAGCTATGAATTGATCTCTTTCCTCTTAATTTTCTTCCCTCAAAATGGGATCCTCTTCATGAAAGGGTGGGATGGAAGGTTGATGAATAGGCTCATGTGAAGGAGATGGGATGTAGGGTGAAGGAGAAGGCTTGTGAATGGACTTAGGAAGGAGGATTGCACTATTAATCTCATGTGAATGTGATTTATTGGGTTTATTATAAGTAATAACACCTACATAAGTAGAAGTTGCACCTTGATAATAGCTTTATTGAAACTATTCAACAACATGTTCATTTTTGACCTCTTTATCCTCCCACATACTTAGCCTATCTATTGATCATTAAAGGCACTCATTTTATAATATAATTTTTTCTTTGATCTCCCATTGAGATAATTTTATCTCTTCAAACATCTCAAACATCTACATACAATTTTGGGCTTCCATGGTTCATATGATTGGTAAGAATTTTGATAGGACTGTTGAGGAGTAAAATATGGTTCATAACAAGGCTAACAATGAGGTTCATGATAAGGGTATTCACCATAGCTATTCATATCAATATCATACGTTAAATGAGATGAAAAAATTTATCAAAATATTCAATGAGATATACCTATATTGATTACAACTAGAAGTTATCATTCAAAATCACCATTGGTGCTAGATTGCTTGCTTCCAAATAATGATTCAAGGAAAGACACACCAATAATATTTACACTCTCTTGGAAATTATCCCATTGGGCATGCCAAAAATATTGTCACAAAATATTAAAACCTAGAATAGGGTGTTAAATCCTCTTCCAAATTTAGGAAACATGGGAACACTTCCATGTATGTGGGTGTACCTATAATGGAAGTGAGCCTTTAGATTTAAGGGCTAGCTCCCTGAATGTATCTTGAAATTTTTATCACCTATTAACTAGTTTATTTTGGGTAAAAGAGTTATAAGTTTACATTAAATTTAAATAGTCTAAGGGGATGATACACATGGATGATTTCCATATGAACATCATACTTTATTTTACTAATAAACAAAGCATAAAAACTAGCTTCCAAGCCCTAAAATATTCTAACATGAATGTTTCAATATGGAGTGAAATGCATGAAGTCTATCCAAATTAAGTGAACCATATACTAGTTTAAATAACTAAGTTTCATTTTACACTTAAAATATAGACCCATACACTTGACAACACTTTATATGACTTGATAAAAGAGGAACTCTTGCTTAAACATGAGAGGATAAGGGAAGCAAGGATAAAATATTATCACTTAACTTCACCATACATCAATTTACACAATTATAAAAAATTTATTTAACTCAAAACAAAAACTTTAATTAATGTTCAAAGGCAAAATACAATTTCATTCTAGCAGGGCTTTGCCATACAATGGAGTGGAATTAATTTATAAGAGCTAAAAAGGCCACTATTTATAGAATTGGAGAGAGAAGAGAAGAGAATGAAGTTAAATAGTAATTATGACATGTGTCATGATGAGAGGAGGAGTTAAACATGTATGATAATTAATTATAAGATATACCATGCAAGTTATCATAGGCTATATGTCCTTCCAAGTCATGAAACTCCTAAAATGTGGTGTAGGAATCCTCTTGCTTGCTCAAAAAATTGCCTCCATAATTTGGCCCTTTTGGAATACCATGACACTAAATATGGATATATATTATTATTTTAATAATTTTTATGGTTTGTATACATGACCCACCATGTATTTTTTTCATCCCTAATCATCAATATTCTTCTACACATGAGCCATCACTGCATGCAATCCAAATAACTCATCTTTCACTTACCCCTCACACCTGGCCTCAAAATTGGCTTCATTTTTCCATGAAAATACATATATGGGAGTTAATGACACATTTAAATACCTCATATATCCTTATACTTCTCAGGTAGTCCTTAAAAATCTTCACACTTTAAGTTTTCACCCTCTCACTAGCTTGTTCACTTTGGTAGTTTTGATTAGCTAGAGTGAAGGCAGTTGTAGAAGCACTTAGGATTTTTTTTTAGAATTAAATGGTAATTTTTAGTTATTTTAAGTAATAATATATCTCCCAAATTTTATTTTAATCTTTTTACTCTTTCTATAACCTATAAAACACCAAAAATACTCAAGAAAAGCATTTTCTACCCTATCTATACAAGTAGGGAACATCTCAAATGGATTAGAAGTAACTATGGTGAGTCCTATATAGGTTTAAATCACTTTCATGCTCATTTTTTTCCATATATATGCATATTATACCTTATCTTCCCAATCAGGTCACTAGCAAGGGTTTGTGAAGGTTTAGAGCAGTTTTGACTTTTAGTGATTGTTCATAAAGGTCTGACATTCAATTGGAAAAAAAAATTCACTAAAACCTTATTATATAACCTATATAACATATCCAAACATCTTATATTCCCATGAAAATTTTCCAATTAGATGTGAGCTTCTAAAACTATCTACTTGAACTCTTACCCTTCATTCTACATACCCTAAATTAGTTTTGAGCTAAAATATGGATTTCCTATGAATTCTTTTGCATTCAAAAAATATCAAACAAAGTAGATAATACCTAATGATAATTTTTCCATAGGTTATAATGTTCCCCTAATTCCAAAAGTGTTATTAGACCCCTTGAGGGTCCTAGGCCTAGACTAGACCTAATAGGTTTGCTTGCATACCAATAGGTTTGGGTTACCTTTCTTTAATTTAGACACCTAAGATACCTTTAAAATGTTGGTGCATGTATATTAAAACTTATGACACCTTATTTAAATTTATCCATCAATATTAAACTCACCCTTCCTTTCTCAAAATATACAGGCTTCTTACTTCTTGGAGTACCCTTTATCTAAGATAGAACAAAGGGTATCTCCTTTGTCTTATCAGAAACCTTGGATATATGAGGATCTCAATCTACTTATGAATTTGATATATACCCATTTTTAGGTTTAATTCACACTTATATCACTCAAAAACCTTTCTAACTCCAAGATAGACTCTTTGAACACTAACTACTTATGTAGGGTTGCAACATGGACTATAGGTGCATTGTGGGAACTCTCCATGTCATATTTTCACTGATATAAAAATGTCATTAGATGATAATCACCATAATAAAAGTGTTTAATATGTTTACAAAACCTTTATCATCTATATTTTCATTCTTAACCCACATCTTTGCTCAATTAGGTCTGTATGATAGACTATGTTATACCATAGAAAAACTGAGCATGTAGGTGAGTTCTTTCATATTTTAGGATTTAAACACAATTTTTAAGACATTATTGAGACTTAATTATGTAATTAAAAATTCATATATGTCACTCTCTTCATGTTCAAGCTATGTCACCCTCAAGAATCATAACTTATTATATCATTTTTATGTCACAGTCAATTGTAGTTGATTATGTAGGGGTCATATAGGTGTATCTACATGGTTTAAGCCTTGTGTACATGTTTAATATCATAATTTAAGTTACCTAAACCATATCATAACTACATTTTTTTACCCCATGCCTTAATTGAGGTCCATACATTCACTATCTAGCCTAACATTCATGATGACCCTACAACCAACCTATAGATATCCATTTTGTGATAAAAGGGAAACTTGAAGGTGGGAATATGTATCAAATGTTGCATTAAAACCCATTTTATTCATTTTGATGGTAATATTTCCATTTGTGCTCACAAATATCCATATATATGGAATTTTCTTCCTTCATTAGGTCTCCCAACATTAAAAGTCTATTTAGGTTCAATCATTGCAAAGAACAATGTCATTCTACAATGAAAACAACACTCAATATAGAGGCCTACTAACACATTTTAATATGATCAAATCACCAAAAATTTCATTCTAAGAATTGACCCTAGGTTTAGGCTCCAATACGGAACATTTTGGACTAGCTAATACCTCAAGCTAATCCATCAAATAAATGTCAAAAGTATTCTAGAGTCTCTGTTCGAAGAGATTAAGGTTGTTTGTCCTTGAATTCCTTTTCAACAAATGCATATGGTTCTTTAAATTTGCTTGATACTCTATTAATTCACCATGGATTTTACGATATATAAAACACCTTAAAATCCCAATAAAGGTCTCAAATCCTACTCCAACATCTATAAAAAATGTTTTCTAGTCTCTATGGGTGTTACTTGTAGGTGGTCATTACAAGTTATAGGGTTATGATGTGAGTATGGGTAGAAGGCATGATGAACGAATTTAAACCCAAGTTTAGACCATTCCAAGGTCTCCTAATACAACCTTTCCACTTTGAAGTATTTGAAACTAATGTCAAGGCCTTCATTCCAACATTTTTACCCTCATATAGATGCATACCAATGGTAGGAAACTATGTGTATGTGATAAATAGTCATCACAATTTGAAACATCCTTTGATATCATCTCTTCATACTTGATTTGATTTTTCATTATATAATAAAATTATAAACATTTTTATCACACTTTATTTGCTTTCCATGGATGCTATTTAAGTTTTCACATGTTTGATAGTGAGTGAACTCCTGCAAGCAAGTGGATTGTGTTGGGGAACTAGCTATCATAACTGATTATATAGAATTTGGATAACTTCAAGTTGATTATCCATGTTATGATAATGTGTTACACATATTAATACCATAATTAAATCCCCATGGATTTTTTTAAGGACCTTTCATAGTTCAATGAATTGACTATGTATGACAGTCATGGAACAAACTAATTGGATGTTATATATCTTAGCTACCACTCCATGGTAATCCCTTTGATGATAAATTTGAATGGAGAAGGGAATAGGAGGATATTATAAACATTAAAATCAACCTATCACCATCCACATGAAACCCCTTTAGAGAACCCAACCTTCTGCAAGTAGTGAACTTGACTGTAACTTCACCTGGAACATCAACTTGAAAAATGAACTAATTAGCTCATGGAAACATCTTAAAATTTAGAACCAATCATGGGAAACATAAGAGGATATAAATAACATCCTCTGGAATCAATTTCACTAGCTGATTTGTACATATCAAAACAAATAGAAGAAAAACCTATAGGGTATGAGAAATAGTAAGAAGAAAAGCATAGTCAACTTGTTAGAGATAGTTCATAAAGAATAGGAAACCATTATATTCATTCCAAGAATTAAAGTGAATATGACCAAGTGTAATATCACCCCCTAAAATTATTTGATCTAAACTTCTCCAATTGGCCATACCAACCAAAAACTTGTCAACCATTTTCATGTGTATGGTGGAGTGGTACGAGAGAAAAATGGTATTTGATTATTTTTGCCACTTCTAAAGCATTTAAACAATGGAAGTAAGTCTGAGAAAGTTGTCTAGTTATTCCACAATATTATCTGATGTGCCATTCTCTCTCATAGGCCGTACAAGTGACAAAACTCCTTTTAGTTGTTTTCATGATTTTTAGTTAGGGAACCTATAATTTTTAGATAATATTAACATTCCTAATAGGGAATATAACATATTGGATGTTGAAATAAACACTAGAACATTTAGACACCTTAAAAATAGTGTTACATGCATTTATGACCCCTATATGACCCATAAGTGACTCAAAATGAAATAAGGACTAATTAGACCATGACCAAGGCTAAAAAAATATGAAGTGGCATCAAATAGATTATGAAACACCCTATGACATCATAACATGCCCCCATATCAATTTTTTGATTATAGGGGGTTGACCCATTTTTACTTGTGGTCAAAATGGTCAACAATAACCATTACCAAACACCTATTACTTGTTGGAAATTGGAACATTATTGTTAGTTAAACACCTATTATTAAATTAACACTTTTTGAGGGTTTTTCATTTATTTTTGTTAACCAATTGACACTTTATGACTGATAGAAACATGTTGTGGATTAGGATACATTTGGGATTGTCGAGGTATATTAGTTTGTGCTTGTTGTGATGGAACATTTATTTCCCCCTATTGAGGTAGAGTAGTGTTCTACACTTTTTGAGGTGGTAAGTTAGTTTGTTATTGGCTTGTTACCCTCTATTGTGTGCTGGAAGAAGCAATTATTTGAGGAGTGGAGGTTACTTATTGATTTTGGAAAAAAGGCATACCTATCCCCTTTTTTTACAATCTACTCATAGCATTATTTGGAGGAATTTAATGTATTTTGTTCAATTCTAAATTAGACCCACTTTGGTTTAAATTGGAATGCACATGTGTGTTATCCATGACATTATGACTAAGGTCTTCTAATTTGAGTGACAATCTCTTCAATCATCAAGGGGACATTAAACATGTCACCAACTAGTGTGCTTTGGCCAAATGGGTCTATGTTTTGGTTTTCATAACCCAAAACATTTGTTTGTTGTCCTATTAATAGAGATAGCTCAATAAGTGGCATGTTATAAATAGCCATTATGTTAATTATGAGCTAGGTTGAGATAATTTTGGTATGCTTATTGTACCTATTCCAATTGGATGTTCATATGACCCTTCCCTTTCACAAGTGTACTTTGGATTTGTTGTGACACTTGTACTAAATATTTACCATAACTAGTTAGACCTTGTTCAAACTATTAATTCTGAGGCACAATATTAGGGGTTCTAATCAAACTAGTTAAACATTCATATGGGAAGTCTAGTATAAACTTGGCTCCTTCTTCGACCACCCTAATAATAATTTCATCTTTGTTATATAAAAAATGGTGATTAAATAAATACAAATCATAACTTGACTTCATTGGTTTTGTAATGTAGTAGGGATCTTGTTGTTTGATTTGTTATGTAATTGGCATCATTTGAGCAAGGTACCGTGCCATTTACTATCATTTTTGGCCTAGATAGGAAGGTGTAGTCACTAAATACTGCACTAGTGGGTCAAAAAATTGTTCAATGTATGGAATATTATAAGATGGATAGGGATCCATCTCATAATCTATGTCATTACCATATGGATCTTGAAAAAAAGGGTCACTAGTCACAAAGTTCTCATAGTCTAGATTGTACATAGTCCCACTACATGTTTTATGAGGCATGTTTGGACTATGGCTAGGTATAATGAAAATAAAACATCTAAAAGGTTGAAAAAAATTGAGGTTTAAAACATACAACCTTTGGCTCTGTAAAAGAGGCCTAAAGGGTAAAAAAATAAACTAGGCAAACGTAAAGATAAAAGAAACTCAAAATTGGTATAACAGATGTACTAATTTGCCCAAAGTTAGTTATAATTAGTGGAAAATGTAACACAAAAGCTCAAAACTCATCTATGGATAAGGTACTAATTTTCCCAAAGGTGGTTATAGTTAGTGACAAAAGTATCTAGACAAATTAGAATAAATGTGAACTATGATCAAAGGATAACAATGATTTGCCCAAAAGAGGTTATAATAGTTTAACATAAAAAACAAGGCTAGACTTAGAAATAAAGGTTGATCTAAAATAAGAACTCAAAATAATATAAACTAAGGTAATTGTCTTAGTTGACACTCAGTAATTGTCTCACTGACACTCGATATTTAACTCAAAAGAGATTATTTAAATAATAGAACTAGGACATTTTTGAAGTCAACAAAAAAAAATTCAAACAAGACACATGGAAACAATTTAGCTCAAAAGGACCCTCAAACAAGGCACAAGACAATAAACAACCACTAAGTTTAGGAAAGGAGTATTTTAGATCAAATAGGAAATTTAACCTATGTAACACGGTCCAAATATAAAAGGTAGACTACATAGGCCCAAATTAGATGAGGCTTTGGTGTAAACCTAATTAGTTTATGGTTTATACTTTGAAATATTAAGTTTTAATTTTAATGCCAAAAGACATAGATTTTCTAAGACAAATGGGCTAGACCAAAATGGGTAGTGTAATGATGTGTTTAAAATAAAAGGTACAACAATGGTTGTAGAACTTAGTTTCAAATTTGATAAGTGTTTTGGAAATAATTTAGGTAGTGTGACAATGCTCCTTCAAATAAATGGTAAACAATTATTTTGGACTAAAATCCAAGGAAAATGTTTGAAAAATAAATTAGCAACATAATGATTCCCTATTTAAACAAGTGACACACAAGTGGTTTTGGAATAAAACTCTAAGGCAAAAAGTATGACATAAAACGAGCAAAGTAACACCTTTTAGGCTAAAGTGGTGTGAAAACAACATGATAGTTTTGGATTTGTTTTGACTTGACAATACAAATATATAATTTTTAGTCTAAAACACACATGTAAATAAAATAAAATAGAAATGTCACTAATGGCTCATCATATTCCTAAAACTAACATAGGTGTGCAAGCTTATGCTAAAATTTCCATTGCTATATCAATGCTCATGATGTTAAGACTTATTTCAAAGTCTTAACCTTAGTTTAGTTGTTAGAAAATGATAAATTGTAAAGGGGAATGCATATTTATTATAAATACACCTCCTTTAATAATCATAGTCACCAACATTGGAGTTGAAATCCACATTTTAACTAACTATCATGATGCAATCAATGTCCCTACCAATGTCCTTAATGTCATATGAGCTAAAGGTATCGATGTGAGTAAAAAACATCATTTCTCCACATGTGTATGAACTCATATTGAAGGGGTGGATCCTAATTAGGCTGATCCATAATTATTCTAAAAGAAGGGGACTTAAATATTTTAATGAGCCTTCAATAGGATTCCCAAACTATTCTTGATTTTTTCAAATTTGCCCCATCCAAAAACTTCATTCTACTCACTTCAGCTCTGTGCGAACAGTCTCCATGGATGGTGGTAGGGATAGATTAGAACCCATTTCCTATAAGGATGTCCATGAACAAAAAAAGGTATGGAAGAAGCTAAAAAAAGGGGGACTCACTGAGTTCATGGAGTGAGTCATGAAACATAATGCTGAGATTGCCCAAAATTTCATTATGGCTTAGAATAAGCAAAAAGTGAACATCTACATCATCATAATCAACATTTATAAGGAGTTCATCGATAAATAAACTAGTATTTCATGTGTAGGCACCAAGGCATTTATAGATAAATAAATAAAATAAGAGTTATTGCAACATTTTTTCAAGATGAATGACTTTATGCAAATGGATAAAAAAGGCTTTCCACGAGTTGATCTCCCATACTATTGGCTTGACATTTATCTTCAAATCAAGAATTACATGACACTCAAAGGTAAATATACTCTTATATTTTCCCACCACTTTCTACTACTTAATCATTTTATTGGATACAAAATTATTCTACCTTACTTTCTCCTGAAGTCCCTTAAGAACATTGTCTTGCTATATCAAGTGAATGACACCAATCCCATCATCCACCAAGGTATAATTCTTCTTTTAGTCAAGCATGGCCAAACCTTTTATGGTTGAGAGTTACCCCTTAGGGGTTCCTACTTCAAGGAGTACTCCCAATAGGATTCCATAGAGGAGGATCCTATCGAGGGATCCCACTAGCCCTCTGATCGCACCCCTAGGACAACTTATCAAAGTCCCCCTAATGACCTCCCCTTAAGTTGTTTATCTACAAATTGAAACCTATCTCACTTGAAGTGGGTGCCCCAATGGAGAAATCCTAGAAAGGGAAAGCCATTATGATAGATGAGATGGAAATAAATAAATTATAGATGGAAAACTTTAATTTCAAAGTTTAACAAGCAGGGATGGGCCTAGCCAAACTCATTTAGGACTAGAACTCCTTGCACAAATAGGTTGAAGCCATAATTTAGGATTTTTTTGAATCTACCCAGCTCACTCAGTCCCATGCCTTTCAATCACCTAAGGTTTTAATATCCCCCCTCAAGGCTCCCCCAAGGGGGTCCCCCCTAAGCAATCCCCCATGTAGGTTAAAAGGAAAAAGTGTCCCCATATGCTATTCCCTAGTGAAGATGATGAAGGCCATGGGAACTACACTCAAGAAAAGTTTTTTAAGAAAAAATAGATCATTCTAGTGAAGGACCCTGAAGATGCTAAAGACCCATATGAGAGACTTTCCTCCTAAATTTTTTCTAGTTTCTTATTTTTTGCTCTTGTTCCAGTACTATAGCTTTTCACTTTTTGGCTCCTCATCCCTTTTTATGGCCTATTAATACTTTTGTACTACACTCTGGTGGTTTTAGGTCCATGTAAAACCTAGATTTTACCTCATCAAATAAAAATTAATCATAGTCATTTTACTTAGTTTGGTTATTATTTTGAGTTAATAATAAAACTAACTTTCAAGTTGCATTCCCATAAAGAGTTGGTTAATTAGGTAGTTGGTTTTTACCATTCATAGGTGAAAAATATATATTCATTTTTATTTGAGTAAAAGGGTTAATGACATATTGTCACCCTTTTTATGTACTTATTTTTTGTTATTAATAAAATTCTTGTGGACCCACCTCCATGGGCACAAGATTTACCCTAAAGTGATTTTTGTTGGTTGAAGTAATTAGAATGATATCAATGGTATTAGAGTATGGTAAAGGTAGTGTGGTGATCTTGGGTAAAATAAGAGGTGAAATAATTCATGTGATTAGATAAGGAAGGCTCACATGAAATTAATCTTACAAATATAAGGTATGACCTTTATTAAAACTTTGGTGTCAACATTTGAAAAAAATTTCAAATATAATTTTTTCAAAGCCTATGATTAGATAAATTAAATACATTGAGAAAATTATTTTTGTATGGTTATATTCCTGTATAATCTTGATCCTACTTTTTTTTATCTTCTTTAATCCTGTAGAAGGTGCTTGTTTAAATCCAAAACATGAATTTCTAGCCAAATAGTCTAATTCAACCATTTGTACAATTTTTTAGCTTGAAAATCCCTATAAAATTATGGTATGACATCCATATATGTTTGAAATAATTATGAAATTAATCTAGGATAATTTATTGGTTATTACTATCATTCGGAGCTTCTATTTGCCAAAACTCATATTTAAAACAATCTTGGAAGCATTTTAAGACTTTCTAAACTTGTATGGCCTATGTGAATTGGTACATCCTCCATGGCATCCCATAACCTTCATCCATTCTCTATTTGATAAAAATCCTCAACAAACATCCTAAATTTGCTTTAAACCTCTTTTGTATAGCCTATACAGATTTGTACAACCTGATACAACAAAAAAAGAGTCACGTAATTTTTTTTATCAACCATGGCATCCAGGTTATATTTTTTTCATTTTTTAAAGTTTGATAAAAAAATTTAGGGTTTGGGGTCCTATAAAAGACAAGATATTTTAATCCTTTTTTCCAATTTTTCATGGATGAATTAATTTTACTTGGAAAAGTAATTTTTTTATTTCCATAGAGAAACAAATCAAGTTTAAATATATATTTCTCTTTATATTTCTTGTAAAGGATCATTGAGTAATTGGAAAGGATAATTTTGTAAAAACCCTCAAAACTTGGAGGTCCAGTTCAAATATCTCTTTTGATAAAATTTTCTATTTGGTCATTTATTTTTTGGAGCAATATTTTATTTTTTGGAATCTTTTACAGGTTTTGAATATTGTAAAGGGCATAAATCATGTAAAAGAGTGAAATTTAATGGGATAAAAGCAATAGTTGTGTGTTTTTTTGGTGAAATAAGGGTGTAATTATTTTGTTTTTTTGTGAAGTTAAGTGCAAAACCCATCAAAAAAATCTCTCTTTTGCTATATATGGAAGTTAAGTGAAAAAACCCATAGATGCATTATTTTGTGCAAAATGTTTTGTGAGTGCATTGTTCTTTTATTTTTTGAATTTAATTTCATTTCAATATGTTGAAAATTAAAAATTTACTTTTAGATAGTCATAATTTAATGATTTCCAATTAGACCAATTGGAAAAATTTGGTTGAAACTTCATTAGTTTTCAATGAGTTATGGGATGTTGTGAAAAGTGAAAATCCTATGTTGCCTATAGAATAGTCTAAACTTAAAAATTTTAATTTGCATGATTCTAAGGCAATAATTTTAATCAAGTGTTGTTTCACTATAGTTACTTACATTCATTTTGAAAACTCTCCTCATAGTTACAATGCATGGGAGACTTTATGTGACTTGTATGATAAAAAGACCAAGCATAAAAAGGTAGATATACATATGCAGTTATTTAATTTGTCATTTAAGGAAGATGGGGATATATGAGAGTACATGTCTAAGTTTAATAATATTTTTATTGAGTATACTAAATGTGGGTTTGGTAAGCTTGATGATGATCTCATTTTTACTACTACATTGAAAGGACTACTTGTGTCCTATAAAAACTTTTGGAAATGCTACATGTCTTTGACAAGATCAAAGGCATGAATTTTGATAGACTAGTTGATTTACTTATTTACCATGACCTCTCTCTACCTAATCAATCTAGGAAAATTGAGGAATCCCATATTACAGATTCCAAGCCTAGTTATTCTTCTTTTGGTCAAGAAAACTATAGAGGGAAAAGTTTTAGAGGGATTAGAGGTTATACAAGAGGTAGATTTAAAAATAAAGGTAGAGGATATAATCAAGACAACTATTTTAATAAATAGTATATCCATTCTCATTCAAATGAGATGAGTGATAGAGGCTATGGTCACAACTCTTATAGATGTAGATGTTAAGGTAGATCAGACATTCAGTGTCATAGATATAGTAAATTTTGTCACATTTCTTCTTAGTGTAGAATTCCTTTTGAAAAAATTTAGAGGCCAAAAAAATTAATTAAATATTATTCTACTCAATATGCTAACCATGATTATCATGAGTTAGGCAATGTTGCTCATGAATATGCATTCACTACTTTAGGTAACATTGCTTATATGGAGTATAAGGCTAGAGATGAGTTCATAGATGTGTGGGTTTTAGATACAAGAGAAACCAAACACATGACATTTAAGTGAGACTTCTTTTGGACTTTCAAAGAAATATCTCTCACTTTGGTATCCTTGGTAGATAAGTTTATGCATACTCCACAGGGACATGGGTCTATTATAATTTTACTTCCTAATGGTTCTATGAAATAGTTGGAGAATGTTTGGTATGTTCCCACATTATGAAAACATATTCTTTCCTTAAGTAACAATTTATAAGAATGGATATCAAATTGTGCTTGAAAATGGACTAATTTATAGTAACACAGTAAAATATGGATACAAAACCACGTATAAAAGTTATGAGGATGGAAATTTGGATTGTTTACATTGCAAAATGCTTCCTCCCATAATGGAACTTGAGGTATTCATTGATACAGGTATAGGTACTTTTACACAACATTTTTGGCATCTCTACTATGGACATTTTAATGTTCACTCTTTGGTGGAGTTATAATGATGTGGTATGGTGAATGGTTTTCCCACCTTTTGAAAAGATAGTATTCTTTTTGAATCATGTGTTTTATACAAATAGAATATGGAAATGTTTCCTAAGAGTTCTTCATGGTGAGTTAATACATGTTTGAAATTAGTTCATAGTGATGTTTGTGACATGAAGAATTCATCCATTGGAGGGTGTAGGTATTTTATGTTGTCTATTGATGATTTTTATAGGATGACTTAGGTGTTCTTTATGAAAAAAATCTAAGTTTTTCACTAAGTTTGTTGATTGGTTATACTTATTTGAAAAAGAAACATGTTCACACCTAATCACTCTTCATTATGATAATGCTGGTGAGTATACTTGAAATGAATTTTTGGATTATTATTATGAACATAGAATTCATCAACAATAGGGTAATGATTATAATCCATAATATAATGGGGACTTTAAATGAATGAACAAGACTTTAGAGGGCACAAATTGAGCTATGTTTCAGTATAAATAGCTTTATGATAAGTTTTGGTGCAAAGCCACTAGCATTATAGCGTATTTGAGAAATAAGTGCCCTATATCTACTCGTCATGTGTCCAAAGCACTAACTTTGGATCATGGGTACATTTGTTTTGACTTGTTCAAAATTTTTAACCTTAGTTTAGGTTGTTAGGTAATGTTAAATTATAAAGGGGCATGCATATTTATTTATAAGCACACCCCCTTTAATAATCATAGTCATTTTACTTAGTTTGGTCATTGTTTTGAGTTAATAATAAACTAACTTTCAGGTTGAATTCCCATAAAGATTTGGTTAATTAGGTTGTTGGTTTTTACTAATCAATGGAATTTATATATTCATTTTGTGTGAGTAAAAGGGTTAATGACATATTGACACCCTTTCAATGTATGTGTTTTTTTATTATTAATAAAATACTTGTGGACCTGCCTCAGTGTGGACAAGATTTAATGTAAAGTGATTTTTTTTAGTTAAAGTAATTCATTTATATGACACAAACTTAGAGTTAGGATCACTCAGCATTTGGAAAGAAATTCCAAGGTAAGTGGGGCTGACTAAAATTTATAAGTTTCAAAATGCACTAAATGGTCTCGACTATGGATAAAATAAGGGAACATCATGTCAATTGGGTTCCAACTTTCTAAATTTCTATGCAAAGGTCTATTCCTTTTTAAAATGACTTTATCCATATACTACTTAGTGAAATATGATGTTTAATGTGAATTGACCTAGGTTTTTGTTAGGATTAGAGAGGCTATCTGCTTATCCCCTTGGTAATACCAGTATCACATGATACATTTATATACCCCACTTTGGAGTAGGGTTGGTATAATTATGGGAGATGAAACCCCTAGTCAATGAACCCATAAAAAACTTGTGAGGAGGTAGAGAACTTCTACTCATAATCCAAATACAAGAAAGTAAATAAATGAAAAGACTTTAGAGGTTGTTTATAGGTCACCCAAGTCACTCAAAATTTTTGGAGAGCATATGAAAAATTATTTATGATAATATTAAATAAACAAGGCAATAAACCAAGTGGTTGTGGTCACTCGAGTTCCCTATAGGGATGGGGGGAGAGCATACATGCTATTGTATTTATTTTTTGATGAGTAAAGAATTTAATCTATGAAATTTGAAACTAGATAATAAATAAAGAACAAACAAAAAGTGAAAAATATCTTAAGAGGTCTAACTAAAGTTTATGTTATTTTTAAAATCACAAACTCAAATGTGGATGAAATTTTTACCCTTTGGCCTTGTTTTCACTTGTAAAGACTTTGAAATGCTAAAAGACAAGTTAGATTAGGTTGATTTTAAGAACCAAACAAAAGTATATATGAGATTTATAAATGTTTAGTACTCTCTTTCTCCACCTTGGTTCTTTTAAAAACATTAGGGGGTTTCTTGTCTTTAGGCCAAAAATTAAATCAATAAACAACATTCCATTTCTAGCTCTCAGGTTTCTATTTTTTATCTCAGATAAATTATCATCGATTACAATAGTGATTTTCATTGATTCCTATAATCAATGTTGATTTTATATGATCATTATCGCTTCTTTATTTCACATTAAAAAATGTGTTTCTAAATAAAAACACTTAATAAACTAGTTTCAAACTCAAATTGTTTATGGCCCTACAAGAAAAAGGTTATAAATGAAATAAATAGATTGTTAGGGACCAAAAAGAAAGAAATAAAAGTTAATTTTCACCATGTTTTTGTCTCACTTTTTTTTTATGTAGAGATCATCATCGATTACTATAGAGATCATTATCAATTCGTGCAATCTTTAGGTATTTATTACAATCATTGTCAATCCCTGTAACTTTATAAAAAATAACATGTGAATTTAAAGTATAAAACTTTAAAATTGAATATTTAAATTCTCATTTTAATAAATCTAAAGGTTTCACATCATTTTTATTGGCCATACAGGATGCATCATCCCACTAGCTATACCATTATATATCTTAGGAGTTCTAAGAGCATACAAATTTTGATTAGGTCCTTGTTAGTGAAGAAAATAAAAATCCATGGATAAAAATACATTATAACTAATTACTCTTTCCTAAGAACTAGGGGGAGCATAACATAATGAATAAGATCAAAAAATATAGATAAAAATAACACAAGTAATTTACCTCCTTTATCAAATTTGATGACCACTTGTTGGCATAAGGATGTTCATGCTTAATCTATGACATTAAAGACTCTTGTAAATGTTTCTCCATAATGGTATCACTTATCCAATGGTCACTTGTGGTTTTGATTTGCTATTGGCTTGGCTTGGTTGAAGCTTGGCATAAAATGGGCATTATAACACTACTTTCAATGGCTTCTTGAAGGCATTCCTATACGATAACCTTACACACAAAAGATTTTTGCATATGGTGTGAGAATTTATATTTATATCTCTAAGAACTAAGTGTAACCCTAGGGAGGTTAGGTTAAATTCTAACTTTGGTTGATTATAAAAATAACTAAGGTTGAGTCAAGCTAACCCTGGGTTGGCTCAAAGCACTCATGAAATATTGACACCTCATTTTTAGATATTTATGATCCATGACAACTCACTTTAGATATTTATGAGGTTGTGACTCACCTTTTTAGAATATTTAGGAATTAATAAATCACTTTATTAGCTCTTTTGGCCTTTAAATCTATATTTGCCTAAAATTTTGTTTTTAGATAAATGAAATTCACTAATTTAACTTGGAATTTTTACTGAGGTAAATTAATTGAGATTTGATTTTTAATTAATCTTGCTTGGTGATTTTTAGATTTTGGAAATTATTTTAAATTATTTGAATTATTTTAAATGAAATGATTTTAAATTGATAGAATAAAATTTGAAAAATTCAAAAAAATGCTCGTCATGTGTCCAAAGCACTAACTTTGGATCATGGGTAGGTTTGTTTTGACTTGTTCAAAAAATTTAACCTTAGTTTAGGTTGTTAGGTAATGTTAAATTATAAAGGAGAATGCATATTTATTTATAAGCACATCCCCTTTAATAGTCATAGTCATTTTACTTAGTTTGGTTATTGTTTTGAGTTAATAATAAAGTAACATTCAGGTTGAATTCCCATAAAGATTTGGTTAATTAGGTTGTTGGTTTTTACTAATCAATGGAAGCTATATATTCATTTTGTGTGAGTAAAAGGGTTAATGACATATTGACACCCTTTTAATGTATGTGTTTTTTTATTATTAATAAAATACTTGTGGACCTACCTTATTGTGGACAAGATTTAATGTAAAGTGATTTTTGTTAGTTAAAGTAATTCATGTATATAACACAAACTTAGAGTTAGGATCACTCAGCATTTGGAAAGAAATTCCAAGGTAAGTGGGGTTGACTAGAATTAATAAGTTTCAAAATGCACTAAATGGTCTCGACTGTGGATAAAATAAGGGAACATCATGCCAATTAGGTTCCAACTTTCTAAATTTCTATGCAAAGGTCTATTCCTTTGTAAAATAACTTTATCCATGTACTACTTAGTGAAATAAGATGTTTAATGTGAATTGACCTGGGTTTTTGTTAGGATCAGAGAGGCTATCTACTTGTCCCCTTGGTAATCCCAGTATCACATGATAAATTTATATACCCCACTTTGGAGTAGGGCTGGTATAATTATGGGAGATGAAACCCCTAGTCAATGAACCCATAAAAAACTTGTGAGGAGGTAGAGAACTCCTACCCATAATCCAAATACAAGAAAATAAATAAATGAAAAGACTTTAGAGGTTGTTTCTAAGTCACCCAAGTCACTCAAAATTTTTGGAGAGCATATGCAAAATTATTTATGATAATATTAAATAAACAAGGCAATAAACCAAGTGGTTGTGGTCACTCGAGTTCCCTATAGGGGATGGGGGGAGAGCATACATGTTAATGTTTTTATTTTTTGATGAGTAAAGAATTTAATCTATGAAATTTTAAACTAGATAATAAATAAAGAACAAACAAAAAGTGAAAAATATCTTAAGAGGTCTAACTAAAGTTTATGTTATTTTTAAAATCACAAACTCAAATGTGGATGAAATTTTTACCCTTTGGCCTTGTTTTCACTTGTAAAGACTTTGAAATGCTAAAAGACAAGTTAGATTAGGTTGATTTTAAGAACCAAACAAAAGTATATATGAGATTTATAAATGTTGAGGACTCTCTTTCTCCACCTTGGTTCTTTTAAAAACATTAGGGGGTTTCTTGTCTTTAGGCCAAAAATTAAATCAATAAACAACATTCCATTTCTAGCTCTCATGTTTCTATTTTTTATCTCAGATAAATTATCATCGATTACAATAGTGATTTTCATTGATTCCTATAATCAATGTTGATTTTATATGATCATTATCGCTTCTTTAATTCACATAAAAAAATGTGTTTCTCAATAAAAACACTTAATAAACTAGTTTCAAACTCAAATTCCTTATGGCCCTACAAGAAAAAGGTTATAAATGAAATAAATAAATTGTTAGGGACCAAAAAGAAAGAAATAAAAGTTAATTTTCACCATGTTTTTGTCTCACATTTTTTTATGTAGAGATCATCATCGATTACTATAGAGATCATTATTGATTCTTGCAATCTTTAGGTATTTATTACAATCATTGTCAATCCCTATAACTTTATAAAAAATAACATGTGAATATAAAGTATGAAACTTTAAAATTGAATATTTAAATTCTCTTTTTAATAAATCTAAAGGTTTCACATCATTTTTATTGGCCATACAGGATGCATCATCCCACTAGGCATACCATTATATATGTTAGGAGTTCTAAGAGCATACAAATTTTGATTAGGTCCCTGTTAGTGAAGAAAATAAAAATTCGTGGATAAAAATACATTATAACTAAACACTCTTTCCTAAGAACTAGGGGGAGCATAACATAATGAATATGATCAAAAAATATAGATAAAAACAACACAAGTAATTTACCTCCTTTATCAAATTTGATGACCACTTGTTGGCATAAGGATGTTCATGCTTAGTCTATGACATTAGAAACTCTTGTAAATGTTTCTCCATAATGGTATCACTTATCCAATGGTCACTTGTGGTTTTGATTTTCTATTGACTTGGCTTGGTTGAAGCTTGGCATAAAATGGGCATTATAACACTACTTTCAATGGCTTCTTGAAGGCATTTCTATAGGATAACCTTACACACAAAAGATTTTTGCATATTGTGTGAGCACTTATATTTATATCTCTAAGAACTAAGTGTAACCCTAGGGAGGTTAGGTTAAATTCTAACTTTGATTGATTATAAAAATAACTAAGGTTGAGTCAAGCTAACCCTGGGTTGGATCAAAGCACTCATGAAATATTGGCACCTCATTTTTAGATATTTATGATCCATGACAACTCACTTTAGATATTTATGAGGTTGTGACTCACCTTTTTAGAATATTTAGGAATTAATAAATCACTTTATTATCTCTTTTGACCTTTAAATCTATATTTGCCAAAAAAATTATTTTTAGATAAATGAAATTCACTAATTCAACTTGGAATTTTTATTGAGGTAAATTAATTGAGATTTGATTTTTAATTAATCTTGCTTGGTGATTTTTAGATTTTGGAAATTATTTTAAATTATTTGAATTATTTTAAATGAAATGATTTTAAATTGATAGAATAAAATTTGAAAAATTCAAAAAAATGCTAGTCATGTGTCCAAAGCACTAACTTTGGATCATGGGTAGGTTTGTTTTGACTTGTTCAAAATTTTTAACCTTAGTTTAGGTTGTTAGGTAATGTTAAATTATAAAGGGGCATGAATATTTATTTATAAGCACACCCGCTTTAATATTCATAGTCATTTTACTTAGTTTGGTTATTGTTTTGAGTTAATAATAAACTAACTTTTAGGTTGAATTCCCATAAATATTTGGTTAATTAGGTTGTTGGTTTTTACTAATCAATGGAATCTATATATTCATTTTGTGTGAGTAAAAGGGTTAATGACATATTGACACACATTCAATGTATATGTTTTTTTATTATTAATAAAATACTTGTGGACCTGCCTCAGTGTGGACAAGATTTACTGTAAAGTGATTTTTGCTAGTTAAAGTAATTCATGTATATGACACAAACTTAGAGTTATGATCACTCAACATTTGGAGAGAAATTCCAAGGTAATTGGGGTTGACTAAAATTTATAAGTTTCAAAATGTACTAAATGGTCTCGACTGTGGATAAAATAAGGGAACATCATGTCAATTGGGTTCCAACTTTCTAAATTTCTATAAAAAGGTATATTCCTTTGTAAAATGACTTTATCCATGTACTACTTAGTGAAATATGATGTTTAATGTGAATTGACCTGGGTTTTTGTTAGGATTAGAGAGGTTATCTGCTTATCCCCTTGGTAATCCCAGTATCACATGATAAATTGATATACCCCACTTTGGATTAGGGCTAGTATAATTATGGGAGATGAAACCCCTAGTCAATGAACCCATAAAAAACTTGTGAGGATGCAGAGAACTCCTACCCATAATCCAAATACAAGAAAATAAATAAATGAAAAGACTTTAGAGGTTGTTTCTAGGTCACCCAAGTCACTCAAAATTTTTGGAGAGCATATGCAAAATTATTTATGATAATATTAAATAAACAAAGAAATAAACCAAGTGGTTGTGGTCACTCGAGTTCCCTATAGGGGATGGGGGCAGAGCATACATGCTATTGTTTTTATTTTTTGATGAGTAAAGAATTTAATCTATGAAATTTGAAACTAGATAATAAATAAAGAACAAACAAAAAGTGAAAAATATCTTAAGAGGTTTAACTAAAGTTTATGTTATTTTATAAGTCACAAACTCAAATGTGGATGAATTTTTTACCCTTTGGCCTTGTTTTCACTTGTAAAGACTTTGAAATGCTAAAAGACAAGTTAGATTAGGTTGATTTTAAGAACCAAACAAAATTATATATGAGATTTATAAATGTTTAGTACTCTCTTTCTCCACCTTGGTTCTTTTAAAAACATTAGGGTGTTCCTTGTCTTTAGGCCAAAAATTAAATCAATAAACAACATTCCATTTCTAGCTCTCAGGTTTCTATTTTTTATCTCAAATAAATTATCATCGATTACAATAGTGATTTTCATTGATTCCTATAATCAATGTTGATTTTATATGATCATTATCGCTTCTTTAATTCACATAAAAAAATGTGTCTCTAAATAAAAACACTTAATAAACTAGTTTCAAACTCAAATTCCTTATGGCCCTACAAGAAAAAGGTTATAAATGAAATAAATAGATTGTTATTGACCAAAAAGAAAGAAATAAAAGTTAATTTTCACCATGTTTTTGTCTCACTTTTTTTTTATGTAGAGATCATCATCAATTACTATAGAGATCATTATCGATTCTTTCAATCTTTAGGTATTTATTACAATCATTGTCAATCCCTGTAACTTTATAAAAAAATAACATGTGAATTTAAAGTATAAAACTTTAAAATTGAATATTTAAATTCTCTTTTTAATTAATCTAAAGGTTTCACATCATTTTTATTGGCCATACAAGATGCATCATCCCACTAGGCATACCATTATATATCTTAGGAGTTCTAAGAGCATATAAATTTTGATTAGGTCCTTGTTAGTGAAGAAAATAAAAATCCATGGATAAAAATACATTATAACTAAACACTCTTTCCTAAGAACTAGGGGGAGCATAACATAATGAATAAGATCAAAAAATATAGATAAAAACAACACAAGTAATTTACCTCCTTTATCAAATTTGATGACCACTTGTTGGCATAAGGATGTTCATGCTTAGTCTATGACATTAGAGACTCTTGTCAATGTTTTTCCATAATGGTATCACTTATCCAATGGTCACTTGTGGTTTTGATTTGCTATTGGCTTGGCTTGGTTGAATCTTGGCATAAAATGGGCATTATAACACTACTTTCAATGGCTTCTTGAAGGCATTCCTATAGGATAACCTTACACACAAAATATTTTTTCATATGGTGTGAGCACTTATATTTATATCTCTAAGAACTAAGTGTAACCCTAGGGAGGTTAGGTTAAATTCTAACTTTGGTTAATTATAAAAATAACTAAGGTTGAGTCAAACTAACCCTGGGTTGACTCAAAGCACTCATGAAATATTGACACCTCATTTTTAGATATTTATGATCCATGAAAACTCAATTTAGATATTTATGAGGTTGTGACTCACCTTTTTAGAATATTTATTAATTAATAAATCACTTTATTAGCTCTTTTGACCTTTAAATCTATATTTGCCTAAAATTTTATTTTTAGATAAATGAAATTCACTAATTCAACTTGGAATTTTTACTGAGGTAAATTAATTGAGATGCAGACTGTTGATTTTTAATTAATCTTGCTTGGTGATTTTTAGATTTTGGAAATTATTTTAAACGATTTGAATTAATATCTTAAATAAGTCCAAAGTGTCAAATTACTAAGTTGTAATTTTATTGGGGTTGAAACCAAACTAGGTTATTGGTGCATATATGGTAATACACTAAATAAGCAAGCCTCACCATGTTTTTTAGCTATTAAATCTCTTATACATGGATGAATTTGGGCATTCAAGTGATTTCTAGGATTAAATTACATCATGTTCTATAAATGAAATTAAATCTTGGTTTATGCATTAAAGTGGCAACAATTAAGTGTCTACATAAAAATCTATTATATATTATAAATGCATTGAGAGAATCCTTTATATTTTATACAATAAAGGAGAAAATAATGAACATGCTACCCATTTCATCAAAATATGGCAACAGGTTTTATAATCATCTTCCAGTGCACCAAACATGGATCAAAGGAGCTATGTGATATTTTTATTCACTCCCTTAACAAGGAAATGAAGTAATATGTACATAAGTTACCTTATAAATCCTATTAACAATAAATTTAAAGTTATTTATAAATTAACCAAGTGACTATTGATAGTGATCATCGAACCTATGGATCCAATAAGTGTATATTTACCCATAACCAAAATGATGAGATTTTAAAGATTCAAACCAAAATAATGCTAGTAATAACTAAGGACCCAACATTATAAATAGAAATAAAAACACCAATAATAATGTCATGACTAATCAAAATAATAAACCAAACCCTATAAACAACAACAAACTATAACCCATGAACAAAAGTAATGTAAATAATAATAACAATATGAGGAACCGAAAACCTCTACCTGTGGTTCATGAAATTGATTTTAATCATCCTCCACCATGAAATATGCAATGCCAAAATTATAATCAGAACCAATTCTAAAAATTTGACAACTTATCTTAATTCTAAAACCATCCCTTTTATCAAAGGAATATCAACAGGGATTTAATCAATAGGGACAAGACCATGTGCCTAGGGAATATGATCACAATGTATATTGTATATTGCCTATTCCACTAAGTGGTTAGACATGAAAATTATGCCTATTAGGAGTAAAATAATTCCATTAAAATACTCTTTGAATAACATTGGTGTACTTTTGTTGACATGTTCCAAGGGAATGCAAATGAAAACCCTCAGGCTCAATTCAATAGTCACATAACCCCTAAAAACCAAAACCTCAAAATATATAAAAACCTTTACCAAACTATTAAATGTGAGTTACCCAAAACCATCCACATGTTAATCCATAAAATAAACTAATTAAACATAACCAAATTATGATAGAATGCACTAATGATGTCAAGGCTTCTACTTATAGTAAAACCAACTTTGACGTATCTTTTCCATTAAGGGTTCAAGGTAAGGCTATAATTATATGGGTGGTGGAGTTATAAATAGAATAATAAATGAATATATTTAATTTCACACATGAATATCATCTCAAAAATCCTCACACTTCAAATATATTAGATGATAATGTCTTCCCAAAACCTATGGGAAAATATGAATTAATCATAGACCTTACAAAAACATCCTCACACAAATTATTTCTTGACTTTTTCAATAATTCTCCTATCCAAATTTTTATATTGATTGATGCCCTAGGGTGTGGGAACTTAGTAAATGTGATTCCTCCACATCAAGCTTAGATCAACCATAATGATATTGACATGTTTCCTCTAGGTAATATTTCAAGGGATCCTAGCTATTTATTTTACTTCAGGTGTCTCCCTCTTGAATATGACATGGATAAGAGGGGGTATATAGCTTTGGTTATATAATTATAGATTTATACAAACCATTTAAAAATATCAATGGTTGTATGATGGATAAGTTGTAAAAATAGTCTTTGTTGTCACTTTGAGTTGCACCCTTTGAGGAGTTGTTTCACTTCTACTCACTCAACTAATACAATGGGAAATATTTAAGGCTATGGGTGGCCTATGACTAAAGAGAACCACTAGAGAGGGTTTGATCCCTTGATTCTACACCTATACTATCACTACACCTACTTAAATTTCAACTAAAAGGGAAAGATAAACATAAAATCAAATAGAAAAAGGGGTGATAAATAAAGTTTTAGGTCTCCTCCTATGGTCTATGAGTTGATAACAAAGCTAAAATAAGGCTGAATCTAATCACATAAATTCAAATAGGTCTAGAGCATAAGTATTTTAATATATATGTCAAAGTGAATACATCAACTAAGAGGGGAAATCAAGAGGCCTAGAATGAGGCACTAATGAAGGTTTTCAACACTTAAAATCTGCATAACCACTTGATACACACCATATGACATGGAATAAGATAACTTACTAAAAAATAGGCAAGAATGAAGAGGAAAAATACAAGGAAGTTAAACATAAAAACTATAATGCATCAACAATTCATCATGAAAACATTAAATGTGAGATGAATAAGGAAAAATAATTTGCATTCACTTCAAAATCAATAATAAGTATCAATTTTAGTAGGTCTTCACCATACTAACATTGAGGATCCTTTATAATGTCCTTTTAAGTATTATATATAGAATAATAGAGAAGAGATAGGGGTAGACATGGAGGAATTCCATTATGACTTTCATCTATCATGAAACCAATTACAATGCCAATATAAGGTGAAAAAATGGTCATATTATTCATCCTCAACATGTTCTAGATTGAATTGATGATGTCCACATGAGAGGTAGAATAGAAGTGGCTTTTAATCTCCTATGACTCATCTTTTATCTCTTAAAACTACCCTTTCTTGGTTGAGGAGTTACAAGTTTCTATCTTAAAACATGGCCTACTTAACCTGCTTAGCATCTTTATACACCATTATTGGCTCTTACAATGCATCTCTCATCTTAGTGAGATAAAACTTAAGAATTAGAACTCATACTATGATTTTTGTCATTAGAACATTTAATTTAATTCCTAAGCTTGTTTGATCTAAATGAATGTAATGAATACAAGTCTATCAATCATACAAGGTTTATTCTTTGCTTGAATATTGTCATAAAAATCTTGTCAAATCCATATGGGTCTTTTAGAAGATCATAGAACCTCTGTCCAAGCTTATAGATCATCTTTCAATTGATTAGCTATCCATTAAGTATTCATAGCCTAATATAAAGGATTTGGGAGAGGGATGTATGTATTATTTTCCATGTTATATGACCTCCACACTAATGTCATAGGTGTATTATATCCTATTAGTAGTCTTCAATAGAATGTTCAATCTTGAGGCAAGCTTGAATAGTTGATAAGAGTCATATTATGCATCTTTGAGTGTCTTAAATATCATGACTAATGGATTTCATATCAATAGGCTCTAAAACTTGCCTATATTCATTAGAGTGAGCTAGTATACAACATTTAGATCCTTCCAAATATGTTATTATAAGCCTACATAGATGTCATGAAGTGTCATGATGCCATTTATGACCTTAAAAAGTTATATAGATTTGAAACCTATTATATCACCATAATTATCTATATAATTTCATTTTTTAGGTCATAAAACCTTTTCCTAAACTTGAGATACCTCTTCAACTGGTCAAAAAGACCTTACTCATTCAAACACCTATAAACAGGGTTGAAAATGCAATTTTAGGCCATTTTCATGTGTTTTTACTCCACACGTGTTAGTATTATGGATCCAATAGGTTTTAATTAGGATTAAATATGTAATAAATTAATTTTAAAGTAATTTCATGTACATTGGAGTACATTTGTAAACATACACAGCCAACGAGCTCTTTGGGGGCACAAAAGGCATTTTTCAGTCTCCGATCTTCTTAACAAATTTTAATAGACTATAGGCCCTTTATTCATAAAAAAAATCCATACTTTTGGAATGAATATAACTTATAAAAATCCCATAATTTAATTATATTCCATGCATCTGCTCAGTCAAATTCTCACGTGAGAAAGTTTTCCTTCTTGGGCATTATAGGCTTGTAGGTGTGTATTTGAAATGATTGTTTTGAGTAAAATTCATTTTTCATGTTTATTTTTGGTTTTAAATGATTAATATAGGATTTTTTAATGTTATATAATGTCTATATACACCTATCCAAGTATTATAATGCCTTAAAAGTTTTAAAACCTACTTTAACCCATAGTTGGGGTTTATAAGCATTGTGATTGTTTTAGCCCTAATGGCCTTATTTTGATGTTTTTGCCTTATGATAACTTATTCCATAATTATGTTACATTACCTATGGTCCCTAAAAATCAAATAAAATATCCACACCTTAAATTCAACTCAAAACTTGCACTCTCCCTTCACATTCCTATGTGCATGCCTGTAGGTGCCTATTATAAGCTTAAAACCCATTACAGTCTACTATAGAATTAGAATCCCATAATATTATAGAATTGAATAATATTGAGATGTGTATATTTTTTTAATACATTTTCAAAGTATAAACCATATAGGGTTTTCCAGGATCTTCTCATTCTAGACTATAGACTTAACATAGTCTACTTGTACATGCATACATTAGCTATTCTCTTACTATTTTGACCATGATTGATATTGAATGAGTTTTATAGGTTTGTTTTGGTTTGATAATAAATATGGATACATTAATAATTAATTTATAATCTTAATTTTGGTTTCAAGTCTGTCACTTGCTTTTCTACACTGAAAACCTTGTTCAAGAACATTAGACTAATGGCCTTAAGCCTTGCACCTACAACTTCCTACCAAGGATGATCCTAGAGGGATTATAAATTATTTAATTCTTATTTATTGTTCCATAAAATTTTACATGAGTGATTAAAACCCTATTTTATATGTATTATTATTCAAAACATCAAATATACTTGCCTACAGGTCTATGTTTCTTCCATTTGAGACCCATGTGTTGAACTAACACTAGAAGATCACGTTGGGGATGAATACAAGATTGTGTAAAAATGGAATATGGTGTTAGGAATTTTTAAAAATTAATATAATGTTATTTTTATTCTTTTATAATCCTAAAACCTCTCATTAGTATCCAATAGCTCAAAAATTTGCACCTTCTCAAACCTTGTAGACCTATACCTTCACATTTTGCACATTCATGCATTGGATATTGATTGGAGATGATGTGTAGGGTTTATTTGAATTTTTTAAGGTTACATAAATTTTTACAACCTTAGTTTAATCAAACTCATGTTATAAAATACCTCACAACCACAATAAACCTTACATATCATGTCAAAACCAACAAAACCATTAGATTTACTATCATTACAACCATGAACATTGGGAATTTGTATTAAGTTTGATTTTTAAATTACCATTAGACCTAAAATAGACACTTAAAAACCATTTAAATGAATTCATCAAACACATAATTATCATTTGAAGAGAAAAATCATGATACTGGGGTTTAGTAGGGTTTAAGAGGCATTTAACTTGTTAATAATAGTTCATAAAGCTCTACTAACCCCTAAAATATTTCCATGGATTTTAATTGAATAAGTTTGGTCAACATACCCTAATATAATTTGGTCTAATACATCTCCTCCTTTATAAACCAACATTATGAAAATGAGCTTTCTTTTCTTACAATTGACCTGATGGAAACCTGGAATTTTTTTTTGCCTTTTTGGCCCTGAAACTTCTTTCTCTACATGGTTTTGATCTTGGTGAGGATGGATAAGGTTGTATATATATTATAATAATATAATAAATTTTAAAACCCTTTTAATGAGACATCCTAATCAATCTTGAGGTTGCATATTCACTTTTGGACCTATCTTTAATAATAAAACTAGTTTATTATGCCAAAATATCCAATTAAAGCTATGAACTAAATGCCAATAGAGTTCCTTTCGGCTTGTACAATGGTGTTTAAATGTACCAAGAATATATTTATCTCATTTCCTACTATTTATTCATTATACTATGTTTGGATGTTAGATCAATGAACAAATCAAATTTTCAAGGTGAGTGTACATTGGAAAAGAAGTATTTTGACACCTTGACTAAGTGTACATGAAAAAGAGATATAAGATGCTCTTCAAAAAGTGTAAAATGACACAAAAAAACTTTTTTTGGCCTATATTCATGATATTTTACCTTCACAATTGATGTCTCCTCAAGGGGTCACAATACAACATTGAAACAAACAATATAACAAGACAAATAAAACCTTAATATCTCCAAAATTACCTTAAAGTCATCAAAATGATTGTGAAGACAAAAATTCTTATCTCACTGGCTTATCTCTTAGTCCATTATCCACTATGGAAAACCATGCTTTCTTGGATGACCACAACCTCATTATTTTCACCATGCATCACTTATACCTTGGCTTTCACAAATTAACCTTACTCTTTCCAAATTTACCTTAAACTTTTCTAATGCATAAGACTGATTGGAAAAGACACATTTCATGGACCTTGACATCCTAATAAGACCTTTCTTAGACCTTTAAACACCCTAAAATTTCCAAACCATGGCATCAAGACATGCCTCTCAACAAAACCCTATACAAGGGTAGATGACTCAGTCCATTATTTTTGATAAACCTTGGTCAAGGATGGATGGTTAGCTAACATTTTTGGTGACATCCTAAGATAGTTTGCCTATTAAACATCTACACTAGTGTCCTTATACATCCCATTGGGCATGTATTCACTAAACACTCTTCTCTTTGATACAAAAAATGAACTTGAACATGAAATTATCTTTTGAAATAACTGAGAACTAAACATTTACCTTCCAAACACACCAATAAAATAAGACACATGCAATAAAACAAGACACACACAATAAAGTAAGGATGTGCTAGAATAAATTGGATAAATAAAATACTAATATACTATGTAAAATATGAAATAATGACCTTAATATAGATTATTAAGGTGTATCCCATTGACTAGGATATGTACTTTTCCATCAACTTTGAGAGCTAAAAAGCATTGTGTTGCTTGCAATGAGTGATGACATAAGGCCCACTCCATAGGTATCAAAATTTGTATTTCTTATAGGATGTACTCTATATTAATCCCATTTGAATAAAAGGTCATCTTATTGGAATATTCTTGTAACACCTCTCTTGTCAAAATATATCTTAGTTTGAGCTTAGTAAGACTCCATAGTATGCATTGCATGATATCTTGTTTCTTCCAATTCCGTAAACTTGGATAGTCTAATCCTCATGGAAACATTCTCCATCATCTCAAGATAAGGTGTAATCTCTAGATTTATTAACTCAAGGGAGATGGGTAGATTTGCTTATTTTCCATAGACAAACATATAGGGGGAGTTTTCACTGACTCTTTTAGGAGTGATCTTCTCAACCCATAAGGTTGTCTTCAATTTGTAATGCCATGTTTTCTGATTTTAATCCATAATTATATTCACAAATCTGATTAGATTCTTATTTTTGGATTCTTCTAGTCCATTTCCTTCAAGATAGTAGTTGGAGGATGTAATTAGGTGGATTACATACTTCACAACCCACTCACTTATCCTAGTACCAAGGAAAGCCATTACATTATATGAGATAAGTGTATAAGGTAACTAAAATATGGTTAATATGACTTCATATAAGTATAAAACATTATATTCCTTGAGATATACAACCTCTATCCATCTATTAAAATAATCAGTTGCAGTTAAAACCCATTTATGATCAATACTTGAAGGAGGATTGGTCATACTTATGAAATCCAAACCCTACTGCACAAAATGTTTGTCTACCTGAAGGGGATGGAGAAGGATGGATAAAATTTTCTATTTTCTTGTGAATAAATCACACTTTTGACACTTTATCACCCATGCATATGAGTCATTAAAAATATAGGCCAATAATAACTAGATCTCATCACTTTTTCTGTTATAGTTCTTGGTGCAAAGTGACCCCCTGATGGCCCATCATGTAATTTTACCAATACTCTCTCAACCTGATAAAAATATACACACCTTATGATAAATCCATTAAGTTCATTTCTAAATAGTATTCCATATACAAACATATGGGATGGATTGTAATCTAAAATGTCTCCTTCTAGCTGTGTCTAGGCATAATGGACACTCACCTGTTTGGAGGAATTTGAACATGTCTTGTGTCCAAATTATGGAAAATGGAGGTGAATTTATTTAAAGTTCATATTGTATTTATATGAAAACTTTTTTTTCTTTCAAGTATTATTCTAAGTCTTTACATAGTCACTTACCTCTCACCAACTTAGTCACCTTGATATCCACATCATATTCCATGACTTTGGTGATCCAACCAACTATTTTCTCATTCAAAATTATACTCAAAAGGAATTATTTTAAGTTTGGATGAGACACCATCACATGTAATTTTTATTTATGTAGAATATTACTAATTTTTTAAGGATTCTTATAATAATAAGCACTTGCTTCTTTAAAAAAATGTATCTTACCTCATAGTATTTTAACCCTTGGTTGAAGAAAGCAATGGGTTGTTCAAGATATTCCTCATTTGATTGTGTAAAAATTGATGAGATTAATTATTAATTTCCCAAATCATATAATGTGAAGTCCCTTTTGAAATCAGGATTTAAAAGTGTTGGAGCTTGAGTTATGGCTAGTTTGATAGCACCAAAACTATCCCTTCTCTAGTCTAACTAAAATTCTTATTCTTATCCAACATAGATGTTAGAGGCTTGAAAATATTATAAAAATTATTAATGGATATATTAATTAATTTTATTTTTCCAAATGAATTTTGCATTGCTTTCTTATGCTTAGGCAGTGGTAAAGACAAGATAGCACTTATCCTTTCATGATCTACAGAAAGACCTTTTTTTGAAATAATGTGGCCCAATATTTTACCTTCATGGACTATAAATACACACTTTTTAGGATTGAGAGAGACCCCAAACTATATACACCTCTCAAAAATCTACCTAAGATGATTCAAATGATCATTTGTATCCTTGAATAAAATCATGATATCATCAAGATAAATCAACACTATATCAGTTATCAAACCTTGAAATCCCACATCCATATATCTTTGGAATGTAGATCTATAATTGGATAACCCAAAATACATATTTATATATGCATATGTACCCCATTATGTAGTGAATATTGTCTTCTATTGGTCTTCCTCTTGCACCAAAATCTGATCATACCCTGAATAGCCATCACAAAGACAAAAACATTTAGAACCTGCTACCATCTGCAAGATTTGTTCCATGGAAGGAAAAGGATAATTATGCTTAAATTAAACTCTATTCAAGTACCTAAAATACACACATAATCTTATCTCTTCATTCTTATTCCTTACATGGACTAGATTGGCAACCCAATATGAGTGTTTGATGGAGAAGATAATGCTAGAATCTATCAACTTTTTTATCTATTTCCTCATTACGGGATCTATTTTTGGGTTGATATGCCTTTAAATTTACCTTAATGGTTTGGAATATACATATATCTCTATAGTGTATTGAGATAATCTAGGATCAAAACCCTTTATATTATTATACTCCCAAGTAAATATATCAAAAAAATCTTTGTGTTACTCAATGAATGCAAGCCTCTCTTCTTTGTTACATACCTTTCCAATTACTAGAATTTTGTGCTTGAAGATGATGACCCTCTCATAATTCTATTTCTTTATATATATGCTTATATTTTCTTTATTCATTTGATCATCATCATTGAAAATAATTTCAAGTGTCACTAGGCCTTTAGGACTTTTGTTTGACCTTAGTTGCACAATCTAATCACCATATCACTATTACAAATTGGACTGATTTCTTAAAGATAACTCAAATTATTCTTAGAGAAAGCATGTTATTTATTTTTCACTATTAAAGACTTGAAAATTAACATCATTATTAGGAATTGAAGGCCATACCACTACCTTAACATTTTTTTGGCATCTTGATTTCTTGACATCATTGGGGATGTGAAACTAGAATCCAACTACAGCTAACCTATCATCATGCTTATTTTATAGTCTTTAAATGGATTATATCTTAAAGGCCTCAAAATATTACACATTATCCCATACCCTATGTTTTTATGACTTTAACAAGGATTTATTTATTACATTATGACCTTTAACTTGATGAACAATCAACTCACTATCACCAAATACTTTTAAGCACTTCACTCCTCTTTTCCTAGCACATTAAAGGTGATTCATACTCTACTAGATTATAATTACAAATAAATTAAAATATAAAAGTGGTATAATGCCTTTATTTAGAAGGAGATTCCAATATTTCACCACCTCCTACACTAATCTTTCTCCTTGATCCATTAAATAATAAATGCCATAGACCATCCATGGGCTCTATAGGCTTAACCAGCTATGAAATGAAAGAAACTTCCTCATGTAATCAATATATTTCTAGGACTAATTATTCCATGAAATTGTGTGTATCATGTTCATTATGTTCAACTACCCATTCATCAAGAAAAAGATCAAGTATGAATTCAAGAGAAATAACTAGTTTTTTTATCAACATGGAGATCTCCTTCATCAAGAATAGTGCAATTAACATTGGAGATATTAGGTACATAAGGTTACATATGAATATTATCAATTTTTTTTATTATATATTTAATTTGGTGCCATACCTAGTCTTAAAATCCATCCAAGACCAATTTGATGATAAATATCCCCTATCTTAGTTGTGAAATCCCTAGATAGACATAGGGAAAAGTGGGGTGGCAGGTCTATTATAAAAATATATTGAGGAATTAAAAATTTGGGGTAATTATGCAAATATAAATTCATACCTTTGATAATACCTATAGTCTTAGTGGTTGTCTCATCTAAGTTTAAAACTCCTTTGGCGATTGGCTTGTATTTTAGACCTATCTTAGTATCCATTTATTTAGGAATTATAAAGGTATTAGAACCAGTATAAATCATAAAATTATGAACCAAATAATCACCTATAATGAGATAAATATGGAAAGGATTAGGCTTATCACTTTTAACTTATTTCCTTTTTTTAGGCTAAGTTTCATTCATGATTATTGTTATTTATTTCATTGTTGATCCAATTGGAATATTTATATTAGATAGCCCTTCTTGAAGTAGATTTTTTTTTATAAGAATGATCAATATCTCCCACATGGGGATGTTTACATGTGCCTTATTCATTTGATAAAAATATGGAATAACTACTAACTTTTTGCTATCCTTTAAGAGAAATAATAATATCTTGAGCTTTTGAAGATTGAGGTAAAGGAACAACTCTCACATTCTATTGTTTCTATACTTATTTCACTTTAGTAGCTACATTAGGCATATTAGTCCCTTGAGACACTTGATAAGGTAAAATAGGTACTTTATTTACCTCTTTATTACCTTCTATTTCTCTTTTTTAATCCCTTGTGTTGGTTTCCATAGGAGTATGGGTGTTACTTATGCCAATTAACAAATGTGGAATTAGGTTGAACTTTCCATTAATTAGATTATCCTTATGGTTTCATTTAAAATTGTAGAGTTTGAGAAGATTGAGTACCTTAATAAGCTTTAACGCTTTGAGAATCTTAAACACATTTCACCATGGGAGCTTAATTGGACATACCATTGGAGTACATAATCTAATTTTAAGAAGGCACCATGGCTGATCTTAGACTAGATTTTTTTAATTTGGAAAAATAAAATTTGAAGAATGAGCAATGTTAGATTATAGATATTATAAGGCATATCATTCGTGATTTGTCCTTGATGTTGATAGTTGCCTTGGAAAAGAGGTCTATTAGCCTAATTGAATTGGTTATGGGGCTACCAAGGCTTGTAGTGTTAATCTCTCTCCTTATTTATATTTAAATTTTCATTAACAAAACTTTGTAGAAGATTATTTACTTCATGTTAGTCATTAGGAGGAGTAGGGGCAGCCTTTCTTCATTTTTTGGTGAAGGAATAGAAGCTAATGTGGGTAATTTAATAGGTGTAGAAATATTAAGGGGCTATAATTTTGGAAACAAAGGCATATGAGGCATTGGATAAATATTACCAACTTGCATAAGATAATTATTAACCCTTATTACCACCTCATATGCATCATGAAATGTGTTTCCCCTCTTTGATTGAATCATTAATGCTATGTCACTATTTAAAGCCTTCAAATAGTACAAGAATGCATAGTTTGTAGTGGATTTGACTATGATTGAGATCCTATCCCAAGTATTTTGAAACCCATAGTTGAAATCAACCATGAATTATTAAGGATCCCTCTTTATGGTAGTCAATTTATCCACCAAAGAAAATTGATCACTCTTATCCTCAAATTTTTTTCACTATTATTCTCCCAATGTATCCCAAGTAATAATAGAATTAGACCTTAAGCCTCCATATCATTGAAGAGCCTTCCCTTTGAATGAAGTGGCTAGTAATTTAAGTGAAACATTATCTTGTATCACATAATGTACAAAACAATTGTTAGCAATGTCCTTAATATGCTATATAGGAGTAGAGGATTCCTCTCAAGTAAAGTGTGGGATGCTTTTCAGGATAGCAATAGAGATATCATCATATTGAGCTAAGAGTAGATGGATGACACCATTTAAAAGAAAAAAAGAATATTTTATAGGCACTGTCATCTTGAAAATTAGAGGTAGATAAAACTTTTATATAGATAGATCTATAGAAACAAAAAAAAACCTCTTTGGATAAGTGTGTGTAGTATAAAATCTCCTTTTATTAGCTGTAGGATAAGGTAATTCTAAAAACTTATAAGGAGTACCTTTAACAAAGGATATTTTAGTTACAACTGGAATGAAAAATAAACACTAGTATTGTAACTAGAATTATTTAAAGATATTTTGAGGCCAAAAATGATTAATATGGATGTTATAACAGCTGTAAGTATGTCAATACCAACACCAATCTTGAGCAATGTTCTTGAAATTAGGTCCCACTAGGCATGTCAAAAATTGTTGTCACCTTATTTTACACCCTTTGAAGAGGTGTTTCAGGTCTCCAGACTCAATTGACACAATGATAACTCTTTAGGGCTATGAGTGGCCTATGAATAAATAAAACCTCCAAGGAGGCTTGGATATTTTTATGTTACACCTATACTATCAGTACACCTACTCAAATTACAATGAAAAAGGATAGAGAAAGCAAAATAAAATAGAAATAGGGGTGATGAGACAAATTTTAGGTCTCTTCCTATGGTATATGAATTTATAAAAAAGCTAAAACAAGTTTGAATATAATCACACAACTTCAAATAGTTATCTATCATAATTATTTCAATATGGAGGTTATATTTGATACATTAACCAAGAGGGACAATCAAAAGGCCTAGAATGAGGCACTAATGAAGGTTTTACAAACTTAAAATTTTCATAACCTCTTGATACACACCATATGACCTGAAATAAGATTAATTAATCATAAATATTTAAGAATTAAGAGGAAAAATATAAGTATATTGTACATTGACATTATAATTCATCAATAATTCACCATGAAAACACTAAATGTGAGATGAAGAAGACAAAATAATCTAAATTCACTTCAAAAAAAACAAAAAGTATCAATTTTAGTAGGTATTTTACATACTAACATGGAGTATCCTTTAAAATGTCCTTCTAAGGACTATATTTATACTAATAGATAAGAAAGAGGGGGTAGACATTAAGTAAGTCGATTATGACTATCATTTATCATGAAACTAGTTATAATGCCAATAAAAGGTTAAAAAATAGTCATATTATTCATATTCAAAAAAAATTGGATTGGATTTATGATATAATCATGAGAGGTGGTAAATAATTGTATTTTCATCTCCTATGAATCATCTTTTCTCTCTTGAAACTGCCCTTTCTTGGTTGAGGATTTACTAGTTGATATCTTGACACATGGCCTATTTAACCCTCTTGGCATATTTTTACACCATATTTTATCTTTAAATTCATATATCATCTTGGTGGGAATTATATTTAATACTTATACCTCCTCATACTATGATATTTGTTATTATAACCTATAATTTCATGCCTAAGCTTGTTTGATCCAAAAGAATGCAATGAAGACAAGTCTATCACTCATACAAGTTATATTATTTTCTTGAATATTATCACAAAAATATTGTAAACTTTATTTAGGTATTTTATAATATTATAAACCTATATAAAAGCTTATATATCATCTTTCAATTGATTAGTTGTACATTAGGTCTTTCCAACCTACTAACAAGGAGTTTGGATGGGGTTATATGTATTATTTTCCATGTTTCATGACCTAAAAACTGATGTTATAGGTGTATTATATCCTATTAAGAGTATTCAAGAGAAAATTACATATTTATTAGTTGATAGATTCATATTATGTTTCTTTGAGTGTCCTCAACAACATGACTAGTGTTATCTATGAATAGGCTCTCAAAACTACCTATAGTCATTAAAATAAGCTTGTATGCAAATTGTATATCCTTTTAAATGTGTAATTATATTCCTACATATATTTCATGAAGTGTCTTGATTCAATTTATGACCTTAGTAAGGTCTTCCACTTCAACTTCTCAATGCATATAAGGAAAGTCTTCATCTTGGCTAGGTCTAGAGACTTGAAACCTATTATATCACCATGGGGATATTTTAAATGGATTTTCGGAGGTCATCATACCTTTCCAAATCTGTAGAGACATATATAACTTGTAAAAAATACATTATTCATTCAAACACTTGAAAATAATCTTTAAAATGTAGTTTCTAGGCCATTTTCATGTTCTTTTACTCCACATATGATAGGATTATGGATCTGCCAGGATTATGGATATAAAGGTGCTCATGAAGGCTTAAAAATGTCATAAAGGTTTTTAAATATATTTCATGCACTTTGTAAACCTTATAAAATTTACCCAATTTAATGTTATCATATACAACTACTTATTCAAATTATCACATGAGAAAGTTTGCCTTCTCAAGCATTGCAGGCTAGTAGGTGTGCATTCAAAATGACTATTTTGAACAAAAGTCCTTTTCATGCTAGTTTTTTTATTTGAAATAAATTATATAGTATTTTTACATGTTATATAAGTTATATATAAACCTATCAAATAATTCTACTTCCTTAAATGTCTTAAAATATGTTTTAACCCATAGTTGGGGTTTATAAGCATTATGCCTATTTTAGCCCTAAAGGCCTTATTTTGATGTTTTATCCATATGACCACCTATTAGATCATTATTAAAAAATTAAATATGGTCAATAAAAACCAAAATTAATATATAAATATCAAATTTCACTCAAAACTTTCACTCTCCCTTCACACTCCTGTGTGTAGGCCTGTAGGTGTTTATTCTAAGCTTAAAACTTATTGTAGTTTGCTATAGAATTGGACTAACCTAATTATTATGACATTAAATTATTTTTATATAAATTTTTATGTTTATTTAATGGTTTTTATTCATTTAAAAAGGATAAACCATATATAATTTTCCAAAAACTTCTCATTCTAGAATGCAGATGTAACGCAATCTACTTGTGCATGCATACATTAGCTATTCTCTTACCATTTTGACCATGAATGATATTGAATGAGTTTTATGTGTTTTTTTTTGGGTTTTATAATCAATATGTAAACATAAATATTAAATTTATAACATCAATTTTTGTTTAAAATTTGTTACTTGCTTTTTTACCTTGAAACCCTATTCAAGAACATTATACCAATGGCCTTAAGCCTACCACACATAAATTCCTATCAAGGATGATCCTAGAGGGATTATAAATTTTTGTATGATTAATATGTTATCCATAAACTTATACATGATTTATTCAAACCATATTTCATATTATTATTCTTCAAAAACATCAAATATGTTTGCTTATATGTCTATATTTTTTCCATTTGAGACCTGTGTGTCGATCTAGCACTAAAAGATCACTTTGGGAATGAATGAAATATTGCGTAAAAATTGAATAGGGTGTTTTTAATTATTAAAATTTAATATAATATTATTTTTATTCTTTCTTAATATGAAAACTCTTAACAGTATCCAACATCTCTAAAACTTGCACCTTATCAAACTCTATAGACCTGTGCCTTCACATTTTGCTCATTCATGCAATGGATGTTGCTTGTATATGATGTGTTATGTATTATTTTACTTTTTTTTAGGTCATATACATTACCTATTTTAAATCACCCTCATCATGTAAAACACCTCACAACCCTAATAAACCTTGCTTGTCATGTCAAAACCAACAAAACCATAAGATTTCATGTTATTACAACCATGACCACTAGGAATTTGTATTAATTTTGATGTTTTAAGAACCATTTAAAATAAAATATACACTTTAAAAACATTTACATGAATTCACAAAACACATACATGTCATTTCAAGATAAAAATCATCATACTAGGGTTTAAGAGGCATCTAATTTGTTAACAATAATTCATAAAGCTCTATCCCCAAACCCTAAAATATTTCCATTAATTTAAATGTATTAGGGATGGTAAAAATCTCATAATATAATTTTTTCTAATACCTCTCCTCTTTTATGAACTAATTTTATTAAAATGAGTCTTCTTCTCTTACAAGTGATTCGATGGAAACCTTGAAACTTTTTTCTATGCATGGTTTTAAGCTTGGTGAGGCTAGATAAGGTTGTGGAGAGATTATAATACCATAATTAGTTTTAAAACCCTTTAAATTAGACCTCATAATAAATATTTAGGCTTCATATTCACTTTTTTACCTATCTTCATCAATAAAACTTGCTTATTATGCTAAAATACCCTACTAATGCTATGAACCAAATGCCAATAGAGTCCCTCTTGGATTTTGTGATAGTGGTGTAATGTACTAAGCATATATTTATCTCTTTTACCTACCATTTCTTCATTATACTATGCTTTTATGCTATATCAATGAGAAAATTAGTTTTTCAAGATGAGTGTACATTAGAAAAGAAGTATTTAGACACCTTGACTAAGTGTATGGGAAAAAGAGATATAAGATGTTCTTAAAAAAGTTTAAAATGACCCAAAAAATACATCTTTGACCTCTATTCATGATATTTTACCTTCATAATTGATGTCTCCTCAAGGGGTTACATTAAAACATTGAAACAAATAATATAACAAGATAAATAAACCTTAATATCTCCAAAATTTCCTTAAATTCCTCAAAATGCTTATGAAGACAAAAATGTTGATCTCACTAGCTTATCTCTTAGTCCACTATCCACTATATAACACCATGATTTCTTGGATGATCACCACCTCATTTTTTTCACCATGTGTCACTTATACCTTAAATTTCACAAACTAACCTTAATATTTCCAAAGTTACCTTAAACTTTGTTAAACTGCATTGAAAAAGACCTCATAAAATATTAATGCACAAGACTGATTTGACAACACATATTTCATGGACCTTGACACATAATATTTTTAAACTTTATCAATTACTGATGATTTATATCTTGAAGGAATCCATTGAGTCTTAATCTCTCTAAGTGCATTCCTTAAAGGGTGTATCAATAAAGGGGTGGGAAGACCATTTGTGCTTTGCAAGATTATTGTCCCCTATACCACCACTTATTATCAATCCAACCTTCTCCAAAACACTTTCCTAAGTCTTATCTCCTCTCTTGAATACTCTTCCAAGAATTTACCACCTTCATTAGCCCCCTCCTAAACCTAAAAACATTTTTGATTGTTTACATTACACTATTGGCTCCATCAACCTTATATTCATATTGATAAAACATGTTAAGTGTCTGGGTCAGCTCCTAGCTGACCTAGACCAAGACCTAATTTATTTTTATCAATAACGATATACAGTTGATTGGGTTGACCCTATCAACTAAAATTTTGAAAATGTTTAGGGTTAGATTAAACTATATATACACATTCATTTCACCATTTATTAGAGATATAATGAGTTAATTATTCATTTGTGTTTCTTTACAATCTAATATTCTGGCATTCGAATTGAGGAGTCATTGATTAGGGCTTACACTTAGAGAAGAATCATATCTTATGGAAAAGTATTGAATACTTTGGCATTTCTTAGTGATCATTAAAAACCAAAAAAACCTATTGAAAAGAACCTTTGGCTAAGGGAGATATTGAGAATTGATGGATTCATCTTCAAGGTAAGTATCTTTAAATTTACTATTATATTTTAAAAGATAAAAATAAAATAAGTAATGGTTTTTGAATAAATTTCTTTCTCCATGATTTAGGGTTTTACCTATACATAATTAGATTTATCCTATACATGTTTGATTTTTGTGTTTATTACCTGCACTTTGTGCCATAAACTTTGGTGAGCACTAGATTAGATTTTACATTACTTATCATTTACTTTTGTGAATATGAAAACATAGGACTTAGCTAAGGTTATTGCATAGTGTTGTTTGACTAGAGGCTTTGGAACCCTGTCTAGTGATATTATTTTGGTAAGAGATCCCTTGGTCAGGTATAGCAGATCCATATTAGTAATGACATAAAATATCTAATGTATCAACAATTGAAAGTGTGAGTAAAATTTATCCTCTCTAAGATAGGATTGATTGATAGATCAGTTGCATTTCCCTTTGCATACATTCTAGTGAATCTAACCTAAATCAAACCCTTGTAGGTTTTATTTCATGCTATTATTTTTCATCATATTATATATTTCTAGTTTTTCAGTATTGTATCAAACCTGTCAGTATAGTTCTAATAGTCTATGCACAAGATTAATACATAACCACTCTAAAATGACTCTATTTTATTTGTGTAGGTATTCTCTAAATATAGGTGACTAGATTGATCTATTCACCACTATCTTCTTGTTCAGTCTTAGATTTGTATACATAGATAAACCAATTGAATTTGTTCATAATTATCTTTCATTATAGAGGTCTGAAAACATAGTCAAACCAGTCCACTCTATTCTTAACTTATTCAACACATAGGTTTTGAAAAATCCATCAAATTATTCAAATATAATATCAAAATTTTTGAATCAGCACCTAAGCATCACAACATAAAATTTTACAATCTAAGCATCATCCAAACCATCAAGGTTCATTCTTCCTCTATCATTTTAGTTATTATTTTTCAGTACTATTTTCATAAGTTTCCAATCTATAAAGCTAAAATTATATAGTTAACTCATTCAACTTGATCAACATAATTATGTAGCTTATTTTCTATCTAGAAGACATAGTCGACCTATTCAACTATGTTCTTCCAAATCTTGCTTATGCAAAATAGTAGTGACCCAATTGAATCTATTCTACACTATAATATATAGTGTCACCTGAACTAATTATGTACTCTTCAAAATCAAGGAATTAACCTCTTTTTGTTAATAATTAATTCATCTTTTCTTTCAATTATTTGCATGTTTAGAGTAACAAATGATGCATCTAAAAAATGGCACATTATATCCATGAAACATCTTTTTTCCTTGCATAAGAAGTGGATCTAAATGTATTTTCTAAACTTATAATTTATTTAGAATAAAATAAAAATTATATATCATGGTTATTTATTTATAAATCATTATTATCTTTTTATTAGCTATTTTTAATCATTATGAGAAAAAGATGTCAATCTGTGCATATGCAGTCCATACTAAGCTAAAAGATGGGTTATGAAGAGTAACCATTTCAATAACAATGTGGAAGTAGTTTCAAAGTCTTCTACAATAGTTCTTAAAGAAGATCTAGCATTTTGACCAAGATTTGGACTCTAATTCAGAATCACCCAGTAGATTTGGACTCAACTACAGACTCATCCAATAGCTTTAGATTCAACTACGAACCAGATTTGGACTCACCCAGTTAATAGTTATGGACTTCCATAGGAAAACTATAGACTTCCACAAAATTACTATGGACTACAACATAAACACCATAAACTCATTTGAAAAGCATTTTAATGCATTATAATTATTGTTGGTCTATTTTAAGATGACCAAAGTCATTTCCAACTATCATAAGAATGATTTCCATTTAGAGTCTTTATATATATATATATATATATATATATATATAAAGACTCTAAATGGATATCATTCTTATGATATATATATATATATATATATATATATATATATATATATAGACTATATATGGATATCATACTTATGATCAGTTTCATAGATATCTATCTATATATATAGATATATATATATAGACTTTTCATTCATAGATTGTATCTAAATATAGATTTGTATATTTTCATTTCAATAAATCAATTCTCTCTATATTTTGTGGAGATTGAGATTATATTGTATTCTTATAATAAATATCTCTCTCCATATTTTATGGTGATTGAGATATACTAGAATATCTATGTTGTTACTCTTGAATTAGGTATTGGTTGGAAGCATGAGATAAATGCAACATCCCACATCTGAATGTAATTAATTAATATAATTTTTTTTCCATCATTCTTACTAATCTATTCTAAAGCTTGTATTTTGAATAAATCCTCTTCCAAGGAATAAGTTGGCCACTCATTCCAAATAAGATGGATCAATGTATTTTATTTCTTTGTTGTTTAATTATCATTTTGTTGTAATTTTTTTTATATGTCTGTAACTATTTATTTTTATAGTTTATTGTGAACTTGTAGGTATTTCATTTGTTTATCATTTATTTAAAGCTAGTAATTTAATTTTTTTCAAGTATGATTTAATTTTATGAATGTGTGATTCAACATCTACAAGAGTGTTTTTCAATTTATACAAGTGTGGAGTGTGGTAGAAGGAAGTATTTATCACATATCTATCTATCCTTACATATATCACCTTCACACATCAACCATGGATTAACATTATTAAATGAAGAGGATTAATAACCCTCATCATTTTTTGTATCATTATTAGGAGATTAAAAAATTTCGAAGAGAATTGTCTAGTGGCAGTAGATAAACGTAGTTCTTAATGAGAGGGAATGTCTCTTTGCAAATTGTGTGATAGGAGATACTTAGTTGATAATTATTTTAGAATTTAATTTCCTACAAAATAGATTATAATGTATTTTCCTGAAAACATAGATTAAAATTTATTTTTATGCAATTAAGAATTTAGTCTAAAAAATAAATATAAAGCCCCCCATAAATACTAGTATTTTTATGTAAAACAAACATAACTATTAACATCATGAATGAAGATTTAATGATTGATGTAGATTAGGAATGAAATTTTGACATAGCTAAAATTTACAAAGGGATGGGTGAAGTCACAAAAAGATAGTATTACAGTAATCAAACATTAATAATTACTCAATTTTTTAAAATAAAGAAGAGAAAATCATGTTGTTGATCTCTACTAAATTAATAAAAATAATCTGCAATTCAGTTCATGTAGTTGCTAAAGTAAGAGCCCTCCATAAATACTAATATTTTTATGTAGAACAAACATAACTGCTAACATCATGAATGAAGATTTAATGATTGATGTGGATTAGGAATGAAATTTTGACATGGCTAAAATTTACAAAGGGATGGGTGAAGTCACATAAAGATAGCATTACAGTAATACATTAATAATTACTCAATTTTTTAAAATAAAGAAGAGAAAATCATGTTGTTGATCTCTACTAAATTAATAAAAATAATCTGCAATTCAATTCATGTAGTTGCTAAAGTAAGACACCTGAGATGAAATAATCTGGGTATTTAATCTCCCAAGTAAGAATAATTTATTTTCAAAAATTACTTATGTATAAATAGTTGATTAAAATAATATGTTTGAGAAATTAAAGCTACAAAATTATATATGACATGTTGAAAATGAACTGTTGCTCCAATCTAAGACACCTATGATTTTATCTAGTAGATCTGACTCTATTCTAAATCTGGTATGGCTCATAAAAATAATTTTTATGTGATAATGTGAAAATAGCTTTAATAACCTTCCTACTATATTTATTCTTTTAAAGACTAACATAGCTTTTGGAGAGAATTATTCAAATATTATGCAAAAATCAAGCCTCTAAAAGATTACACGAAAATATATCATCATGCATAAAGTTAGTTTGGATAGCTTCTGTGTGGATCAAAAAGATTTAAAAAGTTCAAAATAATAAAAATTTCATGAGATATAGCTAATGTGAAATGAAAACATCATGCAATTATTAGAATGAGTATGCAATAGATTTGGTAGCACATCATGAAATATTACTCTAAATTTTGGATGGGAAAAATAACCACATCCTAACATTAAAGGTAAGTCTTACATTATCATTTATTTTATTATCATTATTTTTTAGCACATGCAATTGTGGAGGTTGCTTCTCTTATTGAAAAATCTAAAATTTTCAATTTCTATTAGATTGACTATCAAGTTTGTACATATTTTTTTGAGATTCTTTTAAAACTATAACAATGATGTTTGATAGGAACTATAAATATATTTTACATGAATGTAAAATGCCAATATTTTTTTAGAATAGTTTACAACCCCAAACACTCAGAAAATTTAATTATACTAATTTCAATGCTAATTATTTATTTTGTTTTTATGTTTTCATATTAATTTTCATAAGTGTTGAAGTTTGAGTAAAATAAAATATATATCTAAAAGAAATAAAAATCAAAAATAAAAATAAAATCAAAAAATAAATTAAAAAAAATAAAATCAAATTAAAAATTAAAAAAAAAAAAAAAATGAACTTAAAAAATAAAAAAAAAACAAACAAACAAAAACTTGATTACATGAGTTTCTGAAAAAAAAGGTAATTTGTAAGGAATGCATGGTTAATCTTTATCTATTTTAAACATAATATTTATAGACTGTATCTCATGCCTAAATGCATGCAAAAAATATGATTTTGTGTGGTTTAAAAATGTATTCTATATGCTCTATCTATATTGTCTGTTATTTTCTATTTAATCTGAATTAAAAATAATAATAGTTTCCAACAAAGATAAAAATTACAAAATTTAGTTTTTGATCAGCATGTGGAATATAAAATTATATTTAAATGTGTTATTTTTAACCATGAAATTAATCTCTACTTTGAAGTGTGTTGATATGACAAATTAATGATTTCCCAGGGGTTCTAAAAATAACAACAAACTTAATATTTTTTCAGTGATTAAAAGGTTTTATGAATAAAAAAAGGTAATCTGATATTCCTTGACCCCACTAGGTGTTGCTACCTTAGATCCTGCTTCTTTATTTTCCAATAATAGATGAAAATGATAAATATTTTATGTTACTAATTTATTAATTATTTGTATTTTGAAAGAAACTCATGTTTTAGTATTAAGCATACCAAGTTCTTGAATAAACATACAGAAAATTGTGGATGTCTGGTAATATTTTAGGTATGTTTTATTGTACTCTATTTTAATTTTTCTATTTGATATTTCTCCATAATAAACATGCATTAAAAAAATTAGACTTATATTCTGATAAAGATTAACATGTAAGTTAGATTTTCATATAATGATATGAGGCTAAGTATTTAACTAATTATGAGTAAAGAAGATACTAAAAAAATAGTAGGAATTAAATGTTTTCATGCATGATGAATATTCAAATTAAACTATTGATGCATAACACAATAAAAAAATATTATCTTCAATGGGGATTATTTAGGATCTATCTGTAGTTCAAGAAAAATAATGACCTCCAACATTTATTTATCTAGGTATGTTTTTTAGCTGTTATAATTTTAATAAGTGTGCATGAATTAATTAGGAAACTTGTTTTATATTCTTTGTACAAATAATAGTTAATATTTTTCTACACATTTCATAAATAAATAAATATAAAAAAAATTGATGGCATTTCATTCCATCCATATTCAAGAATTAGTTGAAACCAAATCCACTTGCATAATAAGAAAACTTTTCTGAGGAAGTTTTTATTTTTCTACCATATAATTTTTATTTTAAATAATATTTATTCCTGAACCATCAATCATTCCTATATAGGGTGGCATACATTCCTCCATATATATTCAAATGATCCTCCTAAAATTTTTATTATTGACATTTATAATTATTTGATATTGTTGATATTATATTTATATGGAAAGGTTTTGTTTATTTTAGGTTTTACAGATTAATATCATATCAAAGAGTCATTTTAGAGATTGTCATGGAAAAATTTATGTCCATGAATTTATCAAGCAGTTGACACCTTATCTTGATTCACCCTTGACAAAAAAACAATAATAGGATCAACACATATTTATCACCAATTATTAGTCATCACTATATAGACCAATGATGAAGAAATGTCAACATTAATATAATTCAATGATACATTTGAAATCAATATGAGGATGTATACAGTCTGTGGCTAATATTTTCTATGTCATCAATTTTCAAAAAAAATAAAAAAAATCTAACAATGAAAACCCTTAGGCATTGTTGGTGGTCTTGGTTTGAAAATCAACTTATTGGTGAATCAATGATACATTTGAAATCAATATGAGGATGTATGCAGTCTATGGCTAATATTTCCTATGTCATCAACATTAATAAAATGTAATGATACATTTGAAATCAATATGAGGATGTATACAGTCTGTGGCTAATATTTTTTATATCATCAATTTTTAAAAATAAAATAAAAAAAATCCAACAATGAAAACCCTTGGGCATTGTTGGTGGTCTTGGTTTGAAAATCAACTTATTGGTGAATCAAGTTCCATAATAAGATTCTTGATTAGAAAACCAATTTATTGGCTAGTTAAAGGCAAAATAAAAAATAAAAAATGGAGTAGTTTATGAGTTTTTTCACTCTAGATATACATCATATGGTTTCTTACTTTTGTACTCTCCTTTCTTAGTATAGTAGGACTGTAATTTTTTCCACATTTTTCCCAATATTTTTCACTTTGACTACCATGGAAGAAGTTAAAAGGATTAAATATTTGACAAGGTATCTTAATTTACTATTTTACATTTAAATTTAATTGTAAGTTTTATTATTATATGAATATCCACTTTTTCATTCCTTGCAAAAACTTTGATATAGGGATGAAGGAAAACAACCTTTCATTTGATCTATGTAAAATTTTCACACTTCATTCCTTTGATATGCATGACATCATATGTGGGGGAGAATAGCCTCAAGAATTAAAGAATTGGGATTATAAATATATTTTGACCTTGATAAAGGCATATAGTTTTTAAAATTATTTTGTAAAAATTTCAAGCAACAAGAATTACTTCATATTTTATGTCATGATCAAAACAAATCTATGTAGGCACAGTAGGAGATTCTCAACACAATAACCTACTCTCATTAAAAAAAAATAGAGCAATATTATAATTTTCAACACAAGATCCTGCTCTCATTTTTTTTTAAGAAAAGGAGAAAAGAGCAATATGAGATTTCCACACATGAACCTATGTAAAAGAGAAAATAAGGATAATAAGAAAACCTTCACATAAAAACATGTCCTTAAAGAGTGAAGCCCATTTGAAATGTGAGGAAATGAATTTAACTCATACATATGTATCTCAAGAAGATCTTTTAGATAAATATAGTGGCATACATGATGACATGTAAGAGATTAGGTGTGGAGGAGATGATGAGCCTAAAAAATGGCTCATTATATCTATGAAACAACATCTTTTTTCCTTGCATAAGAAGTGGATCTAAATGTAGATTTTTAGCTTATTGTTTATTTAGAATAAAATAGAAAGTATATATCATGATTATTTATTTAGAATTCATTATTATCTCTTTGTTAGCTATTTCTAATCATTATAGGAAATATGTCAATATGTGCATATATAGTCCATAATAAGTTAGAAAAGATGTAGTATGAAGAGTAACCATTTCAAGAACAATGTTGGAGTAGTTTTAGAGTCTTTTACAGTAGCTCCTAAAAAAGATCTAGTATTTTGACCAAGCTTAGACTCTACTTCAAACTCATCCAGTAGCTTTAGACTCGCCTAGTAGCTTCAAACTGAATAATGGACTAGTTTTAGACTCACTTAATCTATAGTTACAAAAATCCATAAACAAACTATAGACTTCCACAAACTTTCTATGGACTATGACAAAATCACCACATACTCATTTAAAAAGTATTTTAAAAAAATCTAATTATTATTAGTCTATTCTAAGATGACCAAGATCATTTTCAACTATCATAAGAATGTTTTCTATTTAGAGTATTTATATTTTTATATATAGACTTTTCATTCATAAATTGTATCTAAATATAGATTTATATATTTTCATTTCAATAAATCAACTCTCTCCATATTTTGTAGAGATTGAGATTATGTTGTATTCTTATAATAAATATCTCTCTTCATATTTTTTAGAGATTGAGATATGCTATAATATCTATGTTTTTACTCCTAAATTAGGTGTTAGTTAGAAGAATGAGATTATAAAAACAACCTCACACATCTGAACATAATCAATCAATATACTTTTCTCTCCATCATTATAAGTAATCTATTATGAAACTTGTGTTTTGAATAAATCTTCTTCCAAGGAATGAGTTGGCCACTCATTTTAAAGAATATGGATCAATGTATTTTTATTTATTTGTTCTTTAATTAATATTTTGTTATAAATTGTTATTTTAATTTTTTGTATCTGTAACTATTCTTTTTTATAGTTTGTTCTGAACCTGTAGGTGTTTTGATTGTTTATCATTTTATTTCAATCCATTAATTTAATTTAATTCAAGTGTGATTTAATCTCATGAATGTGTGATTTAATTTTTAAAAGAGTACTTTTCAATTTTTTCAAATGTGGAGTGTAGTAAAAGGGAATGTTTACTAGATATCTCTTTATCTTAGTACAGATTACATTCAGACACCAACCTTGGATTGACATTATTAAATGAAGAGGATTGATGACCCTCATAGAAAAACATAGATTAAGTAGGTGGTTTTTAAAATTAACATTTTAATCAAACTATTTTTCTCTTTTGCACACATTTCCAAATCACTTTACACACCAAAAACATTAAACATTTGTCTTACCAATGTCTACCTACTTGAATTTCATCACCAAGGGGGAAGCCAACATGATTTTATAGAAAATTATAAACACATGGTTGATGATATATATTGGTAAAGCACCTGACACCCTTATCACTATTGGGATAGGCCCTAATACCAATCTAGTGCCATCACCAATATAGATCCTTTTTAGCCTAAACATCTTAAAACCAACCTTAGATTATTTTTTAGTTCTTCATTACAACTAACTTTCCAATCACATTAAAATTAAATTTCATTATAACTTAATAACACTTAGGATGACCAATTAGCTAGCATTTACTTTCAATTTTTTTCTTTCTCTTTTATTATTATATGTTATATTACAAAACTTTTATTAGCCTACATTGGTGAAAGATTTGTGTTGTGTATTCCAATTAAATTAGTCATATTCATCCAATTACTTGTATGCTTAAATTCATTTTCTTATATTCTATCTTGTAAAACCCTTTCTCTATTTCATAAAATTGTCATTTATATTGACATAGTCTCTTACAGAATATTTAGTCTATCTACCTATAGTACACAATCAACATGTTCAACTATATCTCTTTATCTTCCTATTTAGACCCGTATCTAAGCAGTACACAATTGACTTGTCCAGCCATGTCTTATTATTTCTTGGCATGTTCTCTATTCAATAGTACACTATCAACCTATATTATTGTGTATCTCTTTAGCCTATTTTAATTTCATCCATTATAGCACACATTAGACCATATCGATTATGTCCTCTTATTTTTATGTTTTATGAATTTTATTTACTTGATATGTTAACCCTAATGATTATATACTTATTGGCTGACACTATTCTTAGTTTGGCTAAATCCATCTCTATTTTTCATTATTATGTTCTAATCTTAGATTATTTCTTTAAGCAGCATGACATCCCCTATTATAATCTTCTTGGACAACCTGAATCCATTTAAATGCTATATGGGATGCTCTTTTCTTCCTATCTTTAATTCTAAAGAGGATCATCACTCTTGGAGTACCTATCCTCCTCTCTCATATTTTGATTGTAAAATGGTTCAAATCACTCAAATAGATGATATTGGTGGATCATATCCTTTCCATACTTATCAAGACAATTCCCATCTTTAAACATCTCACCATAATGTGGGGGTAATTAACACAAGTATATCTAATAGCCACACATGGAATATACCACCTATAAATCCTAACCTAAATACCAATTCAGGGAATCCTACTACAAATATTAACCCACCAATTGATATAACTCATATTCTTATATAGATAGTTTAAAAACTAAAAATAATGTAAACATATAACACCTCCCAAACAATGTAACTAAAACATCATTTGATCAACATGTCTAATCAATCTCCCATTCTTCTCCCTCAAAATAATCAAAACTTTATTCCTCCACCTCTTAGAGATGTTGTGGGGAATGTCATCCCCCAAATTATCATACACAATAATATGCTTCAACACATCCAAAATGAGCCTTTATCTACTTTCATTATTTCTATTGATATTGGTAATAAATCTCCAACTATTAAATATGATGGGACTAAAGACCCTGCATCTTTTCTTAAGGCATTTGGAAATCTTTATAAGGAGTGGATACAAACTAATACTCTTACCACAACCAATATTTTAGTTAAAACCATCACTATTTCTTTATTAAAATGGTATAACTAACTTCCCAAACATTCTATATGGTAACTAGATGACTAAGTTGATCCTCTTGTTAAAGAGTTTCAACACAATAATCTTCCCAAAAATTGCCTTAGCCATTTCATCAATGATAAAAAATTATTCCATTAAATTAGCTCATGATTTTATCAAATGATGGAAATATTTGTCTCACAAGACTAATCACAACATTTATGATGATAATTTGTTTAAACTATTTATAATGGCATTAACACCTTCACTCCACACAAGGTTCAAACTTTTTCTCCCCAAACATTAGATGGAGGTATTAACCAAGCTAAGTGTCAAGACTTCTTAATGAAATAGTTTTAACCTAATACTAAAATCTTTAAAAGATATTTTCAACATTTAACCAATGTTATAACCAACAATCCTTCTCAACCCAAACCAAGAGTTGCCAAAGCTGATAATCCCCAACCTTTTCATAGACCATTAACTATGTAGCAAATGAAATAAATTTTAGTACCCTCTAAACAATTAGCTTACCCTAATAATCCCCCTAAATTGTATGAACCTAATCAATTTTATTGGTTTCATGTTGACATAGGTCATTCCCATGAAACATGTAGAGGGCTTATAAAATTTGTTGTTTCTTTTATGTTTGAAGATTCATTTAATCATGATGCCATGATTCAAATTTGTTGTTAAAATTACATTAATGCTTATCAAAAGAAAAAAAATCAAATATTCTTATTTTAACAACTAAAAATATTTATCCACATCTAACCCTCAAAAATCAAATAAGGATATTTGTGTGATTGATGTCAATTATGACCAATATTACACCAATTCCCAATATATAAATGTGGGTAAGGTCAATTATCAACATAAACTATCCCATAAACATCCCATCACCTAACCTAAGAAACCATATTTAGAAGAGAAACATATCAAAGATACTACTACTACTCACTTAGCTTATAAAATCAATGATGAGCAACCTCCTCCCTATGAACCTCTAACCACTTCTCTTCTTCCTAAACATATTTTATCTTCCAAGCCTCATGCTAGTGAAACTTCCTAGAAGAACTCAACTCTATGCCTTGAACAATTCCTCTTATGAATTTATTTCATACCTATCCTTATCATCATAAGTTCCTCATGTAACAACTTTAATAAATTTAAGAGCCATCTCTTTTAGAAGAAGAACCATCTTCTCATGAGCCTCAACCAACTAAAGTGCATACCATTGAATCCATTTGTCCTTATTTGAAACATTCCATAGAGTTCCTTGAATAAGACATGAACAAACATTAAATCCTTTTTAGAGCTAATGATCCACCCCTCTTAAATATAATATCTAGTAATACCATGCTCATTCAAAAAGTATATGTACACGAAGGGTCTATTATTAATGTAACATCTCTCTAGATCATTCAACAACTTGGATATAACAAAGACCATATCAAACAAATTCATTTGACATGTTGTGTATTCAACCAAACTAATCAAAATCCACTTGGTTTTATTTGCCTCCCTCTTACTCTTGGACCCAAGACTATATAAACTAGAATTATGGTCCTCGATTTACCATTATCTTATAATATAATCCTTGGATGCCCATGAACTCATCACATGAGATATATTTCCTCTTTCAAAATCTAATGTATCAAGTTCCTTCATAATGTTAATACTTATAAACATGAAGTTGTTCCTAACCCATAGATTATTTAGCTTCCAAATCCTAAATCTCAATATTGTATTCCCAGTATTATGAGGATTAATAATGACCCTTTACCTAAATTCATCAATATAAATCCATATTTACATGTCACTTTTATTGATTATGATAATGATGATCCCAATGACTTTAAAAATACATGCAATACTACTAAGATACCTCTTTACATATCAGATTGGATACATCCCTCCTTATTACCTTGTGATTTTAATATCCCTCTCATTGATGAGATCATCGATTTCCCTCCTCCATAGAATGTCCATAAAGCATATTATATAGAAGATGATTTCACGTGTATTGATTATAGAGTGGAAAAACTATTTCAAGATATTTTAATCATGTCTCCATGTAAATTTAATGATTTAGGCATATCCCCTTTTGAAGTTCTTCTAGAGTCACAAGCATGTACAATTTATCTAAATTATGATGATAACTACATCATGGTCCAAGCTCAATCACAAGACTTGTATCTTTAACATTATTTGAAAACTTTAGCTCAAATACATGCATTTAATTACAATGTTCATACCATTTTCACATATTTTGAGATAGAATCTACAGGTCATGTACCTCCAATTATCTCTCCTCTTCTCTATACTCATTGGGTGGTTGAAAAAATATTACCCTCACATATTTAGAACTTCCATAACTTATTATACCTCTTACCACATTGGTTACTCTACCTGACCCTCCTTTCATCAATGATTTTAATGATAAACTAGTCAAATCTGATCAACCTTTCTTTATAATTACACCTACCCCTAAGATTACCTTTGATGCCAAGTCTATAGATGTATGTTAAATACATTTTTAATGTGACCACCATGATAAAAATTTATTGAACTTGAAGCAGATGTGGAATATTATGGCCCTCTTCTTAGGTTGCCTAGCAATGAATCCATCCTTGAAATGCTTCATGACTAAGAATCTCAAATTACTTAGCAACATCATAAAATTTATATTTTTTTATCAAAATACACCTTATTTTAAAAACTTAATAAAATTTTCCTTTGGTTGTTTCTATCCACCAAGTGAGGCCATATGGCCATGTCATATGAAGAAAAAGGTAAATAAAGGAGAAAATAAATATTTTATTTTATTTTGTTGCATTTTTTAATTATATGATGCTACAGGGGGAGAGAAATTCATAAATGAACATGTCAATAAGGATTTCCCCGATGAATTCAATGATTTTTATAAAAATAATTATTTTTGTTTCTATAAGTTAATAAATAAATAAATCAAAACCAGTGGTGATTGAGTGAAACATTTTATTAAATAGTTTGTAGTGAATCAAATGGCTATAATAAAAGGAAATAAGTAGTTGTCATAGACATTTGAAGTCATCCTTAGCTAAAGTGAAGATGAATAGGCTCCATCAAAAGATTCTAGTCTTTTCATGTAAATGTTGAATCTTGTTTTACAATTTTTAGTTACAAATTTTGAAAGTGAAAAATCATAAATATATTTCATGTAAATGAACTCTATCAAATTTTTAAGTCATGAGTCCTAATTTCACTTGGTATAAGAAGAAAAATTACACCTTTACACTTTTCAAGTCAAGAAATTTCTCTTTTACACTCTTACACGTAGTGAAATTACACCAACACACTTTTACATCACTTAAGTGGTGCATTTTTGTAAACTCATTTTTGCACCACTTAAAATTTAAAAAGCTTTTTATGAACTATATCCATCTTCCCACATTATTAATATGATTTTTAGGCTCATTATATAGTTTTTTTGAAAAACAAAACTCTAAGATATATTTTTAGAAGGTGATATTGTATTACAACTCTACAAGGATCAATACAAATAAGAAGATTTTCAAAATATGTGTTCATATTCTCTTCATTAATTATGACTATGTATGATTAATTTGTATTCAAATATTTTCTTTCAAAAAAAAAATCATAACTATTATCAATTAGTCTTAATGTGAAAATTGCACGGTAGAAATTCTTTTTGAATCTATGTCTGTTATTTCCATATATATGAAATCTTGGTGGGGTTTAAGAAATATTTTAATTTTTTTTATGGATAAATATGGGATGGTTGTCTTTGGTTTTCTATTATTATCATAAAATCATCTCAGTGTATGTTTTACACTCATAAGGGTGTAAATATGTCTTTACCACCCTTTGAATGAGAAGAGATTTCCATGAGCACAATGTTTCTCTTTCTTGGATGATTCTAGTGAATCTTTGTGTTTAGTCATGTAGATATCCACATGGTTTTGACCCTTTATAGTAGTTTCTCTTTTTAAAAACCTTAGTTCCTTATATGGGTCCTTTGGTTTTTTTTTTAATCATGAAATTCATTATAAAACTATGGATATGATTCAATCTTCCTCATGACTTCATTTGCTCTTATTGTTTCATTTTTTTCAATGCATTTTGCACCCCTTAGGTTTTTATTTTATGAGATTAAATGTAAGACCATGGATATGACCAAGTCTTACTCACAAATACCATATTTCTCATTTATTATATTTTTTACATACTTAGTGTACCCTCTTGGGTTTTTCTTTTATGATTTGTAGTGTAAGACCATATATAGGACCAAATTTTCCTCATAAAATCATTGTCTTTAATTAATTTAGTATTAATTTTATAGAATATGAAAAAATGGTTACAATTTTATAATCCCTTTTTCTCAACTTTATCTTTTATTTCTTTTGTAGATAAACCTTGCATAACAAACTATGTTAGCATGTTTCCTTACACTTACAACATTCCTATGATAAAAAATCATACCTACTTATCATTGAATCTATGTTAACCTTTGTCACATTTTTTTTATTTGAATTAATTCAAATTATTTCATGTCACATTCTCCTTTATTTTCTTTATTTTCATTCCACATTGGATAAATAAATGTTGAATTCAAGATAACACTTTTATTTTACCTGAATTAACAAGACTCTTAGACACTATGCTCTCTAAGTTTTCTTTCTTAGCAACCAAGTCCAAAGTTTTCAAATGATAGTCATCTTTAGCACCCATATTTGGTTCTCTAAATCCATATGGAAGAGGAATAGAAAAAACTATCAAAATTTTAAATCCAAATCATTTGAAACAAAAGATAATGATCAAAAGGCAATATACAAAGTCTAAAGTCAAAATCACACCAAGAAATGTGATTAATAGCACATATCCTACTTCCAATCAAATCTCAAACTCCATAGTTGGCCTCATCATAGAATTAAGGTCCATTATGGTGTGGTAGGCTAGTATATTAGAATAGGATATTTCAAAACAATATATGGTGCTACCTACTTTCTCACGTAAGTACCCAATATTCATAGTAGACAGATGACTCTGTAAGGGGTCTTGAGGAATGGGGAACACATTATGGGAAGGTATATCCATTTTAATTTTCATGCATATAACCTTCATGGTATGATATTCATACTTCATTTGGTGACCTAATATTTGTGTGGCTAGGAGAAGTTCTTCAGTCCTTAATGTCAAAAGTATTCTTGTTTTGACAAACCTAATTTAAGTGTCTTGATTTCAATAAATAATTTCTCTATTTTATTTTTACTTAATTTTCCCCTCCACCCATTTAATTTACACACATTGATAGGCAAGTGTGGTTATAAATCTATTTTCCCACTTATATATTTCCTCTTATTCACATATTAAAACATACTATCACTACTTCATTTTAGTATTATCTATCTTTAGAATAAAACTATATGCTTGAGTGAATATGGATTATTTTATTTACACATTTGCTTTACATTTATAGAATTGGCTTGGTGTTTTTTAACATTTACCTTTGTTTAACTTATTCTTATCTTTTTTCAAACAAATTCATCCATTTATATTTTTCATGTACATTTTCCATTATTGAGTGAGGTTGGATTGTTACTTCTCACTCACCAATGTTTTCCCTTTTATGCACTTTTTCCATTGATGATTGAGTAAATATTATTACTACTCACTCATAAATGTTGTTTTACCATTTTCTTGCCCATATTTATTTAGATAAGGATTGTTATTACTTTCATATTGATGTTTTATTACCATTTTTGATATGTATCCTTGGTTTGACTTGGTTAATTTGCCTTTCTTACACAAGGTTTACTTTTTTGAGTTTTTCATGCATTTACTAGCCTTGGATTTTTGGTTACCCAATTTATTCCAAAATTTTGACTTGGTCATTTGGTCCTTAATTGATTTTATCACCCAAAAAAAAAAAAAATCCAAGTATGTATCATCTACACTATGTCAGTTATCTTAGCTTTCATGTGGTTGTTTATTTTTATTCTTTAGTTTTGTATCCTTGGGTTTTATCCAAAATATTCTCTGTGCCCTCCATGATCAAAATTAAAAACACAATAGACAACCATGCAGTGATAAATTTAATTCAATGTACACATACATTACTTTTATTTTAGTTATTTCATTTTGACTCATTTTCTTTTGGTCATTTTATGCTTTAAAATACTACAATTTATTTAACTTCAATGTTGTGTGTTGTTATGTTATTTTTTTGAAGCACCATTCCTTATTACACCTAAGTGACACATGATGAGATTCAAATGGGGCACATATATACACATAAAATTTTCAAATTTTATCAATTAATGATGCTTTCTCTCTTGTAGGAGCCCATCGAGTCTTAATCTCTATGAGTGCATGTCGTAAAAGGTACACTGAGAAAGGGGTGGGTAGACCATTGGTGCTTCAGAAGATTATTGTCCCCTATACCACCATTTTATATCAATACAACCTTCTCCCATAAACTTCCTAATACTTGTCTCCTCTCTTTCACACTCTTCCAAAAATTAACCATATACATTATCCCCCTCCTATACCTAAAACCCTTTTTGAAAATTTACATTACACTATCAACCCCATTGACCTTGTATTCAAATTGATAAAAACACATTAAGGGTCTAGGTTGAATCTTAGATAATTTAAATCAAAACCTAATTTATTTTTATCAATAATGATATAGATTCGATTAGGCCTATCCTATTAGCTAAGATTTCAAAAAAGTTTAGGGTTAGATTCAACCATATATACACATTCATTTCATCATTTCCTAGAGAGACAAGGAGTTAATTATTTATCTGTGATTCTTTACAATCTAATCTTATACCATTATACATGAGGAATCATTTCTTAAGGATTAAACTTGGAGAATAATCTTGTATTATGGAAAAGGTTTAGATAATTCGGCCTTTTTTAGTGATCCTTACAAACCACAACAACCTCTTTTGAAGTACCTTTGGCCAAGGGAGAGATTGAGTCTTAATGGGTTCATCTTCAAGGTAAGTATCTCTAACTTTACTTTATTTTAGTAGATATAAGTATCATAAGTAATAGAATTTGAATATATTTTTCTCTCCATGCATTAGGGTTTTAACTATGCATAGCTTAATTAGGATTCTCCTATGCATGTTTACTTTTTATGTCTATTACCCCCACTTTTTTCCATAAGTTTTGGTGAGCACTATATTATATTTTAATTTACTTGTCATTTAATTTTGTGATTATGAAAACATATGAATTGGATAGGGTTATTACATAGTTTTGATTAACTAAAGCATTTGGATCCCTTTATAGTGATATTAATGTGGTAAGAGATCTCTTGGTTAGGTCTAGCGGATCCATATTGGTCATGACCTTGAATATATAATGTATCAACAATCAAAAGTATAAGTAGAATTTATATTCTCTAATCTAGGATTGATTAATAGATCAAATTCATTTCCATTTGCATACAAATTTCCTCTTAGCTTTTATGGTGGTGGTGTAATGTACCAAACATTTATTCATCTCTTTTTCCTGACATTTATTAATTACATTATGTTTGGACATTAGAGAAATGAGCAAATCAATTTTTTAAGGTGAGTGTACATTATAAAATAAGTTTTTTGACACATTAACTAAGTGTATAGGAAAAAGTTATATAATATGGTCTTCAAAAAGTGTCAAATGATCCCAAAAAGACCTCTTTGACCTATATGCATGATATTTTACCTTCACACTTGATGTCTCTTTAAGGGGTTACACTACAACATTTAAAAAAACAATATAACAAAATAAATGAAACCTCACTATCTCCAAAATTACCTTAAATTCCTTAAAATTCTTGTGAGGACAAAAATGCTTATATCACTAGCTTATCTCTTAGTCCACTATACACTATGTAACCCCATGATTTCTTTGATGATCACCAACTTGTTAATTTCACCATGCATCACTTATACCTTGAATTTAAAAAACTAACCTTAATATTTCCAAAGTTGCCTTAAACTTTTTTAAATTGCATTAAAAAAGACCTCATAAAAGATCAATGCACAAAACTGATTAGACAAGACACATTTCATGGACCTTGACATCCTAATAAGACCTTTCTTAGACTTTAAAACAAACTAACAAGGCCAAACCATGACATCAAGACATGCATCTCAAAAAAACCATATACAAGGATAGATGACTCAATCCACTATTTTGGATAAACCTTGGTCAAGGATCGTCGATTAGCTAAAAGTCCCATTTTTTTACTAAAAACTTTTGGCTATGGGGAAAGCAACATATCCACAACACATAAATCCTTTGAGGCTATGATAACATCAATTCCAATGTAATCAGAACCATCATGCTTCCAATTACTCTTGGTCCCAAGATTGTGTTAACATTATTCTATGTAATTGATAAAGACACCAATTATAACATGATATTACATAGACCTTGGATTCATAGGATAAAGGTGATCCCTTCTAGCCTTTTCCAATAGATAAGGTTCCTCCATCTTGGAAAGTTTTTCATTGACCAAGGGAACCCTAAAACATTTGATGTTCTTCAAGTAATTATGGACAAGAAACCAAGGTTACAAAATTATTATCATTTACCCAATAATGGTGTGGTGAAACCCAAACATTTGGTTAAATTTAAAGAACCCAAATCCCAAAGTGGTTGTTTTAAATAAAGGGTTATAACTTCCTAGAGACCTTATGAAAGATAAAACCAAATAAAAAGAAGTTATAGCAGTAAAAAAAGTAAACTAAAAAGATATTTTGATAACACCAATCATTTAGACTATGGTTATGGATGAAACCATTAACATCTTGGAAAAATATGAACCATTCAAAATCCCTTTTGACCCATATAAAATTGGGACTTATAGTCCCCACATGCCTCATGGTCTAGAGTCTCTCAATCCCATTGTCAAAATTATCATTATAAAACTCTTGGGGCATGAGGATAAGCTCCTAAAAGATCTTGATGATCTATATATTTATCATAATCATCCAACACACCATCATGCAGGGGAAAGTTGTAGTTTACCTTATAGTTTAAAATTTATATTAAAAAAAAACATTTTTCCTTTCCCAGCCACATTATCACTTAAGGAAAGGATTCATATGTTAACCATATACACCATATAAATTAACACCAGCTATGATAACTACCCAAAATTTACCAATGATGGGTCCATATTCCTCCTATAAATGAATAAGACCATAGAGAGTTACTCACAAAGTTCTCAAAAAAACCAAGCAAAAAAAAAAGGAAAAACAAAGTCAATCATGTATTATTAGAAATACTATAAACTGTACATATGCATTCATAAATATCCTATATAATAAGGGGAATATAAAAAATATCTCATTGAATTTTCACAAGTGTTATCCCTCCCTTGTATGAACACTATGATAGGAAAACAAGGCTAATCATGCCTTATCAATAGTATTGTGAGCTTCACAAGTATGTGTGTAAACATCTTATATAAGTATGAGACCTTGTCTTGAGGCTAGATAGCCAAATATATAAAAATAAAAGAGAAAGTTAAAATTTTAGACCCAACTAGTTATTTCCTTATTTAGTGATTGAATTTTGTAGGAATGGATCCTATTAGTAATGCACTTTAGAGGGTAAGGTGTTTGGTGAGTCTATGAACTCTTTTCACCTAAAATACCTTCCCTACACCTTCTTGTGAAACTTATAAAATGCTAGCCTATAGCCTAATCTAGGATCTTGTCAATAGTAGAGTCTCCTCCTATGGTCCTCTTTAAGGAAAAAAAAAATCAACATGCTAAAAAATAGGTAACCTTGATTTCCTTTTTTGGTCCTTGGTGATGAGCCCTCTCATCTTAATGGTTGCATGGGCTAAGTTTTAGGGGTAATGGCCTTACAAAAATATGTGATAAATATAAATAAATATAATATTATGAAACCATAAAGCTTATGAAAACAAAATTCAAATCTTACATCTCTCACCTTTTGCTAACCTTCAGTGAAGATCCCTCACATCTTAATAGCTACGTGGGGTTAGCATTGGGGAGACATGACCTTAATTTCCTACATCTAATTTTTGGTGATGATCCCATGTGTCTTCCTAGAAACTTGAGACTAAGTGTATGAGGTCAAAAATAAAAGCAATTTGCAAAAGCAATGTCAAATTATAAAGTGTCCAATAAGAGTTATTCAAAAGGTTTGTTTACATGTCTACACTGAAAAGGGTAGCTTTATCTCATTTATCAATTCTGTTAGGGCTAGTTACCTATACATGAAGTTAATAAATGTAGTGTTTTTTAATTTTAGTAAGAGGTTAATTTTCACCATTTCATTGTAAGTATTAGGTCACCTTCATTTTCCATGTGAAAATTTGATGTATAGTTTTCATTTTACCACCTAATGTATATCTTTCTTTCCCCTTTTATTCCTTTCCTGCAAATTGAAAATTGTATGTCGTGTAAATATAATAACTCGATCATCACTTGGATAACAACTATTAGTGCATTTAATTTTATGTATGTTTTCATAGTTTTTAAAAATTTAAAAATTTAACAAAAATTGAATTAATTTTCAACTAATTTTGGTTTGGGTCTAAAATTTTCAATTTTTAAAAAATTAGAAAATAATTAATTAATTTAATTAAAAATCAAAGTTGTAAGTAAAATGTTTTATTTTAAAAATTGTATAAATTCCCTTGGAAGTTCTTATATCATGTAAAAATATTTCAAATTCTCTTTTAAATCTTCAAAAGTCTCATTAAATCTTGTCAACTTGTGCAAGTGCTTTTATCTTTTTTCCCAATTGTGTTAAATTCTCTAAAGGCCTTTTCAAGTCGTGTAATTTTTCATTTCCACTTTTGCATGCAATGCAATTGTAAAATCAAAAAATAATAAATTTAGATGATTTTTTTTTTAAATTATTTTAATTAAAATATGTCAATTCACTTTTAAATCCCACTATCATGCAATTGTCATGGATACTTGCCCGAGTTATGCAAATGAGTTTTGACACTTATCCAAAACATGTAATTAAAATATTCCCTTTCACTTCTATGAAATTTAATTTTTATTCTCCCCATCCCATGCATATGCCATAAATTTTTCCTTGAGTTGTGTTAAAATAAAACTTCCTCTCTTCTAAATATTTTGAATCTAATCCACACCATTCAAGCATGCAAAATCTTCAGATATTTTTTCATATACTTTCTCAACACTAGATCAAATATTATTTTCTCTAATTTTTTTTAAAATGGAAATTATATGACACCATCACCATTGGAAGAAGATACGAAGTGGAAAATAAAAAGAAACAAACAATTTGTTTTTGCCTTCAAAACAAAACTACACAATGCAAATATGGAAGGAGAGATGAAAATAAAAAGAAAGTTAACATGTTAAAATTATTTTTGCTATCATTTGGGACTATACGTTACTCTAGGAGAGATAGGGTTTTAAATTTTTTTTTAAAGTAATTAGTTCATTTTATTCTTTCTACTCACAAAGAGAGGTCATATGACCATGTGACGCTAAGGAAAGCATGAAAATTTAAAAAGAAGAATAAATTACTTTTTTGTTTTTCCTTACCAAGACAAGACTATACAGTGACACCATAGTAGTTAGATAAAGTTGAAATCAAAAAATAAAATAATTTTTTTTTACCTACAGTAGGGAGTTCATACAACCCAATGCGATGGAAGATCAATTAATTTTTTTTTTTTTAAAGTAATTGATCAAATTTATTTTGTTTCTACCTACCAAAAGGAGGCCATACAACCCAACGAGAAGAAAGCAAGTGTAGAATAAAAATAAAAATAAAAGAGAAAAAGTTTCCTTTGTTTCTATCCACTAAGTGAGGCCATATGGCCATGTCATATGAAGAAAAAGACGAATAAAGGAGAAAAGAAAAATTGATTTTATTTTGTTGCCTATTGTAATTGTATGATGCTCTAGGGGAAGTGAAATTCATAAATGAACAAGTCAATAAGGATGTCCCTAATGAATTCAATGATTTTTATAAAAATAATTATTATTGTTTTTACAAGGTAATAAATAGATGGATCAACAGTAGTGGCTATTGAGCAAAGAATTTCAATGGAACATTTTTTCAAATAATTTGTAGTGAATAAAATGGTCATAATAGAAGGAAAGAAGTAGTTTTCAGAGAAATTCGAAATCATCCTCAGCTAAAGTGAAGATTAATAGGCTCTGTCAAAAGCTTCTAGTCTTTTCATGTAAATGTTAAATCTTGTTTTGAAAATTTCAATTACAAATTTTGTAAGTGCAAATTTGTAAACATAATTGTTGTAAATGCACTCTATCAAATTTGTAAGTCATGATTCCTAATTTCACTTGGTGTAAGTATCAAAATTACACATTTACACTTTTCAAGTCATGAAATTTTTATCTTGCACTTTTGCATGTAGTGAAATTACACACTTTTACATCACTTAAGTGGTGCATTTTTATAACTCACTTTTGCACCATCTAAAATATAAAAAGGTGGTTATTCATCATAACCACCTTCCCACATTATAAATATGAGTGTTAGGCTTATTATAGTGTTTTTTTGAAAAATAAAACTCTGAGACATATTTAATTACAACTCAACAAGGATCAATACAAAGAAGGATATTTGCAAACTGTGTGTTCATATTCTCTTCACAAATTATGTTTGTGTGTATGATTCATTTTTATTCAAATATTTATTTTTGAAACTTTGTCATCACTATTATCAATTAGTCTTAATGTATAAATTACACATTAGAATTTCTTTTTGAATCTATATCTATTATTTCCACAAATTTGAAATCTTGGTGGGGTTTAAGCAATATTTTAATTATCTTTTATGGGTAAATATGGGATGGTTGTCTTTGGTTTGCTATTAGTATCATATCTCAGTGTATGTTTTACACTCCTAAGGGTGTAATTATGTCTTACCACCCATTGAATGAGAATATATTTCCATGAGCACAATGTTTCTCCTTCTTGGAGTATTCTAGTGAATCTTTGTGTTTAGTCACCTAGAGTCATCTTTTATTTTTACTGAGATTATCATGGTAACTTCTATGTTTAACTAGATATAATAATCCCATTATATATTTATTCCTTTCCTTTCTTTATTTCCCATCATTAAATTCATTCGCCTCATTTATTTTCTATCTCTCTTTCATTCTTTCTCATTAAAAGTATGAAACCCCTATAGAAAACATTTGTATTGTGAATAGTTGTGAATTATCTTTTCCTACTTTCTCATTTTTAGATTTTAATAAAGATATCTCTGCCTGATAATAGGATATGGGACTTATCCCTATGTTTTTGACTAATGTAAGGACATAGTTCCCACACTATTGACTCAAAGCTACCAATTTTTCCCCCTAATTTTTTTTTGAGCCAACAGGTTTTAGTGACTCTATTGGGGATCGAGGTGATTCATGCATGAAATTTTTAGACATTTTAAGGAAACTCACATAGAATGGAGGTTGGTGACCCCATTGATAAAAATTACTTAGTGCCTATATATTTTTGATCAAATAAATGGCATTGGTTCACCCCAAACCTAATGTTCCCCATGTCCCATGGGGGAAATGATTTGGGCCATTGGCTTTGGCCTAATATAATGAGTTGCCATCAAGATCAAGGAAGATATTTCCAAAGTTTTTTGGATAAAATGGTCAAGATGTAGATAACCATATCCTAGCCTATATAATGTCTTATATCACCTTGGGAGTTATGCATGAAGAAGTCCCTATCAATATTTTTTTTAAACTCCCATTGGACCCGTTGTTGAGTGATTTTAGCACATAAAATATGGATGCATTATGAATTAGAACTCCTTGAAAAAAAATTATGTATATATTTAAACTAGTTGTGGACGTGTGTGCATATTTATTTGATTTATTCCAAATCTAGAAGCAAGATGATGATGAGATGAGAGATTTTGTATGCCACTTCAACAAATTATTGAGACTAATTCCTTAGGGGGATCAACCAAGTCCCAATGATCAGCTTTGTGGCTTCATCGATTTTCTAGATTCTACACCCAGAAATCAAATTCATCTTGATGAAGAACAAGGTAAATTGCTTGGAATCTAAACAAAAAAAATCTATCTAGATTGAATATGGCATGGTTTTGTCTGGAATGTTGAAGAATGAAGTTTCAAAACATACACTAACTATTGGAAATAGTGAAGAAGTAGTGAAACCTAATATAATCAAAAGTCATCATCATTCAGAATAGATATTTTGAATGCAAATTTATGACCAAACATGTCATAAACCTAACAGAGAAAAAGGAAAAGTACTTCTTGTCACATATGGTTTTTTAAGTGCTATAATTTTGTAATAAAGTGAAAATTTGGAAGAATTAATGATTGATCAGATAACAAATGAAGAATTTAGCTTCACCCTTTATGGAGAAGAAAAATATTCGCCTATTTCATAGAATTTATCAAATTTCACTATCCTAAGATAAAATGGGTTATTTGAGGAATAATTGTTTGAACCAAAAATACATAGGAAAATTAATGCAAAGTGTAATGTTACACTTTATAAAGGAGAAGATAATATAGAATAAGTTTTTAGTAATGTAGAATATCCCTCTTTTATCAAGATAGAAGATTCAATAGCCAAAAGTGAAGATTTTCTTGGCACTTCCTTTTCATATTCCATTGTAGAAGAGTTATCCATGGGATTTGAAACCAAATAAATCAATCCTAAATAGATTGAGGATCATAATCATGCCAAGTTTGAGGTCAAAGAAGACATCAAGGCATAACAGAATGAATGGTGCCTGATTTTAATTTCAAGTGAAATAGAAACTTAAAGAGATTGATGAAGATGATGATAATGATTTATTCAATGATGACTTTTTCTCTGTCATGAGAATAAATATGGAAAATAATATTCACATTCAATTCATTCTAGAAGATATTCTTATTATTGTTCTAGTTCAAAAATTATCATGCAACACATTTCTCTCTAGTTCAGATCCTTTATCTAGTATAGATGCATTTGAAGTCACCCAAGAAGATAGTAAAAAAGTCTAGTATTGCTCAAGAGTGATCACAAAATATTGGATATTTCATAATAATTTCATTTTAGAATAGGAAAACATTACCGATTTGTTTATTCATGATCATATTTATGTGAAAGTTAATGGTAAGTTCCTCTTCCCACCTACTTGGTCACTATTGTTGAATGTGTTTGAACCTCATAAGTCAAATCCATTATTTTAAAATGAAAAGTATTTACTTCATCTAGTGAATGGTTTTATATAGTCTTCTCATTGTATTTTTCTCCCTATAAATAGTTATATTTTAAATATTTTAGCTTATTCATTTTCCCATTTTTTTTGGTGTGTGGGTGTGGTATTTCATTAAATGCAATAATCTATTTGTTTCTCCTTTTTATCCATGTTTTGGTCTTTCTACCTACACATACTTGTAGATATGGTCTCTACCTGGGAAATATCATGGAAAATCACATGATTTTTAATGATTTAAAAATTATCATTGCTTCAGGGTCGATGAAAAGATCACATTTAAAATTAAAAAAAACATTAAATTTCTTTAGCTAAGTGGATCTACAAGATAAAAAATTAACAGTAAATTTAGAGAATAGATTTTGCAGTCATGAAAAATGGTGACATCAATGTTATATTTCAAAAAGATAAAATTGATGATTTTTTCATAGATATCTCCAAGTGAAAAGGTGTTAAACATACAAATTTTCAAATTAGGTAAACCTTTAGTCAAATTATTCAATAGTTTCTAATGATCAAGATAACAATGAATTTCCTTTGGTATTATTTGTTGATTCTACTAATGAATGGGTTTCCTACATTGATTTCTTCCTAACATATGGGGAGTGTCCTTCACACTTGATTATTAAGCAATGAAATATGGTCAAGCTATAATCCAACAAATATGTCAAATGGGATGGCACTCTTTTTTAAGAAAAACATTGATGGTTTCTTCCTAAGGTGTGTCAATAAAGAAGATTAAAAAAAAAACTATTGCAAGCCTTTCATGATCAATCCTATGGAGTATAATTTTTTACTAAAATAATGGCATATAATATACTTATGGCCCATTACTATTGGTAAACTCTTTTACAATATTTATATGAATGGGTGAGAAAGTGTGAAGCATGTTACCGATTTGTAGGCAAACCTAAATTGGCAGCACTTCCTCTTCAACTAGAGATAGTAGAAGAAAATTTTCAATAGTGGGGATTGGATTTAATTTTGACATTGAAGCATCAATAAGTAATATGTCACACTCATATCCTTAAAATAATATATTATTTCACTAAGTAGGTGGAAACAATTCCATTTAAGCAGACAACTTTAGAGGTCATATGTAACTTCATTAAAGAGAACATCTTAGTGCGATATGGGATTCCATAAAAGATAGTTATAGGAAATGCTCCTAAATTTTATTCTTTAGAAAATGATCACATTATATTATGGGTATGGAATTTCACTGTCCCATTAACCAAACTATTATCGATAAGGAAATGGTCAGGCTATGTCAAGCAACAAGAACCTATTCACAATCATGTGAAAAGTGGTTGATGAAAATTAGATAAATTGGCATAAAAATATCTATAATGCTATTTTGGAAGATAACATAACACCTAAAAAGGCTATTAGGATGTACCCATTCAATTTTTTATAGGGAATAGATGTCTCAATTCTTATAACTCTTGAGTTACCTACCCTATAGTTGTTTAGAGCTATTGAGAATATGAATTTTAAAATCCCACTGGATAAAATAATTTTCTACCTACAATAATTATAAGAGGAAAGGACATAGGTGGTTGATATAATTATATAAAATCAGGCTTATTTTAAGGTTCTCTTTGATAAGAAGACAAAGAAAAGAGAATTCCAAGTAGGGGACCTAGTCCTACTCTGGGATAGTCATAGAGAACCAAAGGGAAATCATAGGGAATTTGATTCACTTTGGATGGGTCTATTTAAAATCATGCACTTTTGTAGTAATAAAAATTTATATATAGTTTATCTTGATGGAACTCATCTATGGTTTCCCTTCAGAAGGCAATAGCTCAAACACTATTTTCAGTGAAAAATAGGTAGTCCTCTATTTATATATATGTGAATACAATTTTGGTAGTGTTTCTTTTTTTGTTATTCTTTTTGGATTGTGTTGTATTTGTTCCTTCCTTTTCCTTTCTATCCTCTTTTTTGGTCCATCTCATTATGATTCCCTCTCTCTTATGTAGTATTTATCCATTCATCTATTCAATCCAATCAGAATCTATAGCCCAAAAATTTTTTACCACATGTATAGGTAAATCTTTATTCACCTCTAATATATTTTCCTTTCTGATCATGGTTCATTCTGGTTAGATTATTCTATAATATAATACTTGCATTTAATTTATTAAATCAAAGTGTTGTGATGACTTAATTAAATCTTAAATCAAGTTTTATAACAAGTTCTATTCATTCTTGATATCTAAAGTCAATCATAAAAAAATTAGGAGAGGATTCTTTCTTTACATTTTAGTTTTTGTGAAAACACATAACAAAAAATGCCTTCACATACACTATCCTCTAGGATATGTGATAGCATCTATCAGGTTGAGTACCTAATGTCCTTACATACACTATCCATTGGCATGTGATATCATTATCATGGTTTTAGGATCTATCATTTTATCAAAGATATATTATCTCTCAGTTGATCAAGTTGTAGTTAAATTTAAGACTCTATTATCCAATAGATAAGATACTTGCCTCTAAAACTAGAGTCTAAGTTATTTTCATCTCTTGTAGTTCAAAATCCTAGTCAAAGTCATTTATTGTCATGGTTTTTTAAAATCTAAAAAAATAGTGAAAATTGAATTAATTTTTGACTAATTTTAGTTTGGGTCTAAAATTTTCATTTTTTTAAAAATTGAAAATTAATCAGTTAATTCTTATTAATTAATTAATTTAATTAAAAACTAAAGTTGTGAGAAAAATATATTATTTACCAAACCATGTAAATGCCCTTTGAATTTTTTGTGCCTTGTAAAAATATTTCATCTTCTCTTGTAAATTTGTAAAATTCTCATTAACTCTTTTCAAGATGGGTAAGTGTTTATATTTTTCTCTAGTTGCATTAAATTGCATAAACATTTTTTTAAGTCATGTAATTTTGTATTTCCACTTTTACATGCAATGCAACTGTAAAAATAAAATTGAAATAATTTTTAATTATTTTAATTAAAATATGCAAATTCACTTTTTAATTCCCACTACCATGCAATTATCATGGATACTTCCCTAGGTCATGCAAATGAGGTTTAACACTTCCCTGAAACATGCAATTAAAATATTCCCTTCCATTTAAGTGCAATTTGTTTTTTATTCTTTGCATCTTATGCACATGACATAAATTTTTACCTGATTCATTTTAAAATTAAAATTCTCTTCCAAATATTTTGAATAAATTCCACACCATTCACACATGCAAAATATCCAAATATTTTTGCATATACTTTCTTAGAACTAGATCAAAGATTATATTATGTGATTTTTGTAAGACAGAAACCATATAATGCCATCACCATTAAAATAAGATACAAATTGGAAATTAAAATTAAAGAAGCAAATTTAATTTTTTTGTCTACAAAATAAAACTGTACAACATAAATATGGAAGGAGATATGAAAACAAAAAAAGGTAATAGGTTAAAATTATTTATACTATTATTTGGGACTATACGACAATCCAAGAGAGATAGGATTTTAAATAAAAATTAAAAAAAATAAGGGATTAGTTCATTTTATTGTTTCTTCTCACAAAGAGAGGTTGTATAACCATGTGATACCAAAGAGAGAAGCATATTTAAAAAAGAAGAATAATTTATTTTTTTGTTCTCTTTTGATGATGCCATAGCAATTAGATAAAGGTGAAATCAAACAAAATAACAAAAATTTATTTTTTTCTTGTAGTATTGAGGTTGTACAGCCCAATGTGATAGGACTAAAATTAAAAATTAAAAAAGGAAGTAGTTGATCAAATTTATTTTATTTCTACCTGCCAAAAGAGGTCGTACAACCTAAGGAAAAGAGGATAGGTACAAAATAAAAAGAGTAGAATTTTCCTTTGTTTTTTTTCTATCTACCAAGTGAGTCCGTACAACCATGTCATATGAAGAAAAAGACAAATAAAAGATAAAATAAATAATTAATTTTATTTTTTTACTTGTTAAAATTGTACGATGCTCTAGGAGAAGTGAAATTTATAAATGAACATGTCAATAAGGATGGCCCTGATGAATTCAATGATTTTTATAAAAATAATTATTTTTTTTTATATAAGGTAATCAATAGATGGATCAACAATAGTGGTGATTGAGTACTTAATTTCATTGAAACATTTTGTCCAATAATTTGTAGTGAATTAAATGGCTACAATATAAGGAAAGAAGTAGTTTTCAAAGAAAGTTGAAATCATTCTCAACTAAAGTGAAGATGAATAGGATCTATCAAAATATTTTGGTATTTTCATGTAAATATTGAATCTTGTTTTGTAATTTCTATTTAAAATTTTTGTAAATGTAAACTTGCAAATGCATTGTGTCAACTTTTTAAGTCATGAGTCCTAATTACACTTGGTGCAAGAAACATAATTACACCTCTACACTTTTTAAGTCATGTGATTTGTCTTTTAAAATATTTCATGCATTGTAATTGCACCAATGTACTTTTACATCACTTAAGTGGTGCATTTTTGTAAACTCACTTTTACACCATTTAAAATGCAAAAAAAGTGGTTATACATTGTAATCATCTTCATGCATTATAAATATGAGTGTGAGGCTCATTATGGGGGGTTTTTTGAAAGATATAAATCTGAGACATATTTTTGGAAGGTGATATTGTATTACAACTCAACAAGGATCAATACAAATAAAGAGATTTACAAACTATGTGCTCAGATTCTCTTCACAAATCATGACTTTGTATATGATTCATTTGTATTCAAATATTTACATTCAAAACTTTGTCATAACTATTATTAATTAGTCTTAATCTAAAAAAATCACAGTAGAATTTATTTTTGAATGTTTTTATTATTTCCACAAGGTGATATCTCAATGGGGTTTAAGCAATATTTTAATTGTCTTTTATGGGTAAATATGGGATGTTTGTCTTTAATTTACTATTAGTATCATAGAATAATCTCAATGTATGTTTTAAAATTTTAATGGTGTAATTATTTCTTTACCACCCATTGGATGAGAAAATATTTCAATGAGCACAATATTTCTCTTTCTTGGGCTATTCTAGTGAATCTTTGTGTTTATTCACACAGAGTCATCCTTCATTTTTCCTAACATTATCATGGTATCTTATGTGTTTAATTAAATATACTATTTTTGTCTCCTTGTATTCCTTTATTTTCTTTATTTCCCATCATTCCCTTTGTTCATCTCATTTCCTTTCTATCTCCTTTTCATACTTTCTTATTAAAAGTAAGAAACTCCTATAGAAAACATTTTTGTTGTGAATATGTGGATAGATATTTCCTTGCTTTCTCATTTTGGATTTTAATAAATGTAGCTCCACCTGGTAATAGGAGAGATACTTTATCTCATATTTTCTAGCTATTGTAATGACTCATTTATTGCACTGTTGACTTGAAGTCACCAATTTGTCCCCTTGATAAAATTTTGAGCCAGTAATATATATCCATCATATTACATCATTTGCATATATTATATTTCTAATTTTCACATATAAGTATTTTTACATAACATTATCACAAAAACATAAGAAATAAATGGTATATCATCACATGCCTAGTCATCTAAAGTGCATAAAATAAAAAACCTACATGAAAATTAAACACATAACACTTCATTACAAGTCACTAAAGTAGACCAAAATATCTCTATATATATCATAATAATTTTAAGTTTATATAATAAAATATTTAAGTAAAATCGCATCCACATAGGTAACATGTATAAAAAAATCAAAATACAATGATACAAATATAGGGGAAATATAGTGGACTAAGATCTTATCCTCCTATGGGAGGACCCTGACATCAAAGAGTATTGTGGGCTTAGAATCCTAGGTATCCTCCTACTAGTACCTCTTTAGGATACTATATATCTGCCTATATATTATATATACATATCTTGAACTCCCATACCTAGCCCCCAAATCCCATACATGAAACAAAATTAAAAAATTTAATGGATCTAAATGCATTTTTGAGCAAAAATTTGAAACCAAGGGAAAACACACAAAATAGTCAAAACCAACCTAAACTTGACTCATTACTCCTTAATTTTTATGTTCATCATCCTTTCACTATGCTTGTTAATTTATATATTCCTAGATCAATTATGCGACCATGAATCTAGATCTCTAAATTCTCAAAACTCAATTGGCATAAATGATTTCTATTTTGGGACAATTTTTAAATATATAGTCTTCTAAACTAGCCATTGTGACTTCAAAGTTTTCCATTTTAGAATTTTTTATTATAGAATCATATTTTACACTTTTGGATAATTTTTTTGATAAAATAATTCATTTTATATCCAAAATTAATAAATTTTAATGGTTTTTATCCTTCATAGCATGTTCTAATGTCATATCAATTCTATAGGATTATGACACTCAATACTAGATTTAGTCCATTGATGGGATGGTTATAGTATTATAGTCATCCCCATGCACATGTTAATTAATATCATTAATTTATTTTTTATTTATTTTAATTTTCTAATTTTCCATTAAAATTCACTTGATTCCCATATTTTGTTCATAAGTTGCATAGAGTCCTTACTAGTTTCACTACGACACATAAGTAAGTAAGGTAAGTATTTCCAAACCTCTTTTTCCATCAAGAATGATAATAATTATTACCATAGCTTTGTCAAATCAAAATAAGGTGTCATATTGAGGGGGGAATAAGTATGCACCCAAAAATTGCATGGTGCAACATTTATAAAACAAATCTTAGGGTGATGCGATAATCTCCATAAATACACTCAAGCATGTTTATTTTTGATAATATTATCCCATAATTTATATTTGTTCCCTTTAAAACCATATAATTTATTTTATGAGTCATTTTTATCCTTGTTTGGTGAATTACCTACACTAGGATGAAACTATTGTAGTTTGTGATGCAACCACTAGTCTCTGTAATGAAACCACCCTTATATATTGCATTCTACCACAGTGATTTCATAAATTGCCATGATAGATTCATTATATATATGGAAGTTTCATAATTAATATGGGTTTTTTCAATTAATAATGTAGTGGTTTATATTTTTTTATGATGATTACACACTTCTCATTTTAAAATGGTGGTGATTTTGTCAAAGTTTCTCTATTTTGAGTTTTGGAATCTGAGACTTGAGTTCTCATGTGTTTTGAATGGTTATATTCATGTTTATTTTTTATTTTATTTGTGTGTTCCCTAATTATTTCCAAAATCAATTCCACTATTTTTTATATCAATCCTTGTCCCTCCTGATTTCAACTCCTAGTCAAACTCAATTAAACTATCACTTGCAACCTCCTTGATTTCTCTACAAGTATCTCAATTTTAGATAAATTTTAAATCCAAATTCCATATCAAATATTGGATTTTTAAATCTTAAAAATAGACATAACCCAGTTACCTTTTCTTTAGAATTCATATTTGGTCATTTTTGTGATAGACTACACAATTTTGGAGAAGGAAAGCCACTAGATTATCAACCTATCCATTGTTATTAGTGGACTATCCAACCACAGTCAGTTACTTATTTATTTGAGATTGTGTTATTATTAATATCTTATTATTGAATCCATTATTTTTATACTATCTTGTGTTAGAGATTTCTAATGGCCATATTGAGCACATGATTTAGATTACTGAGGACAATATACAACAACAATCTCTCTAATTCTATCTGGTCTCACATTGATTAGATTAGGGATTTTCAATTTTAGTTTTACATATTTTTTATTATATTATAGTAGTTTATATTTCCTTTATTTATTATATTAGATTAATTTTCAAAATTTAAAAGGAAAATAAAATAAATCTCTCCCTCTTTCCTCTATTACAGAAAAAACATAATCTAGTTCTCTTGCTTTGAAAATACATATTAATAGTAGTTTTTGCACATCTTGTAGCATAAATCAATCAAACAAAGTACTAGTTATAACCATCATGTAATATTTTTTTTATAGTTTTATAAAAAAAAGTTATTAGAAAATAACTTTGATCAAACATCAATAAAAATAAAGACAAATTAGCTAGCGAAAACCTTGCATGTTATATCCTAAATCTATTCATTCTATTAGTGAAATATTGTTGCTTTAAAACACTAAAACCAAAAAATAAGAATATTATATTTATATTATTTCATTTACATATCATTTAATTTTATAAACAAAAGTTAAATACTCTAAAAACTACTTTCCATATTCTAAAAGCATTGTAATTGGCTTGTAAAACTAGTTTTTAGCTTGCATATGTGGAGAAATTTTTTTTGAATTCTTAGTAATCTTAATTGCTAGGGTTTACATTTTATTTTCCATTTGAATGTTAAACAAACATATATTTCATAGTGTATCTCACCTTATTTTCTTAAAAAAAGATTAAAGCTTAGCTCATTTAACTTAAATCAGATAAATCATTTCCCAACTTAGGAAAAGATAGAAATCAATATTTGCATACTTATTTTAAGATTTTAGTTCTATATATACATGCATTCAAATAATAATAATAATAATAATATAATTTCATTTAATTTCAACATTCAATGTTTTACTGCTTTTAGTATTTCATTTTCATCAAGTAGTTTAGTTCACTTTCTTTTATCAAGCATTGTTACAAAAAAAATCAAATATCTAGAAAATCCTTGTCAAGATCAACAAATTCCACAAAACTTTCTTAAACACACATAAAAATAAACATATAATTCTAAAAATACCATCCTAATAAAATCATACACTTCATCACAAACATAAAAAACTTTTTTAATATTTCGTGATACATTAGATACTAAAATCTGATTTATGTAGTAATTTAATCTTTTACACTTGGCAAATATCCATCATGGCTATACATTTTAGTTATAGATCTACCTACTAATAAAAGGATGGCATTCACAATATCTTTGTGCTTAAATTTATAATCTCTTAATCTAAGCATTATTGTCCTAATGACTAGGCATTTTATATTGTGAAAAATCTCTAAATTTGATTATTATCCTTCACTACTAGTTTTGGGACCTATACCTATTTCTAGCTTCCTAAACATATGCATCCCAGGTGGATATCTGTGTCGATGCAAGTGTCCACTTTTCTTACAAAGTGTCCAATTCCAAAAATTAATCAAATTGGTAAATTAAACATATCCTAAAGGTTGACCTAAGAACTTTAGTGCATGATATTTTTAAAAGTGATTGGTATATATACAATATAAACCCTCATTCATTCCTCACCAAGAAATCACCTAAAAATCATAAGGTAATATACCAAGAATCACTTAATCAAGCATTTAAGTGAGTAAACTTTCCATATTCATACCTATTTCCATATCAGTCATAGAAGTAATAATTCCATAGGTCTGAAGCATTCAAGGAGTAGGCCATGAGCCATATTTTTCATGTTATAAGCTAGGTCACTACATGTTTATGATTATCACACATCACATCCTTGTGTACACACAATCTAACATGTAGGTAAAAATATATGAGTATAAGGTCCTATTCGATGTATTGGATGTGTAGGTAGTGCCCATTGATAGAAGGGTCCTTAGGGTAATTCAACACCATGATCTAACTAACCAAGGGTGAGGAATATAGGGATTGATCAATTGATATAGAGAAATAGATTATGCATGTGAACTAGTTTGTATTTCATAAAATACACCTATGTTTAAGTTAGACACCTATATTTATGTAACCATCTAGATTTAATGTAAGCATTTGAGGCCATAGAAAGAATATTCTTAAAATCTAATAATTATTCCAGTGTCATCTTCTAGATGTCTTTAGCTTGTTCTAAGTCAAACCTACATGAGCATAGGAAACTTTATAATTATCATTTTTCTCTATTTTCCACAATATTTATCAATAGATATAATTCACCTTTTTAGCAATATAGTTATATAACTTCAAAAAATTATATATCTTAGATTTTTATTAAATGGTCTAATCATTAGGTTAGTTCACAATCCTTATGTAAAATATAATCTGATACTCCTTAACACTATACTTTTAATTTATCTAAATTTAGGGTTAAACATTTGGTGAACCCAACTTCTACGTATTTCCATGTAACTCCTAATGTGCTCTAGGGTTTTTATGATTTTTTTGATCTCTCAATTATTACAATTTATTTCAAAATTTAGAATTTATTTTCCTAAAATCATGTTTAATATGGCTTTAAAATAACTTATTCCTCCTCCTATACCTAAGGAGGGTGATAGTTACCATCCCTCTAACTAGTTCCATGCTATCACTTATTTAATGGGTAAGGTGGCCCATCCTATAATGCCTAAATAAGGTAACCAACAAACCCTTACAAAATACATAAATGGTATGTCTGTGCATGTTTAATCTGAATTAGTAGGTGTTTGTGATTATGAATCCCTAAAATATAAAAAGATCACTATGATAAATTTAATAGAATCATTACAAAATCAAAATCAATTGTTTAGTTCAAGGCTTACATAATTGGAAAATTAGATTACATACATAGAAAAATCTAAAGCATGCTAGTGTTAATCATGTGTTTGCATCTTGATATAAAAAAATTATAACCAATAAGGTTTAATATCCAAATAAAAATCTACTACATAATACATCTACAACAAGTGACTACAAAGTGAGAAAACTTAAAAATATTCCAAGTGAAATCCTAAGAGAAATGCTTCGAAACAAAATGATTCAGCTACATCCTCTACATACTATAATGATATCAAAATAACATATTGAATATCATTAAATGCATGGGCATCATACATATTATTTTTTCATTAAATTAAAAAATTACAAAGTCATAAAGATAGTGTTGATCCTATCATAAATACTTTTATGCCCTAACACACACCCTATTTTATGAAATCAAATAGGAACCCACTATTGCTTGATTATATATATTCATGGTATTATAAGCCTTTGACATCCATGACATAAGTTATAATATGAATAATTCTAAACTTGTCTTTGAAGTCTACATTTGCAGTAGTTTGAATTATAAAAATCAAATCTTGAATGTCAATTTTGATTTATCTTAAAACTTAGGTTTTCTTAAATTAAATTTACAATATGAATGGAATAATGGGACTAATATGTCTTATCCTAGTGTTCTTATATTTTTTGTATCTTAATATGACTATTTAAAAATAATTGAAAACTCTTCAAGTTCAAGCCCTACTTCTATTATCCAAGACCAGGACAAGTGTCAAGACTACATTAATCAATCTAAACATAGTCTAATAAAGTTTCATACTTTATCAAGAGCCAGATCATTGCAGGGCATCCACATGGTAGAATCATATTTAACTAGGACAATGTCCACCTTATATAATTTTATAAGTCTCTAACATTTTTGAGCTTTGAGATCTCGATAGATGGCATTATTACATTACTAAAGCCTTCAAATTTCAAAGAAAATTGTAAGTGTTCAAAGTCTCTGAGCTCTTAAAACATGCCACATGGTGTAATTACACAAACCTAGAAACACAAAATTTTGAAATGAAATTAATCATCTAATGGTATTGAGGTTTCAAGATGTGATAACTTGATAAGTGGAAGAATTACATTAATATAAAATATGGAAGGATTAAACAAAGTCTAATGGTCCTGAGGTCTTGTAGTTTAACAGTTTTGAGGTTTCAAGCTTTGAGAGGTTGACAGTTGGCACATTTTCATTAACCTAGAGCTTCAAAGAAGAAATAAAAGGTTAATGGCCTAATTATTTTATAGATTTGAAGCTTTGAGTCTCTAAGTCTTTAATATCATGCCATATGTCAACATCCTACTAGAGCATTCATAAGGATGTACACAATTTAAAAGTGTAAACAACTTAGGCCCCGAGTCTCTGAGTTCCTATGGACCCAAGAATTATCCATTAGGCACAACCATGTTAACCCATAACCTCTAAACATATAATTCAAGGTTATAAGTCTAAACACTTGAGTAAACAAGAAATAAACAAGTATCTAAAGTGTGAATAAATGAGTTCAACAACAAAGTAAAGAGCCGATAAGTGAGAAAGTGGCACCTATATTAAAGGGGTAAATGGACATAAAAATTAGATGAGAAGTTAACATTTTACAAATACAAACCTGCCAAAGTTGATTGGTGCATTTCAATTTAAAATGGGAATGAAATTAAAATCATTTATTTGCATTGATGTTTCATGAAGTGTGCATTCAAGGTATAGACTTTGGATAATACATGTGAAATCTAAACAAAAGGTAAGTCATTTCATCATTAATATATGAGTGAACATTGTAATTTAAATATTTCTTAAAACCAAAATCCTTAGTTTTTAGAAAATTTACAAAGGGAGTCTAGATAGTTATTGAAGGAATTATACAATACCATATTACTGAAATGGTTTATTATGCAAAACCAACACATTTTTAGGCCCATTATGCATACTATTATGCTATAAATATCGATTACATGGACATTATGTTTGAAAAAAGTGCCCTCAATTTTAAGTTTTTGTATTAATCAACACTTTGGAATGTATTGGAGTCTATGGTGCCATACTCTACACAAGACCAATTATCCAAAGATGAGAATAAATATATTTATTAATTGATACCAATCAAAACCATGGGGATTAATAGACTAGTATTGAAACTAGAGGTAATTCCTTGTATCCACATGTTTCATGAATTATTATTTAATGGTACTTTCTCTAAATATTTTCTACAGCTTAGAAAATGGAGGAATGTAATTGAATATATTTATAAAATGGCATTCGAAATGTACCTTAGGATTCTAGGTTGTGAGGTAGACTATATCTAAGTCTCAACCAATGTATGGATCAAGAACAACACTGTAGAGGTCAAGTTAAAGCAATGGCTAGTGAAGGCCCAAAGAGTGAACCCAAAAAGAGGCATTTCATCCAATGGTATCATAAAATTAAGGCTCAATATTAGAATAGTCATGAACCTTCTAAACAAATTGTATGGTTTTTATAGCATTACTTATGTAAAAGTGGAATGGGTCCCATTACTATAAATTCTCCTAAATTTAGACAAGAATATTACCTTGGGAGAGATTATAAGTGTTAGACTGAAGGCCCAAATGTTTAGGACTAAATAAAGTCTAGCTAATGGGAATTTGTACATGATGTCATACTTATTACATGAGTCCTTGGCACAGTCCATATAAAATATGGAGAATTGTGGCAACCTTATATAGAGTATATAGACAACAAAATCTATGAATACTATTATGTCATGTTTGTCTTCAAATTCAAGAATGAGATTATTAAAATTTATGAGGTTTTTTTTCCTTAGGTATACTTAGAAATTCATGGAAATCATATGCCTCATTTATCTGAGAACTTGAGAAGAAGCATAAACAAAATGGGGGATTATTTGTATTAAGCTAATTGTACAATTATAAGAATTTAAGGAACAAGGGTACCCCCTCTATTTTTACCATGCCACATTCTAGACAAGGTGGCTAAGCAAAAAATTTCCCATCAATTATATAACAACACATATGAGGAGGTTAGCCTTAAACATCAGGTTTATTACTTTAATATCCCTTTGAGCATCGAACAACTCTAATTTGTAGTGAGGACACATTTAAACTAGGTTGGGAAGGTAAGATCCCATTACAATATGAAGATGGCCTAATTTAAGGAATGGGACCCTTGAAAAATAAACATGAATTATATTCAACACCTTAAGGAAAATAAAAAGGAGAACATCACATATGGTCACCAATAATATGAACATAATTCTATTTTTTGAATGCATCAGATAACTCAGAGGTATAGACTCAAATGGAAGGCAAGAAATTGTCTATGATAGTAGTTTAGGGGCTCTAGTATGATCCTAATATTTATAAATAACAATAAAATTAGATGGTGAATAAAGCATAAAGAGCATGGAGTCGTTAGTGGCCTCCAACACAACCTCAGGACTCAGAACGACCATATCAACCTCCCTCTCCTATAGGATAATAAATAAATATATAAGAGGGAGAGTCAAATAATCAAAATTCAATAAATAAATTCTCAAAGGCCTCCTTAGTCCCTAGATTAGTTCCACACATCCAACTATTACCAAAATTTTGGTCAAAACCACTACAATTAAAATGAGTACACCTCCTACAAAAATTTTAAAAAGTACATTCTATATGACACCTCTACCTCCACTTATAGTGGTTACATAGGTGAGCCTCTTATATTTTCTATAATCTTCTTTCACATCTATTCCATCTACTCTTCCTTCCCCTCAAGCATCTTAAGTAAGTGCACCTCCATCCATTACCATTAATGAAGAGACATCTTCAAAAGTTCCCCTACCATACTAGTCTCTTCTCCATCCACCCTTTTTTCCACTAATATTATTCCACTCTTCATTCCTACACCACTACCTATAATAGTAGGTTCTACTACTATGGATACTTCATTTTTTTAATCATCTCCCTCACCTCTTATTACCCATATGGTCACTTACCAAAGGAATTCCAAAGTTATTCCATCCTCCTCCAAGATCCAAAAACTAGAAGAAAGACCATTAGGTATTTATACTGTAGAAGAATCCCTTGATGAGGAGGAAGTAGAGGAAGAGGAGCATGGACATGTGATATCCCTAGTAGAGTATTCAATAGATGATGAATAAGAAAATGCATAAATAATGAAGGGATCAAAACCTAAGTTGGGTGAAGAAATATTTCTAGATGATGAGGATTTAGAGTTATCAAAAGATAAATCTATTATCCTAGGATACTCACAAGAGGAATAAACTCTACTTGGTGAACTAGAACAACAAGTCCTCACTAAATACCAAAAGAAAAATATAAATGATCTAGTTTCTTCTCTCATTTATTCCATTACTATTTTATATGCTCAAGTTATAGGTTTTCCTCCAACCATTATAAGACCATCATTTTCTAGTTCAGTTGATTCTTCCATTATTTCAATAAAAACACAAATAAAGACTCCAAAGAAAATATTTTGTTTGGAGAATTTGTTTGTAGTCTCCATTTTTAATCCTAGAAGGTGACAATTCCATAGAAACCTTCAACTCAATTGGAGATACCCATGCCATAATCCTTACCTATATATTTAACCACCATGATAGTTAAAAAAACCCCAAGATTGAATAAATATATGGCCAAAGTCTCCTCATAGAGGGAAGCTTCACTGTGGGAGAGAATTTTTTATCCACATCTCTAATTTCCAATCTAAACAAGTGATTTATTATCACCCCCAACAATAAATCCTCGTTTAATGACTCCTCCAACCTCTACTTCTGAATACCCAAGTCAACCAGAAGAAGAAAGGGAACTTATTATTCCCCAATGGGTTAAATAGATGCAAAGCTGAAGGGATGAGAGATGGAATTTGGTTATCACATAATAACCTATAGTCTCTACTTGATTTGATACACAAAGTAAAATAATTAAAAATGTGAGGAAGAAGGTGGCAGCAAATATAGATACAAGGGAAGAAATTAAGTTTGAGTAAAGGAAAATTTTATTTCCCTTGACTACAAAATCTAAAAAGAATCCAAATGATACAATAGATTACACAAAGGTTTTATGTTATTTTTTAGATTCAATTGGAGAATAGATGAAAGTTATTTATAATATAAAATAGGAGGCACAATGGAGATTACTATAGAGATAAATTATTCAAGCCCCTCAAGAGATAGTGGACATTATATAGAGTGTAGCCACTAGGCTATACAATATTTTTAATAATATTTGGGTTTATAGAGGAGAGAGATAGTATGATAGGATAAAGGTGCTTTAACTATGGCACAAGTTAAAATATTTTGAGAAAAGAGGTATGTTTTTAGTTCAATGTTCAAAGAGAATTACATTTAGTCACCTGAACCTAATGTCTAGCCAAGATGCAACATGGTACCTAATATACATAATTGATAAAATGGATGGTGACCTTAAATAGCATGCGTACATGATGGATTTAATAGGAAATTTTTACAAACCATGATAATGCAACCTTATAAATTTTGAAAGATATGAGGGTCACTAATGTGATAACCTCTATTGGGGAATAAATCAACAAGCCTAATTTTGAGACACTCCTTAAGGTAATTGCAAATAGATTTAAGGAGTAATTTAAAGGAATAATTTATAAGACTAATGATGAGTTTTTGTAGTTGATAAATTTTTCTATGGAAAAAGTGACAAAGGTTGAGGCCCTTGGAGCCCAGTTTAAGAGTTTAGAAGTAAAACACACCAAGTTGATGGTTAAATCCATAAAAATATTTAAACCTTCCTTGCTCAATTTTGACATCATCAACAAAGAGTTTGAAGTAGCACATGCATTATTAAAATAACTCAAAGCTAAATACAGATATTTAGGGTCATAACCAAGAACATAATAAAATACATGTTTTACCACATTATCATAGGGTTCCAAATTTTCTTGATAGATGGTCATGTATACTCTAGGTGGACCAGTTTTGATTCCTCAAGGAAATACAATGGTCACTTTAGTTCTTAAAATATTCACTCCACTATTTTCCTCCTCCAACAATGCCAAATCATCACCACTCTAAATATAAATATGTATTTTCATGTTTAAATTAAGTTGAAATGTTGGTTCTTTTACATGCTTGATATGCATGGTTTAACACACAAATATATTTATATAGATATAAATTTATACTTTTATTGGAGGATGAGGCCTTCTCCTTCCCCAAACCTATATATAATTGTATCCTCCCTATCCAAAAGTTAGGAGAATTTTGGCTATTAATATTAATAGGAAATTCTGAGGAAAGTTCTGCAATTAGTCTTAATGTGAAAATGTAATTCTTCTCCAAACATATGAATCTTATAAGAATTTATATCATTATGGTAACTTAGTCTTCTGGTTATGCATTATTTGTACTTTAAATATAGTTATTCATATTGTGGTATTTGTAATTTGGATGCCTTTTGTGTATTAATCATAACCCCCTTTGTAGATGTGTACTTACAATTTTAGAAATATGACAACCTTTGATTATATATGATTAATTTTAATATATTCTCATTTCCTTAGAATCTTAACTATGTTTAAATTTTGGCATGATTATAGTAGCTTTAATCAAATATCAGTTCTTGATTACTTTTTCAACCCTTTGTGCACCTGAGTTGGCCTAATGGTAAAGAACATGTGCTCTTGGAAGGGAGGTCACAGGTTCAAATCCTACAGGGGGTAGGGATTACACACCTCATATTCGTAGCATAGTAAGGTGCCTCCCCACGATGGGAGTATGAGGTGGTCCCATATGTTGGACATGCCTTGTAGACCATAACCAAGGCATTAATTAGCATCGTGGACCTTAAAAACTATATTATTATTATTATCCTATTTGGTCCATAGGCCTTGTTTTCTGACTTACCTTTCCTTATTTTTTGAGTTTATTTTTTAAAAAACCACCTTAGGTTAGATCCATCATCCATCCACTCATCTCAATTATATTTGGATTCATCCATGGATAAACTATCCATGGTAAACAAATTGTCTTCTCATTTTTATTCCATCAACAAGTAGTTTACAAAATTGAATACCTTATAACTTATGCCTTAGAATGAATACTTCTCACTGACCCTAAAACATTAGAGGATACCTCATAAGGTTACATGATATGCATAAAACCCATGTTAATAGGAATTTATCTATCACTCTGAGGGCTTAATCCTTTTCCTTTATTTATTTGAAAAGACCACTTGAGTTGCATTGGATATACTCAGAATATTAATAAGGTCCACCTCAAACACTAATTTTTTATACCCACCTTTGGAAATCCATATAAAATTTATCTTAGACAAAAGCAACAAGATAAGGCCCTAGGTTCAATCATATTATCTAAATATATGATACCATCTTACTCTACATATAATGGTCCAAATAGGTTAACCAATTCTGCCATCAACATTATTGGGTACATGCATAATTTACCCATAAACCCTAAGAAGTATCTTCCTTTTTTCTCTCCTTAAAGAGGTATGACTAATGAAGAACACATCAAGGATTTTGAAACTACTTGGGAATAATTAATATACTCTATAAATATGTGGCATGCATAATATTTCTATTTCAATTACAATTACCTATGATTGATTTCTTAATGTCCTATAAAATTCAATTACATATTGGGAAAAATGTAAAAACATTTTTATGGCATATTTTGGCCAAGTCACTAGTGAAAGTGTTGTTTACCAACACTTTTTAATCATGATACAAGAAACAAATGAGCCAATTCAAGCCTTTAATTCTAGGTTCCAAAATATGTACAATCAACTTGAAACTACCTATAAACTTGCTGAAGCATTGGGCCTCAAAATGTTCAAGAATTCCCTAGACCCTATGATTTTTATATTTATTTATAGATTTATCGATGTTGAAATGATACCTTTGGCTTATGATAAATCTATCAATGTTGACAAATAATTGAAACTTCAGTCACAAACACTATCCCCACTCAATCATGGTCATATTTTTCTAGTCTTCAACCCAATTCTAAACACAAATTAGAATATTGTTACCCAAAACTAGAACCAAGTGTATACTCATTTTCCTTTATCCTATATTCCACCTAACTAGCACCTTAGTTTATTGAACAATTATATATCTGCCTCTAACTAGAAAAATTAGAATCAGTCCTTGATACCAGTCAATATAACTAATATATAGGGTACTGCTTCTAACTCAACAAAATTAGAATTGGAAGCTATCTAGTAGATGGTGTAGAAACTAAGCAATGAGTTTTTGAGCATTCAAAAGTGCATGGGGAATACTGGTAGACAAAATATAAACCATAGGTTAAGATTATAGAGGTATGATAAGCATTTTAATAGTTTTAGAAATAATCTAGAGAATCAACCACCTAACAATATGCCAGAGACAAATATCATGGAAGCACCCCTTCCTAATTGGTCTTGGGTTCATTACAAAGAACAATATGGTGAGCTATACTACATAGAGTTACACACCATCTTAGATATCTTTCATAAGGAGATGGATAGGTAGGAAGGTTTTGAAAATCCAACTAAACCATCTTTTACTACTCTTGGACATCCCAGTACTATAATGGTCTTTGAGACCTATGACTTCCCATCCATAGTGAGGATGATAATGAACTAGAGGATAATAATAATGATATCCATGATTTATAATAATTCCACCAAGTGAGAAATAATTAAAATCCAAGGAATAAGTAGCCTATTGCTAATTCCACACCTTTAAACAATAGTGTTACCATTCCTCCAAAATCCAAGGCCAACAAAAAACCACCCCAAAAAAGGGAATGATTATTTACAAACTTTATAGCCACATTACAGAGGAGGGTAAACTATTATTGAAGACATGAATAATATTAAGGTTAAAATTAGCTTTCATGAGTTAGCCTAGATCGTCAAACAGAGAGAACTATTGCATAAATACTTAACTAGAAGATTATCTACTAACAAGTCAAAAACTATACATGTAAATGTGATGGTTTATAAAGACTAACATGAGGTATTGCCTTTTCTATTAACCATTATAATATTTGAGAAGAATGTGCACAATTATTTAGTTGACTTAGGGTCCCCACTCAATGTGATGCCTACAAATATATGCAATAAATTGGGTTTGACCCCAAATAAGTCAAAAAGGGTGATCCAAGTATTAAAAAAGTATTTTATCCCATATGTTAGAGAGATGATGAACATACACATGCAACTTACATATGAGCCATGTATATAGTAGTAAATCATATTTTGGTGGTTAAAATTATATAATCTTACAACTTGTTATTGAATCATGATTTTTCAAAGACTCTGAATGGATACATGGACACCAATTTTTCACACATGTGACTACCATGGAAAGGAGTAGCCAACCAAATATGATTACACCATTAACAAAATATTAGGCATATAATCAAAAAATACAATGTCAAGAATGAAAAGGTAGACTTTGTATCCTCATATGTATGTGTGTACACATTAATTACCAAGAAGAGATTCATAAACAATAATTTGAAGGTATTTATCAATTATAGACTCTCCATTTTTATGGAGAAAGATGAAAGTAAGGTTCATTCATTTGTGTAGCTTTGAGTGATCCATGTGGGGGAAGAAATATCTAGCTACCTATAAACTATAGTTCCTTTGTACCAATAATATAGCCAAGTATAAATCTCTAATATTCAAACTATAGTTTACATTGAAGCATAACATCAACTAGTAATAAATCTTTGGTGATTCAAAGATGGTTGTTAACCAAATCAATAAGAAATTTCAATTCAAACTCACTTATGTAAAGAAATATAAATATTGAGCATAGGATCTAATTGAATCCTTTGAGACATTCAATATCATGGCCATTTAAAGATAATAAAACCACATAGAAGATTCACTGGTAGCCTTATCTACCAATATGGCACCACTCCAAGAATACAAGATGCAAGAATTTTATGTGGAGTTGGTTCCTTATCCCTCTATCCTAGACAATGTGGATAAATTTTGTGTATTTTAGGATGATCCATAAAATATAAAATTCATGAATTTTTGGGGAGTCATTTAAGCTCATCTAATAGATTAAAAATATATTGAACCCATGCACAAGGATTATCTAGAAGAATATTTTATCCTACAACCGAAAGAGAACTACATCCCTCTAGGGATGGGTTCCCTAGAGTGAATTTTTGATGTAGATCCATAAGCTCAAAATCAAAATTAGTCTTAAATAAACTGATTCTAATTTCATTAAGGATAATCTCAACACTAACCAACATCCTCAATATGTTAACATTGGTATGAGTTGTACTAAAAGTGAGAAAATTATAAAATATAAGGATTGATCACCTAGACATATGAATATTTTAAAGTCTTCAAACCTAGATTCATCACCCCTACCATTCCATTAGAACTAGATCAAAGCCTTTAAAGTAGAGACAAAGGATATTAAATCTAATTTTGGAACCTCTTATCCAAATAGAAGTACAAAATCTACTAGATGTTAGGATTATCTTCCCAATCAGGCATTCTACATGTTATCCAACTTATTACTAGTTAGGAAGAAGAAAAAATATATCAGAATTTGTGTTGATTTATAAACCTAAACCAAGCATAAAAAAATATAATTACCCTCCATGATCCCTAGACAAGGTAGTTCAAATGGTTAATGGGTCTAAGATGATGTCCTTCTTGGATGGATTTTGAGCCTAAAACTAGTTGTTATTATAAGCAAAAGACCAAATGAAGACTTCTTTCACCACTAAATGGGGAATTTTTACATATAAAAATATGCCTTTTGGACTAATCAATGTAATATAAACCTTACAGAGAGTGATGTAATCTAACTTTCAGGGACTTGTGGGAAAGTGAATCATCATTTATATGGATGACTTAATAGTGTATTTGAAAGATAGAGTTGCTCATGAAGATCATTTGCAAAGAGTATTTGACAAGTGTATAAGATATGGATTATCACTCAATCCAAAGAAGATCATCTTTGGAGTCATTAAAGGAAAGTTGTTAGTTCATGTCATCACTAAGGACAGGGTCTCCAATGATCTAGAATAAATCTAGGCCATTGCTAAGCTAATACCTCCCAACATCAAGAAAGAATTTAAGTCTTTATTTGGTAAGATAAAATTTGTAAGAAAATTTATTTTTTGATTTGTAAATATTGTCAAGCCATTGAATGGTATGCTAAAGCAAGATGGAAAAATAGTATGGACAATAGAAGATAAGAAATATTTTTAGGACATCAAGACTGCCATTGCTCAAGCATCAGTTTTGATTAGCCTATACTTCATAAGGATTTCTATCTGTATTCACTATAGTTATTGTAATCACACAAAAGGTAGATGAAAATGAACATCCAATTGCCTTCATGAATACCAATTTAAAATTTTTTGAGTTGAATTACTCAATGATAGACAAAAAAAAATATGCCCTGATCAAAGATAAGAAAAAGTTTAGGCATTACACTCTAAGGAAAAATACATATGCCATCATTCTAGATCCATCTGTCAATAAAACACTTGGTTAAAATGAATTGAGTGAAAGAAGAGGTAAGTGGATGGAAAAAATACAAGAATTTGATCTTGAAATTAGACAAGCCAAGATGGGGAGAGGATAGAGAATCATCTAGCTCCTGAATAAGACTAATACACATATTTGTATCAAGAAAATTAATGAGACTTAGGTATCTTGCAATGAATGGTATGCTCAAATAATTCACTATTTTCTCACTAGTACATGCCCTCCTAAGATAAATAGAGAATAAAGGTGGGACCTTAAGCTCAAATCAACCCATTATATGATTAATAAGGGAGTCCTATATATAAATAATGATGAGGGCATATACTTATGATGTGTTTCAAAATAAGAATCTATAGACATATTGGATAATATACATCAAGAAATAAGTAATGGGCATCCCTCAAGCAACACAACAACTCACAAAATTTTGATAATATGATACTATTGGATTATAATTTTCAAAGATACCCACAACAATTTTAGAACCTACCATGAGTGGCAAGTATTTGGGAAAATGGAAGTGAATGCTACCATGCCTTTATAGCTAGTCATTCAAGGATGACCTATTTATCAATGGAGTTTTGAATTCATTGAGGTGATAAACCCAAACTCTTTAGTAAGGCACAAAATTATCCTAATAGCTACTAACTACTATATTATATGGATATAGGTTGTATCCACTAAGAATTCCAAACCATTATATGTCATCAAATTCTTAGAAGAAAACATACTGACTTGGTTTGACACTCTAAACTATTTAGTTTGTGATAATGGACTATCTTTCTAGTCCACTAAATTCATTGAGTTGGCCTATAACAACCAAATTACAATCACATTCTCTTAAAACTACTACCCCCAAGGGAATGGAGTGGTTGAATCTATAAAAAAAAAAATTATGGATGCCATTAGAAGTTAGTACAAGATAAACCAAGAGAATGACACATGTTTCTAAAATATGCAGTATGGATAGATATAACCAAGCACAAGAAAGCCCTCAAGGCTTCACCTTTTCTACTAATATATGGAAAATAACTAGTTTTCCTCATTAATCTAAAAATCCCAATGTACCAATTCATGTAAGAGTACATGGGGGAAGATGAAAGAATCTAGTCTATACTACTTAACATAGTCTAGATGGAAGATGCAAGGATTGAATCACTTCATAGTTTCAGTAAACACTAGGACATTATCAAAAGATGGTTTGACAAGAGATACAAAATAAAAGCCTTTAAGATTTTATACCTAGTGCTCTTACCGCAAAAGGTACATAAGAAGAGATGATAACATGATAAATTCACTCCATTATGGTTTGGACCATATCATATATATGAGATATTATGTAATAATGTCATCCATTTGAAGGACCTCCAAGGTAATTACCTTTCCTTTTGAGTTAATGGACAATTATTGAAACACTATTTCATGGAGTATCCAACTTGAGATGCTTCTAAATGAATGTAAATGGAAATGTAGATGTAGGAGCAGAATAGATTTCTTAATTTCTAGATTAGATTTCCTAATTTCAAGGTTAAACTTTCATAATTTCTTAGTTTAATAATTACTACTTTTTGCATATGTTTTTAGTAGATTAGTTTTTATGCTTTCTAGATTAGTTTTTTTAAATTTCAAAACAAACTAAATAATTTCCTATGTTGAAATTAAAAAAGACTTGCCAAAAACAATGATATGATTAAAAATAAGTAAAATTGGTTTTCACAAGGATTTATTCTGGTAATACTTGAACTTCTAGGATTGAGGTGTGTGTTATGACTAAATTAAGTTTTTCTTGGACTAAATGTTTTTTCTAGACCTTTGGGATTTGCTCTAATATACTCATGCAAATTTCAGAAATACTTTCCATTTCTAAATATCATATTCAAAATTACATGATAAAACTTGGATGAGATATAATAAATATATAAATAGATGCACACTAATAGGGACATATTGTTTAAATTAAATTTTCTTATAAATACACCCAACCAATGGTGATTCCCAACCCTTCTATTTATGTTTCAAAATAAAAATCATCATACAAACTTATATAAATGCGTGATTCATGTAATATCTACCAAGGTCATAGATGCCTAGCTAATAATAGAGAAAGGTGTTGAGTGTAATCAAAATTATTATCAGGGCTATGGACACCTGGATAGTATCAAAACAATGCCCATGCTTTCCTTGCTATTTAGTTATAAAATATGAATTCAAAATGAAACCTATAATGTTTATCTAGGACTTTGTCAAAAAATCAACAATAAGGGGGGATAAATTTCATAAACAACACACACATAGATCCAAGGAGTGAAAAGGGTTAGCATGTTTCATGAGGAACTAAGAGTCTTTTTCCAATAGTTGGTTTACGAATTCTTTTCTTGTTTAGAGGCAAAATTCTATTATGATGCATTTTTTATATTTTGGGTTCTCAAATACTTATGAATGTTTTCTCCACTAAGTCACCATTTTTTGTGACCAAACAAACACTCACACCCCATTTTATAAAATCAAATAGGGACCCATTATTGCTTGAATATATTTATCATAGTCTTATAATCCTTAGACATCCATGACATTAGTTCTAATATGTTTAAGTATAATATTGTATAAGTCTACATTATAGTAGTTTAGATTATGAAAATCAAAGCTTGAACATCAATTTTGATTTATATTAAAACTTAGGTTTCCATAAATTAAATTTATGATTTGAATGGACTAATAGAACTAATATGTTTGATCCTAGTATTCTTATGTTTTTGTATTTTCATAATAGTATTGGAAATATTTGAAAACACTTTATGTTCAGGCCCTATTTTATTATCCAAGATCAAGATAAGTGTCAATACTATGTTACTTAGAGCTGATCATAGTTTAACAAAGTTTGGTACTTTATCAAGAGCCATATCATTGTAGGACATCCATATGGAAGAACAATGTTTAATCAGGACAATGTTCACCTTAAAAAAGTTTCTAAGTATTCAAATTTTTTGAGCTATGAGATATTGACATATGGAATTATTATGTTACCTAGATCCTTAAAATTTTAAATAAAATTCTAAGTGTTAAAAGTCTTTAATCTTTGATAAAATACCACATGACACAATTACATGAACATAAAATTACAAAGGTTCAAAATGAAGTTAATCATCTAATAGTTATAAGGTTTTGATCTCTAATAACTTGACAAGTGGAAAAACTATGTTAACCTAGAACCTATAAGGATTAAACAAAGTCTAATGGCCTTGAGACCCTATAGTATAATAACTCTGAGGTTCCAAGCTCTAAGAGGTTTATAGTTGGCATGTTTTCATTAACCTAGAGTTTGAAATAAGAAATACAAACTTAATATCCTAGTGATTCCATAGCTTCGATGTTCTGAGTCTCTAAGGCTTAAATATCATGCCACACATTGACATCCTATTAACTCAAATCATTCACATGGATGTACATAGTTTAAACATCTAAGACCCCAAGTCTCTAAATTCCCACAATCTTGAGATTTCTCCATGTGGTACAACCACATTAACTGGTGACCCCATAACATATAAAATAAGGTTATAAGTCTAAATATCTAAGTAAATGAGAAGCATTCAAGTGGACAAAGTGAAAATAAATGAGTTTGATAGCAAATCAAAGAGTCAGTAAGTGATGAATTGACACCTATCTTAAAAGGGTTATCTAGGCATATAAAGTCGATGAAAAATTACCATATGGCAAATACAAACCTACCAAAGTTGACTAACACATTTAAATTTAAAATGGAAATGAAATCAAAAGTTGTTATTCTCATTGATGTCAGACAAACTATTCATTCAAGGTCTAGACTTTGTGAAATATATGTGAAATCCATGTAAAATGAAAGTCACTTCACCATTAAAATACAATTGAACATTGCAATTTTGAGTTCTCATATGACCAAAATCTTTAGTTTTTAGTAAATTTTCAAAGGGAGTAAAAATAGTTGGCAAAGGAATTATATTGTACCATATTACATAAATGGATTCTTATTCAAAACCATCATGTGTTAAGTTCCCTTATTCATACTCTTATGTCGTAAATACTAAATACATGGACACTATATTTGACAAAAGTGCCCTCAATTTTAAGTTTATGTATTAATTGGCACTCTAGAATGTAGTGGAGTCTAGGGCTCCATATTCTACACAAGACCAATTATCTAAATATGATAATTAATAAATTGATGACCTAAAGCAAATCAAAACCATGGCTTTTCACCAAGTGGCAGCAAAACTAGAGGTAATACCTTGCATTGACTTAGTTATTTATTATTTAATGTTACTTTCACTAGAGATTAAGTACAACTTAGAAAATGGAGGAATTAAATCACATATATTTATAAAAAGGTATTTGAAAGGTCCCTTAGGCTTATAGGGCTTGAGGTATCCTATAACCAAGTCTTAACCAATGTATGGCTTGATAACAACACTGTAGAGAGCAAATTAATGCAATGGCTAGTGAAGGACTGAAGAATAAACCCCAAGGGAGGTATTTCCTCCAATGGTATCATCAGATTCAATCCTACTATTAGAATAGCCATGCCCTTTCTAAACAAACTTTATGATTTTTCCAGCATTACTTATGAACAAGTGGAATGGGTCCTATTACTAGACATTCTCCCAACTTTAGATAAGATTTCTTCCCTGAATGAGTTTTTAAGTATAACACTAAAGGCCTAAATATTTAAGACTGAACAAAAGCCAACTAATGGGAATGTTTACATGATGTCATATTTATTGGATGTACTTCTTGGCACAATCCATAGAACACATGGATAATTATGTTATCCTTTTTCAAAGTATGTGGATAACATGATCTATGAAGACTATTCTTTCATGTTTGTCATGAGATTCATGAATGAGTTTACTAAGATTTGTGAAGATGTATATCCTCAAGTTTACCAAGAAATTTATGGAACTTATATGCCTCAGTTATTTGAGATATTAAGAATAAACATAGGAAAAATTGGGGATTATTGTTATTACCCTAATTGTACAATTATAATAATTAAAGGAACAAGGCCCCCCCATCTATTTTTACCATGCCATATTCTAAACAAGGTGGATAAGTAGGACATTTCCAATTAATTATATAACAACATATATTAGTATCTTGTCCTTAAACACTATGCCTATTACTTTAAGACCCCTTTTAGTGTCAAGTGGCTCTAATTTGTAGTGAGGGCACATTTCAATGAAGTTGGGAAGGTGAGATATCATTACAATCTAAAGGTGTCCCAATTTAGAGAATGGGACCCCAAAAAAATAAACATGGATTATATTTATCACCTCAAGGAGAAGAAAAAGGTGAACATATGGTTACCAAGAACATGAACATGATGTTATTTTTTTGAATGCATCAAATGGCTCATCGGTATGGACTCAGATAAAAGGACAAGCAAATTTCCAAGATAGTATCTCAAGGAATCCAGTATGATCTTTAGATTACTAAAGAACAAGTAAATGAGATGGTGGAGTAGGCACAGAGAGAATGGAGTCATCATTGGCCTCCAACATAGCCTTAGGATTTGATCGGACCAAACCAACCTCCATCTCCTATAGGAGAAAAAACAAATCTACAAGAGGGAGAGTCTAGTAGTCAACCAATTTTAACAAATCAAAAAATATATTCTCAGAGGTCTCCCTAATCCCCAGGTACCTTCAACACATCCAATTTTGACTAATGTTCTGGGAATAACCACTACAATGGAAAGGAATACACCTCTCACAAGCAATCAAGAAATCACATTATATGTAAAACTTCTACCTCCACTTACAATAGTTACACAAGTGATCCTACTAGAGATTATATAATCTTCATTCACATATATTCCCTCTACTCCTAATTCCCCTCAATAATATTAGGTAAGTACACCTCCATCTATTACACCAATGAGGAGACATATTTTCAAGTGCCCCTTATCATAACAATCTTTTCTCCATTCACCCTTCCTTCTACCATTATTGTTCCAATCTCCATTCCTTCACCACCACATGTAGTAGCAGTTTCTACTACTATGGATCCTTCATTTGTTTTATAATTTCTTTCACCTCGTATTCCCTTTATGGTCACTTACTAAATAAGTCCAAAGTTCTTCCAATCTCCTCCAAGATCCAAAAAATAGAGGAAATACCATCATTAAGTTTTGATACTATGGAATAATACTTTGATGAGGAGGAAATAGATGAAGAGGAACATGGACATGTGATATACCTAGTAGAGTATTCAACATATGAAGAGGAATAAAATGTAGAAATAATGAATGGATTATAACCTAAATTGGGTGAGGATATATTTCCAAATGATGATGAGGAGAGTTAGAAAAAGTTAAATCTATGAGCCTAGGGCACCTACAAGAGGAATAAATTGTAGTTGGTGTACTAGACTAGCAAGTCCTCATTGATGAATAAAGGGAAATTATAAATGAGGTATTTTAATCTCTTATTTATTATATCACTTATGTAGATAATCAAGTTATATATTTTCCTCTAGCCATTTTGGGGCCATCATTGTCTAGTTTAGTTGATTCTTCTGTTAGAATTAGCTACATAATCTAATGAATCTAATAGAAAGCATAAATAAGAGATAAAATTGTAATAGTAATAAATAATAACTGTATATCTGAGACAATAAAAAAAAATGAATAAATAACTCAAATATGATGAATTACTTTGATAATTCAATATTAATTTGATATAGAATACACAAATAATCATTGCTTATATAGAGCAAGCTGTGCATGATAAAGATCAGCAAACTCACACATGTGTAGTTCAACTGATATCTAACTACAAGAATAGTGGAGTGCAACTCCACACTAATAAGATAGCTGTCCAACTTGTGTAAGTGATCAACACAATTTGAATACTAGTTAAGCAATCTTATCCTATCTTTACATGAATAGTGGAGTGAAACTCCACTGTAACAAGATAGGTGTCCAAGTTGACTACTAGCTAAGCAAGCTTATCATATCTAGTGTAAATTATTAATAAACATAATAAACTAATTATAATAAGTAGTTATTACACCAATCTAAATAATAAATACAATAAAACAAATAAATGCACCCAACACCCCCCCCCCCATAAATGAAGCTTAGGTAGGGCTATGGAGATAAGAGTCCCAACAATGTGTAGCCATATTAGGTACTATATACAAATAGATGAGTAAAGGAGAAAATCCAAAGTTAAAAAAATTCCTCAAAATGAAGGTCTAGGACACCCCCCTTGAAGAACTGATGTCCCCTAAAGAATTGATGTCCCACACCCCCAAAAGAGATTGTAAGTAAGATATTTGTTCTTAGTGAAAGGTTTGGTGAAAATATCTACAATATCCTCCTATACAGGATAATATTTAAGATAAATGGTCTTTATCTGAATCAGCTCCCTAATAAAGTGCATATGGATCTCTATGTGTTTGTTTTTCTAATGATGAACCATATTCTTTGAGATTTGAATAGTTCTTTGGTTATCATAATAGATGATTGATGGCTTTTGAAATAGAACACCAAGATCAGTGAGAATATTCCAAAGCTAAATAGCCTCAGTAGTGGCATTAACAATGCCATGATACTCAACCTCTATAAATGAAATATCAATAGCATGCTTCTTCTTGCTCTACCAACAAATAGGGTTAGATTCAAAGTGAAATTTGTAACTAGAAGTGGACTTAAGATCATCATAATCTCTAGCCTAATAAAAATCTATGTATCCCACCAAGTATGAACCTATACCTACTATATAGTAAACCCTATATCTGATAGTTCCTTGAGTGTAGCTCAAAATGCACTTGGTGAATCTGCAATGAAGCTCATGTGGTGTTTGCATAAACTATGAAACCATGCCAACTACATATGAAATGTTAGGCCATGTATGATTCAGATAGATGAGGCTACCTACAAGCTGGTGATATAATGTGGCATCAACCAAGGGAGTGGAATAATGAACCTCAATTCTAACTCTAGATAAGAAGGGAGTTGGTGTAGGCCTACAATTAGCCATGTGAAACTAAGCTAACAAGTACATGGCATACTTGGGTTGTGAAAGAGTAATCCTAAAAGAAGACTGTATTATCTGAATCCTAAGAAAATAATGAAATAGGCCCATATCTATCATAGAAAACTTATCATGAAGTGTAGTCTTAACACTATTGATGATGGGTGTTGTTCTCCCTGTAATAATGAAATCATCAACTTAGATCACCAAGTACAATAATGAATCCTCCTACTATAGAATATAGACATTTAGATCTAAGTGACATCTTGAGAACCCAACTAAAAGAATAAATGTGTTCATCTTGGAATATCAAGCCCTAGGGGATTATTTTAAACCATAGAGAGACTTCTACAAGTGTCACACCAATGAAAAATCTTAAATGAACCCCTATGGCTGCTCCATATATATCTCTTCATTAAGATCCTCATGAAGAAATGTGCTCTTCACATCCATCTGATGTACAACCCAACCATGAGCTACACCAATAGCTATTATCAAGTGAATGGAATTCATATTAACAATAGGTGCAAAATTTTTTGTATAGTCAATGCCTTTCACTTGGGAAAATCTTTGGCCACTAAAAAATTCTTTATACTTATCAATATTTCCATCTACTGCAAACTTAGTCTAATATATTTACTTACATCATACTAACTTTCTTCCCTTAGGAAGAGGAACAAGATCCCAAGTGTTTTTCCTAATAAATGATTCATACTCTTCTTCCATCACTGAATCTAACTCAACTATCCCTATGGATTCCTGAAAAGACTATGGATCAGAAGTTGTGGCAATGTAGGAATGTGGAAGATCATGTTGTGACCATGTTCTCCTTCTATCTAATGGATCCCTAACAAGAGGGTCTGCATCTACCAAATTTTTTCTAGCCCACAAAGGCATCAAAGGGTGAGGATCTAGAGGAGGAGGAATATGACTTGTTAAACCCTACTGGGGAGGTATTACCTCATCATCCCTATGAGTAGATGAAGCAGGAGTATCATCATCACTACTATCTAATTCTTCTAAGGAATAAAAATGAGAAATGTTAAAAGACAAGTCTGAAGGACTTTCTTCAAATTAAACACTTCTCACTATAATAATCTCTTGTGAATCTAGACCAATGAGCTGATATCCCTTAACACCATCAGGATACCCCACAATTATGCAAGTCTAGCTTTGTTTTTCTAAAGCACGATGATTGTCAGAAGGTATGTGAGCCCATGTTGGACTATTGATGACTCTGAAATGATGCACATTTTGCTTCTTATTACACCAATCTTTAAGAGGTGTTATCCCCTTTTAAATCTTTGTGAGGAAATATATTCCTATATATATGAAGCACAATTAATCGTTTCAACCCAATACTCAGGTACTAATGATTTTGCATGAATCATACAACTTTCCATCTCTTTTAATAATTTGTTCTTCTTCTCTACTACACCATTATAATGAGGTGTGTATGAAACTAAATCTTGAAGATCAATTCCTTTAAGAGCATATAATTATTCAAACTTGTTATTCACATATTCCCTCTCATTATCTATGCAAAAGATCTTAACATACTTCATAGATTAATTCTCTTCTAGAGCTTTGAACTCTATAAATCTATCAAATACTTCACTTTTGAGTTTTAGAAAATAAACCCAAGTATATCTATAATAGTCATCAATAAATGTGAGAACATAGTGGGTTTTACTAAAAGACAAAGTAGGTAATTGACCCACTGAATCACTATGAACAAGTTTGAAGACTTGTGTAGCCCTCCAAGCCTTCCCTTTATCAAACTCATCCTCTGGATGTTTGCCTAAGGCACAACCATGACATACACCCCCTAAAAACTAAATCTTTGGAAGTCTCATAACCATCTCTTACTGACTAAGCTATTGTAAATAGTTGTAGTTTAGATGATCAAACCACTCATGTCATAGTTTACTCACTAAATTAATGTATGAAATCAAAGTTGTAGAGGAAGACTAATGCACAAAGTGGGAGAATGAATAATGTTGAGTATTATTTTCAAATTTTCCCACTACAACTAAGGCATTATCCTCTAATTTTTTGATTGAAATGGAATTGGGTGTGAACTCAACTTTCCTACCAGTATCAAAGTAGGTGATTTGGTAGACAGAGAGAAGGTTAGTTGATAATTCTAGCACACAGAAGACATCCTCAAATACACCACTATCAATAGAAATTATACCTTTTTCCTATGACATCTATCTTAGAATCATCACCTATGAGAATATGAGGTAAGGAACTTGGTTCTAATCCAAGAAACTATTCTTGATCAGAACCCATATGGTGTGAAGCACCTGAGTCAAGTACCCATGACTTGGGAGAATTTTCTAGTGTAACTAGTGTCGTAGCTTTCACTTTCCCTAAATTTAAAGGAATGGAAGAATCCTTTGATTTATTGATGTTATTATTTTTTAAAATACCCTTAAGGTCATCAATCTCTTTCTTCCAACAATCTTGTTCACTATGAAACCCCTTTTTGTAATAAGGGCAATGAGTGTTAGTCCTTTTTTATGAACCCCCTTTCTTATTAGTGGATTTATAATCTCCTTGGGAGGAAGATTGTTGCCCTTTATTCTTATCTTTAATGGTGTTCAAATGGTGGGATCCCAAAGTTTCCATTTCAAATCTTCCTATTGATTTGTGAGGCCTACCAAAATAAAAAAATTTCCTGCATAATTTGTATGGTCCATACAGTCGTACCTGAGTAGCAAATTTTTTTTGGACTGTGTCCAAATTAGACAAATTTTATATGGATCTATAGGTTTTGACATCTTTTGAATGTAACCATGAGGTCTATTTTTCTCAAAAACACTTCAATTTTTAGGTACCCACTGGATTTGGACGTGGTGCTTTTAGATCAAACCCTTGCCAATTTTGCCTCTTGTGCCCAATTTGGACAAAATTTTAGATGATTTTGACTATCTTGGGTACTCTAAACTCAATGCTGAGCTCAAAAATTATCCATAAAGCTCTAATTTATGCCTTTATACAAAATCAAAACACTGATTCTATATTTGGATATTTTTCTATTAAATATTTAGCAATCTATAGATTCAAGATAGCTCTAGTACCATATTAGAATTAGCTATAGGATCTAATGAATCTAATAGAAAGCATAAATAAGAGATAAAATAGTAATAACAATAAACAATAACTATATATCTGAGACAATAATAAAAATGGATAAATAACTCAAATATGATGAAATACTCTGATAATTCAATATTAATCTGATATAGAATACACAAATAACCATTGCTCATATAGAGCAAGGTGTGCATGATAAAGATTAGGGAACTCACACAACACATGTATTTTAACTGATATCTGACTATAAGAATAGTGGAGTGCAACTCCACACTAACAAGATAGGTGTCTAACTTATGTAAATGATCAACACAAGTTGACTACTAGTTAAGTAATCTTATCCTATCTTACCATGAATAGTGGAGTGGAACTCCACTGTAACAAGCTAGGTGTCCAAGTTGACTATTAGCTAAGTAAGCTTATCTTATCTGGTGAAAATTATTAATAAACATAATAAACTAATTACAATAAGTAATTAGTGCACCAATCTAAATAATAAATACAAGTAAATGTAATAAAGCAAATAAATGCACCAACATCTTCCATTCTTTTAACAACTCAAATAAAGACTCCAAAGAAAAGAGTCTAATTTGAGAATCTATTTTCAATCTCCATTTTTAATCCTAGAAGACCACCAGTCCATCAAAAACCTTTAGATCAATTAGAGACACCCATGACACAATCTTCACCTATATATTCAACCACCATGACAGTTGAAAAAACCTTAGGTTTGACTAAATATGTGGTTGAAGTCACCCCATAGAGGGAAGCCTCACCATGGGATAGAACTGATTATCCACCTCTCCAGTTTCCAATTAAAAAAAGTGTTTCATTATAACCCAAAACAATAATTCCCCATCTAATGACTCCTCTAACCTCTACCTATAAAGACCTAAGTCAACTAGAAGAAGGAGAACTTATTATTACCCAATGGGTTAAAAAGATGAAAAGATGAAGGCATTAGAGATAGAATTTGGCTATCACAATTATCTATATTCTCCACTATATTTGATAAACAAAGTGGAAAAATTCAAAGGGTGATGAATATTAAGGTAGTGAATATAGATTCAAGGGAAAAAATTAAGTTTGAGCAAAGGGAAAATTTATTTCCCTAGGATAAGAAAGCCAAAAAGAATCCAAATGATCCAATAGAGCATACAAAAGTTTTATGTTCTTTTTTGGATTCAATTGGATAAGTAATGTATGAGATGTACAAGAGAAAAGAGAAGGAAAAATAGATATTATTGTATAGATAGATTATTCATTCCCCTTACGAGATTATGGATAGTGTACAGAGTGAAGCCACCAAGTTGTACAATATAATATTTAGGTTTATAAAGGAAAGAGCTATTTTGATAAGACAAAGTGATTAAACTATAGAACCAATTAGAAGAGTTTGAGAAAAGGCTTACCTTTTTAGTTCAGTGTTTAAGGAGAAGTGCATTTAGTCACCTAAACCTAATGTCCCACTAAGATGCAGCATTGTCTATAGGCTATGTAATTGAAAAAAGGTATGGTGACTTTAATTGGCATGCATAGATGAAGGATTTAATATGACATTTTGAAAACCATGAGAATGAGTCCTCAAAAAATTTAAAGATATGGGGGTCATTGATTTGATAACCTCTACAAGAGAATAAGTCAAAAGGCATAATTTTGAGACATTCCTTAAGGTAGTTGAATATAAATTTAAGGAGGAAGTTGAAAGAATAATTTATAATACTAATGATGAGGTTTTGAAGATGATTTTTTTTAATAAGGATAGAGTGACAAGGGTTGAGGCCTTTGAAGCAGAGTTTAAGAGTTCAAAATCAAAACACACCAGGTTGATGGTTGAATCCATCAAAATATTTAAATATTCCTTGCTCAATTTTGACATCATCAACAAAGAGTTTGAATCAACACACACATTATTAAATAACCTCAAATTTAAAAAAGCAACTTCAAGGTCAACACCAAACACATAATCAATTGTAATTGTTGCCACATCATCACAAGCTTCCTAATTCTATGGATATGTGGTCATGCATACTCTAGGTGGAAAAGTTTTGATTCCTTAAGGAACAACAATGGTCACTTCAATTCTTATAGTAGTCACTCCACCATTTTTCTCTTCCAATGATGCCACATCAGTACCACCTTAAAAATAAATATGTATTTTCATGCTTTAGTTAAGTTGGAACATTGGTTCCTTATATATATATATATATATATATATATATATATATATATATATATATATATATATATATATATATATATATATATATATATATATAAGTCAAAGAATTCTATTTGGGCAAATATTTTTTATACATGCATTCTCTACATGGTTTGACATGTGAATTTATTTCTAGAGATGTAAATTTAGACTTCACTTAGAGGATGAGGACTTCCCCTTCCCCAAGCCTATATATGTTTTCATCCTCCCTATCCCAAAATGAGGAGAATTTTGTTTATTATGATTAATAGGATATTCTAAGGTAATTTATACAATTAGTCTTGATGTGTAAATTTGATTCTTTTCTAGACCTATGAATTTTATAAGAAATTCTATCATTTTGGTATCTTAGTCTTTAGGTTGTGTATGAGTTGTCTTTTAAATATAGTTATTCGTATTGTGAAATTACTAATTTGGATGCCATTTGTGTATTAATCATAATCCTCCTTTGTAGATGTATAATCACAATCTTCCAAACATGACAAATTTTGACTATATATGCTTAACTTTATTATATTATTGTTTCCTTCGACTCTTAACTATGTTTTATTTTTAATGTGCTTACAATATCTTGCAACAAACATTGCTTCTTTATTTCTTGTCTAACCCTTTATTTAATAACTATCTTAGAAAGATTTCATCTTGTTTGGTCCATAGGCCTTATTTTCTACCTTACCTTTCTTTTTTGAGTTTATTTTGGTTAGACCCATCTTAGGTTATATTCATCATATATCCACCCATTTCAAGTAGATTTATATTCATCCATAGCAAAACCATCCATGGTAAAAAAACTATTCTTATCACCGCTATTCCACCAATAGGTTATTTATAAATTTAAATACCCTACAACTTGTGCCTTAGAGTGAATACTATTCTTTTGTCTTAAAACATTAGAGACAACCTCATAAGGCTCCTTGGTGTGCATAAAAACCACATCAATAGATACATTTACCAATAAACCCACTCACATTATAAGTACCTCTCCTAAAGCACAAGTGCCAAAACAAAAAATATGGGTACCAAAGGATAATTCTAAACACAAACAATTACAAATGCAAAACCTAGAAAAAAAGATTAAATAGGAAAATATAGAATGATAAATAATACAAAAATATCAAAATTAAAAGGAAAAACTAAAAAAGGCAATGTTACAAAAAGTAAATAATAGAATTTGAACAATCAAACTCAAGATAAGAAAATAAGCACTACAAAAAGAGTGTTCCTAATAGAGGATTTTTCAAAGCAAGACATGCCTACAAAATCAAAGTATATGAATATGATTTCTAGAGATCCAAGCATCTTATTTATTTCATGTATGGAGGAATAACAAATTTGATTCTTGGATGTGTAGGGAGATCATGGATCTCAAGAGAAAAGCGGAAACTTTGGAAGATTCCCTGAAAGTTGTTTGGAACAAAATAAACAACATGGATAATCAGTTAAGCGAGATCCCTGTCAAGCTCAAAGCATATGAAAACAACCTCTGGGAACTAATAAAGGACAATAGAAGGAAAATGGAGGAAGTAACTTCCAACATCTGTGTTGATGCTATCAATATAGGTAAACGAGCCAATGAGGAGACCAAAGCACTAGAGGGTCCCAGCAAAAGGACGAGGCAAAGCTCTAGAAAGAAAGATACACAAAAAGGAGCTTTGCTGGAGGCTACCACTCAGGAAACTATTTTGAAAGGAAAAGAAGCCATGAACTTGATACTGGAACTGGATGAATAATCTGGTCCTTCTTGTTGGTTTAGAAACTGGTACTGATCTTTGTTTTCTTTTTGTTATCTTTTGACTGTTGTATTACCAGATCTGACCGGATGGTTCTCTGGTGGTTTCAGGTCCATTTAAAACCTATTTTTGCTACTTCCTTGTAGTGTTTTTTAGGCTTTGCCTGTGGTCTTAGATGTTCTTTCTATCGCTCTTTGTAAAAGGGTTTCGGGGCCCCTTCAAAACCTGTTTTTACCTCAATCTAAAAAAAATTAAGTTAAATACTACAAAATTTGTGCCTTCATCCTAAAATAAAGAAGTCAAGGAACAAATTACATCTTTTCTTAGTGTGCAAGCAAATATACTTGACTCTTCTCTATCCCATAATGAGATGCAACATTTTGACAATGATGAACATACTCAAGAATTTTTTTTGAGGAAACTCCAATTTATGGTGCAGTTGTTTTTTCATATATGGATGCTCAAAATGAAATATCACAAGTTAAATAAAAACGTAAGAAGTTTCATCTTTTCTATACTAATAACATGTAATTTTGGTATGATACTAATATCAAAACATATTGGTATGATATTGATTAAAATCATATGAGTATGACATACATGATATAGAAATTTCATAGAGGTATATCTTTGATGAGTACATTTCCTTTTAGTGGCACTTTTCCTTGTACATGTCTTCTTTGATTATCCTTTCAAATATTCCAAAAAAAAAAAAAACATTCAAATAAATCCAAAAAATATCAAAAAAATTCAGCATGCTTCTAGTTGTACTATTTATTATACATATGTTATTTACTCCATGTTAATAGATAACATATAATTCCATTGATATATACACATGTTTCATGATTCATTTTATTATGATACATTCATACATAAATACCTGATATATACACATAAATACGTTTGGAATTATATCCACTCACAACCTAATTATGTTAGGGGCATATACTTCTTTGATCATGATACACCTATTTTACATTATTCTATGATAAATTTCCATTATCATGTTTGATCTTATATACTTATAGATGCCCATATCCATGTTTATACCTTTCACACTTTAATTCATATGCTATGCACTTAAAATATATTTCAAACACATGTTTAGGAATTAGTATGCTAGGTTCATGTTGGTTACTTATATTTGTCTTAAATTTACATCTTAAGCAACTTATTATGTGTGTTCCTTGCTTGTTATTATCTTACATTGTATTTCTTATTCAAGCATTCAAATATGTTCCAATTGTTATGGCCCCATGACATTTCTCACCTATTTTGACATTTGAATATGTCATTATTTGTTGTATGGACATTTTAATATGTTATTATAAGCTTTGTGGACATTTGACTAAGTCGTATCCCTTTTATTGTGTGGAATTTTAACATGCCCCTTGTATGAGATCTCCTTAGACCATTCTATTCTTTACATTATTTTTGAATTATCTTATGTTGTTTTTTATTATTTTTTGAGATTGTATTATCAATCCGTAGACATTGCCATGATCTATATCATTCTTATTAGGACTTGATGTGATCAAATACTACATACCCCATTGCTATATATACCTAGACATAATACTCTTATATGATACATGATCCATACACAACTTATACAATTCTATTATCCTTTTGAGGTAAGGTAACTACCAGATTCTACTTCTCTTCACCTAAAAAGTGAGGGAATATTAGTGGGGACATGGCATAAAGATACGACTTCCACACTTTTATAGATTACTAGATTATAGTGGGGGCATGTTATAGAAACATGTTTTCCACATTTACACCAGTTCTCATATTATTTAGATTACAGTGGGGGAATGTTATGTAAACATGTTCTCCAAAATTTAACCTATTTTAGATTCACCAAATTTCATAGTATATGATTCAAATACATATTTTTGACAATATTCTATATATTGGTACTATTATTATACCCACATTTCATCTTTAGACATATATAAAGTGTATATGCCATGAAAAGTGAACATAAAATTGTAAATCATATCAATTTGTAGATTCAAAATAATGTTATGAATTGTTATTACACCTAGGTTAGAATCTTATGGACTATTATTGAGCTAATCTACTATAGTAGTTGGTTCACTTTTGGAAGGTTGATTTGATTAAATCACTCAATTGTACCATGATTATAAGTTAGACTTCATTAAAACATCTAACTTTATCATATATATATGTTGGATTTGATTAAATCATCCACCCTCACTAGATATATTGTGAGTTTATTTAATTGATCACACTCATCAGATCATGCACATATTTGGGTTTCTTGATTGAGATGAAATAATCTCGATAAACATGTTGCAACTCATATTTACATTAAGGTTAGGGGTATTTATCCTCATATATATATATATATATATATATATATATATATATATATATATATATATATATATATATATATACACACACACACACTTGGAGGTTTAAATTTGTCCTAATCTTAGATCAGATGATTCATAATGGGGCATCCTTTCAAATCAAATTTCCAAAAGGGAAGATGGTTGAATCAACACACAAGTGTACTCCTAACCTTGCTATTTCTAATTTTAAGCATTTAAAATTATTTAAATTTCATATTTCATAAAATGATTTATATATTATAAAATATCTTGGTTTTAGGCTAATCACCAATAAATCATTTAAGTTGGGATTACATAGAGACAAGGTGTGTTATACATGCCTAGGTATGCATTTATTTCATTTAAACTATAAATTTCAATATTAGATTAAAGGGGGGATGTATATAATAAAATATGATTTATGTAGTAATCTAGTCTTATATGCTTGGAAAATATCCATCATTGATGTACATTTTAGTTATATGCATGCCCATTATTGAAAGGTTCATATTCATTGTCTCTTTGTGCAATAACTGTGTACCTCTTAATTGGACTACTATTATCCTGATGACTAGGACCTCTATACTGTGAAAAAAAATCTAAACATGATTATTATCTTTCATTACTAACTTTAAACATGTACTTATTTTCTAACTTCCTTGACACTTACATCCAAGGCAGATACCTACATCAATGCAAGTTTCCACTTTTCTTATAAAATTTCTAGTGCCTAAAAGTCATAAAATTTGTAAATTAAATGTATCCTAAAGCTATCCCTGAGTGATCTAGTGCAAAATATTATCAAAAGAGATTGTTATATATACAAGATCAATCCTCATTCATTCTTCATCTATCAATCACATGGAAATCAAATGCAACTCATAAGGCAATATACCATGAAACACTCTATCATATTCAAGTGAGAAAACCTACCCTATTCATCCTTATTTTCATATTAGTCATAGGAGTAGTATTTATTTAGTTCTAGATCATTCTAGTTGTAGCCCATGAGCCATATTTTCCAAGTTACAAGATAAGTCACTGCATGTTTATGCTTATCACACATCACATCCATCTGCACACACAATCTAACATGTAGGTGAGAACTATATATGTTTGAGGGCCTCTTCATATTATTGGATATGTAGGTAGATCCCATTGATAGAGGGGTCCTTAGGGTAGCTTGACAATATGATCCCACTAACCCATTTTTCCATAGTCACTCCAAGGGTGAAGAAATTAGGGTTTAATAATTTGAAAAAGAGTAAAAACCTCTATAAATGATATGAATACATCAAAATAAAGGCAATAGAAAACCTATAAGAATCTAGTTTGTCACTTTTATATCTAGCTAGTATTTCATATAAGATACATGCATCAAATTTAGATACCTATATCACACAACCCTCTAGATCATATGTAAGAATTCAAGGCCACATAAAGAATATTACCAAAGTTTGACAACTATTCTAGGGTCAGATTCTAGTCCACTTTTATCCTATTCTAAGTTAGACATGTATGAGAATAATAAACCATCTAAGTATCATTATTCCTTCTTTATTTCAATATCTATAAATAGTTTAATTTACTATTTTTGACAATCTCAGTTATATAACTCAAATTATTATTTTTATGAGTTTCATTTAATTGACCTACTTATTAGATTAGTTAACCATCCTTGTGTAAAGGCTAATCTAATACCCAATTGTCATATCCTTACCCAATTTTAAAAATATCTAGGCATCTATGTGAATTTAGTTACTTGTTGAGATGGTTGGCATTGAAAAATTATCAATTATGACTAATTAGTTAGCTTGATAACATGGGGAAACATGGAATTTAATGTGAACCGATTGTTATCGGTTATTTGATTGCTCACTAAAAGTCTCATTTTTCCTTGAAGTAAACTACTTGGATGATCAATCTTGAATTTAAAAAGTTTTAGTAAGATCTTGACTTTGAAATTATAGTTGGTTAATTTAACCTATGTGTATTTTCCTTCTTAGATGATTTCACAAGTGTTGAGCCACCCATAGGTGGACTGTTACATTTTGGTTATAAGCATGTATTTGGTGCAATATAATCAATACCTTGGTGTGTTTTACCCTTAAATGAAATATAATATTTGATCTATAATTAAATTGCTAATTACAAAGCAATTAGGGTCAATTAGACCAAGGATATATTTGGGGTGAATAGCCTATAGATATTTTTGAGCTTTGTGTAATTATTAATATTAAAATAAAAAATATCATTAAATATTAGACTTGGTTTAAAAGTCATTTTTTGAATATTATTAGAAATTGATTAGTTTTCATAAGTAAAAAAATAAAAGAAAGAAATTAAATATATGGAGAAACCATTATGCTTTCATTTTTTTATATCTTACCCAAGGTCGGTGTAGGGCTTGGAGGAGTTTCCAAAATGCCATTGGGGCAAGTGAGGTATTGCAAGCTTCCTGTCATCTTGCCAAGAGTTGTATATGCATGAATATGAATATGGAAAGATGATCAAAGATATTTTATTTAAGGGGGATAATGTTGGGCTAGATCTGGTGCTGCTTTCTGAGAAGGATTTTGGAAATTAGGGCTTTGCTTAATATCCAAGTATGAGATGCATTTCAGTATGAAACAAGTTAAAATTAGGGAGGTCATATTTTTCTTCCTAAGGAAAATTTCAAATCCAAGACAAAATTATACATTGATCCAGGCAAGTCACCCTTTTTATACACAAAAATTCTTGCATACAATTTTTATAGCATTATGGGTAGTTATTTATTGTCCTTGCTAGGATATAGGCCTAGATATGTAATAATAAACTTGCATATGTGATCCTCTAACTCAACAAGGGAAATTATTTTTTGGGTTCTATAAATTTTAGGATTAATAATTTTATACCCTAGCTGTAAATAATATTTGTTAAAGGGTTTGACCATTGGATTGATTACAAGATTGGTTTCATTTTGTATTTATGAAATGTTTAATTTCGCTTAAAGGGTTTGTGATTTCCTTGATATTTTGAACTTGAGAAAAAATAAGTGTCTAATTTTAATTAAATTTGGGTTGTTTGAATCGACCCAACTAGTTTTATATCAGTTCCTCTAATGTGTTTGAATTTTGAGAATAATTCTTAGCTAGTTTTATATCATCTCCTTTAATGTGTATTTAATTATTAGAATAACTCTTAGTTGGAGTTTATATTATCTCTTTAATGCATTTTTAATTGTGAGAATAATTGATTTATTTATACTAGTTGAATGGTATATGGATTTATTAGGTTTCTGAATATTGTGTCTTGCTTGATAATAATGAATGAAAAGTATAGTAAATTACTTAGCTTTGACTAGATCTGTTGATTCACTTCCCATTATATTTGATTCCATGAGTTTCCTTTTATAAGATTAATTTTTTTAGCATTGAGTGGAAAAGAAAACTTTGGGTAGGGTTCTACAAGCATATTCTATATGCCATTCTAGTATCGGGTTTGTGTGAGTAACTATTTCTTATTGATTATTATTATTATTATTATTATTATTATTATTATTATTATTATTATTATTATTATTATTATTATTATTATTATAGATGGAAGTAAATAGTTTTAAAATAGGATAATATGTCCTTGGTGAGTAAATTTGAAAAAATACTAAACTTGTGAAAAAATATTTACTACTGCTCTATTTTCTCTATTATGGGCTTTTCTTAAAAATGTACATTTTATAATTTAGGGCTTGACCCCCTATAGCCTTGCTTGTAAAATAAAGTACATGGCATAACTTGTTTTTGCTTAATTTGGCATAAATGGGTCATGTATATGAAAACCTAGATTTTTAGCTCTTTATATTAAGGTATATTGCTCCTCCTTTCCTTGAATCATTTTACAAAAGTGTGGATTATGAAGATTGCATACATACTATTTGTTAAAATGACATAATGCAATTATGGCATAAAATGGTAGTTTAAAGGATGATTTAAAATATAGATATAGGTTGAGGCCATGTGGTTGTGTCATGGTAATTTGATAGAGATGAGTTTTATTTTATTTTGTCAGTTTTCTCCTTGACTAGCATTTAAGCTAATGTGGTCTAGGATGGAAAATTAGCCCAATTCAACCCAGACAATAACCTTAAATAAATACCTAAAATTTTAATAGGCTAAAATAAGAGTTGGAACATATTATTTTATCATATGGTAAATAAAATCAATAATTATATTAATATTCACTATAAAAAATGACTTTTGGTGGCACCATTTTTGGGAGGTAGTTGTAGAATAAAACTACATTTTTAGGTTTTAGTTGGTTGCAAGTTAGCTCTGAAAGAGACTTGATTTTTCTAGTAGATGTATGATTTTATCAAAATTAAATCTTATAATAGAATATCCTAACATTATATTTCATTATATGTCATTATATAGTTTCTATTGGATCATTTCATATTTTTGGAAAGTTGTTTCTTTTTTCTATTTACGCTATTTTATGTACAAATCAGCTTAGAGTAGCCTAGAAGTTGATGGTTTAAAAATATTTAACTCCCTAGTTTTTTTTTAATAATACTTATTACTTAGAGATTAACCTCAAAATTATTGAAAAAAATAATGGAATCAACCTTTCTCCTTCTAAACATGATATTTAGATCTCATTTTTAGGATGCTTTTGTAACATAACTACTCCTTGTTTAGCCCATTTAGTGTAAAGTCACTTAGAATGTCTTGACCTAACTAATCAAAGTTAGAGTGATTTTTTTTATTTTATTACTATTATGTTTTGGTTGGTAATTATGGAATATTGAAATTGCATTGCTTTATTTGGATCCTTGTAGCATGAGAATTGGGTTTGAAGAACCAAGTGTTGTTTGGCACTGCAATGATTAGTATGTTAATTACTTATATGTGTGATCAATTATATTATTTTTATGTGAATATTTATTGTAATAATTTACTAACAAGTAGATCCATTAAGTGAATAAGTGGTTCATGTCATTGTATTCACTATATAGATGAGTTCTGTAATTATGTATATAGATAGCACAAATTGCTTTATTCTTAAAAATTAAAATTGCCATGATGCTATTTAAATTATATGCAAGAATATTTAATAGGTGGAAGGTGACTTACTTAGAATTTTTCTGACCCTTTATATTGACATTCTCAATGTAGGTTTAATGGAAAAATAAATTAGCAAGGGATTTTAAAAAAGTATTATTCTAGGTTGCTTATTGTTATTTGCAAAGTAAGTCTAGATTGATCTTTTCTTCATTAGTATCTATTGGGAACTCATTGGAGAGGCAAAGTGTGGAATCATTCTAATATTTACCTTATTACATTAAAAGTATGTGATAAGGGTTGTATTTTGTTTGTCTATTTAAATGAATTTTAGTCACTTAGAGTGTATATGTATCAGAGGTTCATTTAAATTGTAAAGGTATTGTCTTGGTATCATTTCTTGTTATAAGGAAAAAATCTATATAGACATGTAAAATGATATGTATCTCAAATTAATATGAAATTTTGAATATATAATTATCGTTTAATGTTTTTCATAATTTATGATGATTTCCCATCTATTGTAGTCTTATTTTTGTAAAAGCCATGAGGTCCTTTTTGTGATAACTTACATACTATGTATGTGTGATTTAAGGAATGGTTTTCTATTATTAAATTGGTGGATTTATTAAGTTATATCATTATCTTATTTTCTAGAAGAGACATATTGTCCAAAATCTATTTTATAGGTTCCTTTATCTCAATAATAAAAGGTTACCTATTAATCCTAAGTGCATCGATAATAAAAGGAAGACTAAATCTAATTTGAGAGAGTTATTACAGCTTTGTAGAGATTAAAAGGTAATATCAGCCTCTTTAATTTGACTATTACTTCACCACTCTAATGAAGGCATCAATTCAAAGAACCCTTGTATAGGTATTGAATACACTTCTGAGAGACTTTATGTGCTTAATATGTTTAATAAGTTTGTATATTGATTCATGATCTATGATAGCAAAATTGCTTTATTATTCTCTTAGGTTTTGGGGAAATTTAGTGAAATGATCATGACAATATTATATAAAGGATTATATTCCTTATTTGTTCAACATTCTCAATATTTTTATAACCAATGGATCTTGGTAAACAAATTATGTGCTGAAACTGAGTTGTTCAAATATGGGTTATTTTATAAGGTTGGTAGATGAAATTTCAATAATGGATCATTCCTTTAATTTAATTAAGCGAATATTACTTAAAGGGAATAATCTTTTAACATTAATACTTATAGTTAAGTTAAATTTATATTAACCTTGGTTATTGCCATTAAATTACATTATTGGAACCTATGTAATACAATAACAAACTAAGGAAAGAACCCTTGATTTGAAAAAAAAATGTAGGTCAATTTGAGTTTGTTTCACTTATAACCCTAAATATTCCTTTTATCTAAATTTAGGGTTAAACAAACCCTTAGAGAGCATCCTTATCTCATTATATATGGTACTTTACCTAGGGTTAAATCTTATGTTCTTTTATGAAATTTACAAATGACATTAGTGAATAACTCAGTGTAGAAGTATTTATCTCCACCCCCATCCTTCATCTCATTGTTAACTTCATTAACACTCATGATGAGCAAGAACAGATCCCTAACCCTCCCATAATAATTTTATCCCAAAACTAAGGTCCTCAATATAAATTTGTTCAATAATATTCATCTATCTCAATTCCCATTTTATCCTTGGGTCTAGCCTTATCACATTATCATTCACTTTATGTATGAAATTGATCAGGCATATCCACCCTGACAAGATTGTTCAAATTTCATGAGTCATCTAACCTAACCAATCCCACTTTTTTATTCCTATCATTGATTATGAATTACATAAGCTTGTCATTACTGACACAAATGGATCTTAGAGTTTCATCTATTCCTAAATTTAATCCCTCAATGAACATTGTGATCCAGTAGAGCTTTTATAGTATGTCACGAGCATCTCCTACCACTTATCATCCAAAAACATGTTACTAAACTCAATCAACCCAATATGTATATTCAACCATCCATCTATCCATTGTGCCAGCTCTCTAAGTTAGACCTTGAAAAGTGAAGTACACATGTTAGCATTTTGTTATCTGTGTGTATAGGTATTTATATATCTAAAAGCACTAAAAATTATACACTATAAAAAAGATAATGAATATCCCCTATGGGCATGTGAACACTTATGAGATAAGCTCTTAATGCATAAATAATCTGATGAATAATATCCTCACCATGATTTGTAACTATTTTAATTAATATTTTAATAATTTTCTTCCTCATTACCTTTGATTTCCCATTTCCTTTTAGATAATAAGGGGTAGAAATTATGAAAATTTTATATTTAACACAAAATTTATAACAATATTATTCTTTAAGGAAAACCTATTATCTATGATAATAGTTAAATGTAAAATAGATCATAAAATGATATTAGTCATAAATAATGGCATATGTCCTCTCGTATCGTTGATTATAATAATATTTACTCAACATAATTTTAAAAATATTTTATAGCTGTAATGATGAAATTTTAACCTTTTGATGATTATTGATTTATCATTCCTACCAAATCAAATTCTTAGAGATAAAAATGAAATAGTGATATAATAGGTTATAACTCTTTTGAAGATGCATGGTTTAAATTAAGTGACATTGGATTTACACGCATACTTTTGCATGTTCCTTACATTATTGATCCATCATAGGCCAATAGTAACCCATAATTAATAATTTATAAGACATGATTTTTCCACTAAAGTGACCCACACATTAACTATCATGTACATCCTTATAATGCTACTATGCATTCCTCATGGTTAAGGCATCAAAACAAATTTATGTTAATGATCATCTAAAGAGAGACCCCCCAATTCTAACATAGTGAATTGCATCTCTTTGTAATTTATGTTTTTCATTTTGTGAAAAAATATTTTGGGTTGTAAAATAATATAATAAATTATAAATATCACTATAACATTCTAAATTTCTTGCACTTCATGTAACAACAAATATCACTAAGGTGTCCAAGTCTATTTTTATGATTGAGGGTTATTATAAATGTCATATAGTCAAAATATTCTAATCATCAATAATGTCGATAGGAAAAATAAAATTTTCACTGACCATAGATCCACATGATAATTATTTATAAGATGTATGCTCTCAATCTTAATATTATTGAATCATGTCATTAAATGTTGTACCATACCTCTATATAGGATAAAAATTTCCTCTTTTATCTAATAAATTTATAAAACCTAGTTGAATATAAGTTTAGAACCATTGTATACTTGAATATATTATATTTTTAATTCATGTACAATGCTTAAGCTTAAAATTAGGGTCTCATATTTTGATATATTATTTTTCCATGAAAAACCTAATCAATATATAAATGACTTGGGCTATTCTTGAGGATTGATTAGAATGTTTCCTATCTCAGTACTTTAAGTGCATTTATATCCTTAAAAGTACATAGTCCATGTATCATGGTCTATATTATATTTAGTGAAATAATTTTTAAAATCATCATTGATTGGTGTTGTGTCAAGTTATGGTTCTATAAATAGTTGATATAAAATAAACTATGCCTTTACATATTTTTAAGATATAAACTTTAAGTCAAATTTCATAAATAAATCACTCATTTATATATGCATCTTAAAAAATATGGTTTCTTCATGAGATAATTACATAAATACATCTTTGTGAGGACATGTGTCCTATTGTTAACATGTAATGACAAAGCTTTCATGTTGCAAAAATGATGGACATGCACAACATATCCATTGCATTATAATTTTTTTCATAATCCATAAGTGTATGTATGATGTAATAAGTTGCACATTATTTATGGTCATCATTATATTATTCCAAAAAATCTCCTAATGCATGTTCTATAGTATAAATGTAAACAAAGGCTTATATAGAATTAGAGGAATCATTATTAGTGGATTAAATATATATTCTTTAATTTAGTCAAAACTCTTTTTAAAAATATTATCCCATTTGACCTTCATATATTTATTTATTAATCATGTATATGATTGGGTCTTATCAAATAGCTCAGCCACAAATTGTTGCACTTCTTGAATTATCTCTTATAAACATCTTAACTATTTTAATCCTTTAGGTGGAGGAATTTATAAAATAACCTTAAGTTTATTTGTCTCAACCTCTACACTTTGTTGGGATATGATATAGACAAAACATTCTTCAATATACTTAAAGTATACTTTTCTTGTGGTTTAAGCACACATTATATTGAGCATTTGAGAGTTTATAAAATTTGCCTAAAAAATATTACAAGAAGATCAAATAAATAGAATTCCATAGTAGTGACTTAGTACTAAAATAAAATCAAAGGAATACAAATTTAAACAAATATCATAAATGAAAATACAAATAAAATTGTCTTGGTCACTTTGTTACTATAAATAAACTTAGTAAAAATGCCTATCATCTATCTACACAAGAATGAAAACCCTTGAATAATCTAATGAACATCATACACTTACATCGATTCTAAACTTGAGTTATTCCTCATTTTATTTTTTTCGTTAGGGGAATCATACTATTTTTCTTATTTTACACATAAGAGATATAAAATAATGCAAACTATGCACTAATTTAGATTAAATAAAATATGACAATAAACATAGTAATTTTAAAGGTATTAATTAATATTTCAACCAATTGATTTAGAAAGGAAAATAAAAAATAAGCATGATGTTATTTTGATTCTTCTAATTATGTATTTCTCATAAAATATGTCATAAGATTCAAAATGTTATATATGTGTTTCATTAGCTACTCAAATTAAAAACAAGTGTTGAAAACCTAATAAAATGTTGTGGGAAAATGCCTAAAATAGCCAAATCTATCAAGGTTTACTAGAGATTCATCTATAGATAGTGGGGTTTGTAACTTCTAGGATACATATGCCTACACCTAAAATATAGTTTTGTGTATTCACACTTATTTGATCATGTAAAATAATATATATTATCTATCTCTTCATCCAAATACTAATTTTTTATAGTCACTCAAATTAGGTCGTAAATTATTGATTATGTTAGATTTGGTGTTATTTTCCTTTAATTGACTTGTTCACTTGGTTTGTACCTATTTCTAAACCTCACTCTATCTAGACACCTATGTGGACCTAATTCCTTTCTAAAGTTCTATTTGATTCCTATAATTTTTTTATCATAGCTAAAAACACCTCTAATCATCTATACATACAAGTCTTGACCCAAAATCTATATGTTTCCCTAAAGGAAAAAATGTCCAGTATGAGACAATAGTAGCAGATGTTATTTTCCCCCATGGGATGATTTTTTCCTTGGTATGATAACAATAATTTTTAAAATTAAAAACCTCTCTTGATGTGTGATCTATGTTTTTAGGATTATTAACATAAGGCTTTCCATTTTGTATTGATATAAAGGCAAACTCGAGTCATCTATTCTACCAATCGGTAATTTTAATACAAAGGCACATTTACACTACTATACATTGAGAAAATCTTCCCAATTTTAATTCTAATCACTATTGATGCCTCTATGTATACCATATATGTCCTTAGTGCTCAAAGAACACTTCTCATCTTAGAATTATGGGAATTTAGAGCAAGAATAGTAGGTTTTGGAAACTTATGTTATTTGTGGTGAAATAGCGACAAAGCAATGTTTAACTGTTCCACAAAATTTATATTAATTGATGGTTGGGAGCCATCATGGACCAAGTCTTTGCAAAGTGTAAGTATCTATGATAATAATAGTGAATTATGATCAAATATTAAACTACAGACTAATCTAAATGGATATTTATAATGAAGTCTAAACTAAAGTGCTATGGTTAAAAAAGAAGCAAAAGTTAAGGGTAAGGTAGAAAAAGAATAAGTGATTATAGATCTTAGCCTCAAACATTATGACAAAGTTCCAATTTCAAATGAGTATACATTTAACCAACATATAGTTCAAAATATAATAAGCTCAAATCTCACTACACACCAAGCAAACCTCGAAGGATGATATAAAGAGTTACAAGTAAGAACTTAATTTACTTTAAAGATTTGCTACCACACTCAACTAACATCGGCACATTCAAATGTAAAGCAAACAAAATGAAGAAAATTTATGATCATTAAACTAATCTAGTATAATCATAAATTATCAACCCTGTAATCAAAGATGCAACTCATAATTCATATAAACTATTCAAATCTAAGACTTAAGACTAGAAATTGAGAGAAAAGCATGTAATAATCAACACTAAAAAACTTAGACAATCCTTTCAGAATTCCTTGATTGTATTAAATGCTCAAAATATACAAATTTTGATCAAAATTCTCTCTTTATAAGATGGTAGTACTACATTTTATAAGATGTCCAGGCAGTATACCAGTCATTTTATAAGATACAAATGTATAAGAAGTAAGGACAACTATCTTTTTTTAGAAAGTTCTAGAATACACTTGCTTTTCCAAACTATACTGACCTAGAGGCAATACGCTAACAAACTAGCATATGCCCTTACAAAATAATATTCCTTGTTCAAATATTACAATGTTTTTACAAAGAGAAATATTAATTAGTTGGTGGGGCCTTTGCTGAAGGGTTTCCCTATTGCTCTTGTAGAAGATCCATGGCCTTTTGATGTTGTTCTTTGACAAGCTCTAAGTCTACAACTGGCTTTAGGAGAGAAACATATTCTTGATCATCTAAGTCATCAAATTTTCTATCATCCCTTGCCATAGATTCTTTGATGCTCCTAACTTTTGCAATATTTTCTTCAACAGTGAAGATCATGCCCATAATTATATTTTTGTCACTGCCAGACTGGCCCTTGCTTTTGCTTTTTACTTCCTACATCACCAGAGTGACTCTATTCTTATATTCTTCATCATCAATAATTACCAAGGATATAGACTTCATAGTATTATCCAACATGGTGCCAAGGAGTTTCTTAATTTGATCAATTATCTCTTCATCATCCCGCATGAGTCTAGCCAAGCCTACTGACCAAACACTTAAACTTTAGATTTTATCCACCATTATCCCTAATATAGAATTTAAGTGGGCTAGGATAATGGTTTTGAATTTATAAATTCTATTCCTAATCATTATATTGATGAGATCCCTTATTTTAGCCTCTATATCATGTCACTCTATCATCAATCCTTTCGCCACCTCATTCTTCTAGCTCAATGCATCTTATCTTAGCTTCATTGATTTTAAGGAGTCAAACATGTCAAAAAAGGATTCTTCAAACATTTTTATTATACATTCAAGAAATGATAAGATAGCCTAGGTCTCTAAATTCTCATTTTCCCTTTTCAAGTTATGTATCTTTTGTTTCATCCCCGTGATGCCAGCTCTAACTTGAGTTGAATGAGCCTCAACTAAGCTTTCAACATCCTCTTCATGGATGGGTAGTTTACCAGGATATTTTCCCCTAACTAGAGTTAGGCTTGAAAATGGATCAACCTTTTGGAATGTGGACTCTTCAATTCCTACCATGGCTTTTCTTGTTGTCACTCTCTCTAATCTAGCTATCTCTAGATTGAATTATATAGTAGTGGATGATTTAGTGTATTTTGGAGGTTTAGGGGCCTCTATATGGGTACTACTTGATGCTCTTAGAGCATCCATCTGTTTGATGTCTAACCCTATAGTAGTCACTATTCTTCTCTCTTCCTCCTCCTTCATTAAATCCCTTATCCATGGCTTGATATTATCATGCACATCAATGTTAATAGTTTGGGTCAAGGCCCAAGAGTGAGACAAAGTGGGAATCTTCTAAATTTTTCCATAGATGAACCAATTAGGGATGATTGGTCCATAAATAGGGTATTCCTCACTGAACAAGTTGATTTCACTTGTGAGGTGAGTGAAAGTCAAATTTGGCTTCTTTTGTCCAACTGGGACAATTGCCAATTCTACTTTTCTTTTCTTTAATGGTACCACAGGGACTAAGTCCAGGGTAACTTATTTTAATTTATCTCTCTCATCCTCCTCTGCTTGAGCCTAGGATTATTCAGCATGTCCCTCTTCTTTATCAGTGTCATATGCTTTAGCAAGGACCTTGAGGGAATCCTCCACTATTTCATTTTGCTCCAAGGCAATCATGTCTATGTACTCAATGAGAGATGTTGGTCTTTAAGGTAGGGATGAGGATGAAGGCACCTTACCAGGCCTCTATTCTAACTTTTATTTTCTAAGACATTATTTAATTTTTGTTTGGGGCTACATTTCTATCTGTGGTTTCTCTTGAGCTAGCCTAGAAGATCCAGGCATCAAATGATATTGAATAGGTCCCATTTTCCATATATCCCATGGTGGATTTTCATTAATAGTCAATCTATGTTCAAGTTTAACATTATATTTCTTGAACCTAACCAATACTTCTTCAAAACTATTTGCCCTAATGTGTAGAGGGTTATAAGGACTAGGTTGATGCACATAAACTAGATTGGGCAGTTGATTTCTCTTTAAATGCTTGCCTAGCCTATCATAATGATCACAATGCTTCAGATCATCCAACTAAAATAAAAATGAATCTCTATGCCTAGTAGTGGTGTCCACATGTTTCCAATATTACAAAATAGTCCTATCAATCATTAAAGGAAAGGGATGGAGTATGTCTTTCCTTTTATCTTTTCACACACCATTGACACCATGAATAAGTTGGCATGAAATTTTTTGCTCTGCTAATTTGTTGGGAACATAGATGGCAACTTGTAAGGTTGAGTTAGAATCCCTTCAATTTTGATCATAGTAAAATCTAGATACAACCTAATGTCTCCCATTAGTTACACATAATTCTTGATTAGAGGGTTTACCTTGGGCATTGGGATCCCTATGATGGCTTCTACTAAAGCAAGATATACATAATCATAAATGAACTTCATGTGGTGTCTATATTTGAAGATGTGTACCTTTGAATAATGGTGGGATATTGTGAATCTTCCCTCAGATGACCAATTTTTGATGTGAGGGATGCTAATGGAGGCTAGTAGGGTGTCTAATAGATAGGAAATTATAAAGAATTATTTTTTAGTCTTTTTCTTGATGGCTATAAATTATCTCCGTAGGTGGATGTTGATCATATCTCTAATTGGGGGAGTGAGCCCGTTTTCTACCATGAAGTAGACATAGGATACCCAACTCTTATTAACAAATGTGGTTGAAGGGGCACTAGATATTTTTTTCAATAGGGTCATAATTACCCTAATTCCCTCTCTAAATTATGAAATTGAGATGTTGCTAGTAACGTCTTAGATCACATGGTTCCCTTGGAGCAACCATGGCTTAAAAATGGTGTCAAGATCATTCTTGCCAATCCATTCCTTAATGGTGGGTAGGTCCATATGGGGTTTTAGAAGTTTGTAATACCTCTCAAAGTCTAATGGGGAAATATATATAACTCTCCTAGATCTCTCCTCAAGAATGATCCAATCATTTTCAATTCTATAATCAATAAAAATGGGAGCAAGGATGTCAATACAATGGAGTACCTCTAGTTTGGTGGCATCATGATGGAGACTAGCCATTTGAACTACAACGAATTCATAATACCTCCTGTTGATTATGGAAATCCTTTGTTATTCCTTGGTGATGGCTAGAATCTCCTCAATGGTCCAGAGGAGCTCAGACCAATTCTTATTACCAATGTTCAAGGTTATAGTGTCTAGGTTGATGTCTTTTAAATCCTTTCCCTCAATATTTAATGATAGATAAATTTATATCTCATCCCTTAATTGTTTCCTCTGAGCTACCATGGTTTCCACACTTGAAAATTACCCACAATTATATTTCAAATGGTCTCTAGGTTAGTTATTTCATGCTCAAATCACAATTAAACTTATTTTAGATTTACCATGATCAATCTGATTCCACTTAAGGTCTTTTATGCAAGTTTTAGGGCTTTTAAGATTTAATGGTGGTAACTTATTTGGACCTATGCTTATGCGTGCCTCAAATTTGATTTTGAACTTCACCTTTATATATTTGCATTTCAAGCACAAAAGATCTTCTATTTTGTTATTTTGTGCTTGTGTGGTGGTTATTTGGCGTCTACCTATCACATTTCACTATATTTTTCATAAATACCTTCAAGCACTAGCCATTATTTTTTGAAAACTACCTTTTGGTTTCATGCTATTGGATCAAGATCCAAGGATCAATGTGGATCATTGATTATGATCTGGGCCCTCACTAGTCATTAGTTCCTTTTGGTACTGAGCCCCATGGTTATGCCACTTGGCACCTCCATAAGCTCTCTAAGCTTTAGCACCTTTGTCAGTCACATATTGAATGCATGTCCACAATGTGTTGAGCCTATAGGCTCTCAGAGATTCATTAAAAATTTGTCAGTGATTTCACATCATTGGATCATGATTCATGATGAAGCATGAGCCATCATATCCTTCAATATGCACAAGCTTTAATCAATGTATAGCTATACAAAGGACTTAGGTTAAAATGCTTTAACCTAAGTCTATTTCATATTAATAAACATGAAAAGACTTAGATTAAAGCATTTTATGCTAATTTTAAAGCATAAATGACTCCTCAAATGACATAAAACATTCCTCTTTTGCCTAAGTAAAAATGTTAGATGAGCTTAATTTTGATGGCCTCACAGATGTCAATGGTAACCATATGGGATTTTAAATTACATTCACGAGGATGTCAAATTTTATCTCATGAAGTTCCTATTTTTGATGGGCTTAAAGTTGATGTTTACATAAATGTCAAGTACATCCTCACAAATGTCAAATGATGATCACACGAATGTCAAATTTAAGCTCATTAAATTCCTGTATTCTAATGCAAGAGTGCCATATGGTGACTCCATGGGGATTTCTAGGATCCTAGATTCAATTCACTTTATCTGATCAAAATCTATGCTAAAACAAGAGTTATTCGATCATGATCTGACAAATCACACACCATTGGTTCCATTTAATCTATGGGACACTTTGTTATTAAATATCAAATGTGAGAGTGTCGTATGGTGACTTGTGGAGCTTCATGAACCTTTGAATTTTCAAATTTGGCTTCACTCCATTCTATCTTTGGTCCATGATGAAGCATGGACCGTTGGATCTTGAAATAAGTAAGGTATTTAAGTCAGGGCTTGGGGTGAAAATAAAAACTTAGGCTAAAGTGTTAAGTCTAAGGTCTCGTTTATGTTAATAAACATGAATGGGGCCTTAGAATTAAAAATTTAGGATAAATAGATAATAATAAAGGGGACCATGCTAGGAAAATAAAAGGACCATACTAGCATAGCATTAGACTCTATTAAAAATATAAAGAACAAAAGGGGAAAATAAAGGGGACTAAGCATAATTTTTAGGCCAAGGTTTGGTTGTGTTAAAAAACATGACCAAGCCTTAACATAAAAAATAGGCATAATTCCAAAATAAATTTAAAATATTCCTACCAAATACTCCCACCAAATTCAAATTAGAACCAAGGGTTTTAAGCTAGGGTTTTTTGAGGAGAAATTTTAGACATGAATTCATATTCAAATTTTCAAAAACTAAAGTCTAGTGAAAACTTTGAATAGAGTCAATTTGAAAATTCTAATCATGATCCCTTAAGCAAGGGCTCCATGAAACCTACAACTATAATACATGAAGACCAATTATTAGGAACATTAGGCAAGCTCAAAGAAAAACCCAAATAAGTAAGCCAACTCTATCAAAGTGGATGGTCTTTGAATTTTAACAATGGTCTAAACATGCCATGTTTTCAAGGTTAAGGTTCAAATATCTCAAGGGTCCCAATTTTCAAAAAATGGGGGTATGTTGACCTCAACAATCACTTGAAGTAATCTTTAGCCAAGTGCAAAGCTTAATTTATCCAAGCCAAAGTAAGTCATGATCAATTATTTAATCAATCTCTAGATGCATTTATATAGTCAAAGAAACATAATTTCATAAATCAATCTAAGTGGGAGAATTATGAGGAATTGAATTCCATATTTGGAATATTGGATATGTAGGTAGTGTTTAGTCATTATGGGGGTGATTGGGGTTAGATTGGCCAATTACACTCCCCCCTTTTATATTTTTAGGTTTATAATCATTGTAATCCCTATTAGGGTTTTAACTTTGAAGAATATATTTGTAGATATTATTCATACTTCATAAGGACAAATATTTTCATACGAACCTAAATTAAAATGTTGCACATGATTATGACTTGAAATCCTAATTTTAAACAAAACACATGATAAACTAGTTTGAGACTATAATGGCAGTTGACCCTATCTAGAGGTGGATGACTCTTACCTTCTCTAGTTTCAGTTATAGATTATGGATACTTATATATCATGACCTATTTTTTAAATTTTAAACTTTTATTAGCTTCATAGAGTTGGATCTCAGACATAAACAACAAATTTTATGATTTCATCTCATAGTTTTCTTGTTTTAATCTATTGTACTCTATTTAATTTAGTATTTTAATTTCATTTTGCTTGTCAAAAGATAATTTAAAATGTTATGTTATATTCTATTTACTTTATCTAAATTGTTATTAATTCATCTATTAATCCAAATTGTGATCAAACATATTGGTAAACCCAAATTTTATTCAAGCATTGAATCCAAAATATGTATCCTAGGGTTTAAATAAATTCATGAATATCCAACATTAAAAGAATATTTTTTGACCTAGGATCTAAATTTGACACTAAAATAACTTCATTTAACCCTATATCTAATCACTGACACCAAAAAAAATTCTTTTTCCCTTGGACACGATATATGACACTGAAGTAACCTTCTTCTGACCTTGGATTTCACAAGAATTTACTAATCACCACACATATTTTTTTCCATTTTGTAGTATCTACATTTCAATTTGATATTATTTTGATTTGAAACAAAAGTATGGATATGTTAGATGAAAATACAAAGAAATATTAAGAGATACCACTTCAAGAGGTCCTACAATATCACTATGAATCAAATCTAAAAGATGTGAGTAATTTGAATCATGATTCTTGTGAAAGGGGTTAGTATGTTGTTTATCACGTACACAAATCTCACAAGTTTCATGATAAGGGAGGATAGAAAGAAGTTCAATAATAAGATTATTTACAGACATATCATATAAACTTCTAAAATTAATATGTCATAATATTTCATGTCATAATTGAGACTCATGTTTATTATGTAATGAAAGAAAACATGCAGAAGAAAGAAATAAGATATATAAATCATTTTTTTGAACACTTTCAACAATCAAAGAACCAGATTGATTTTTAATGGACTAGATATATTTAAGTAATATTGCACTAAAATTATCATTTGTAAGCTAAAAAAAAGATAGCAATTTCTCTTTAAGTTTAGGTACATAGAAAATATCATTTATAGTAACATTTGAAAACTTTGTTTCCCCCTATTTAGTTGCTTCTAAAAATAAATTATCTCTTAAATAAATTATTTTTGAGATATATCTAAAATCATACAAAATATTAGATAATCATGTCATATGGTGTGATGCATCACTATCTAAAATCCACTCATTTTCATTTGAAACATATAAAACAACATACAAAGCAATAGCATTTGAATCTTGATTGTTATTGTGATTAGGGTTTTGATTCTTCTGCTTGTTTTGATTAAATTTATTCTCTTTGTTATTTTTGTAAGATTCATTGTTAATTCTATCATTTTTTTTATAATAGGTTTCCTTTCTATGATCAAATTTATCACACAGACTATAATTTCTATTAAACTTAGGTGTATAATTTTTATTACCATATTTTTTATTCTCATATTTGCCTTTAACAGAATTAAGATTAGATTTATTTGTTTATGTTATCAAAAATATTATTTAAGGTGAGAAGTGTCTGAGTGACATTCTATTTAGAATCAAAATTGGTCATAACTTACTCTTCTTGAATTAGGAGAGCAGATAAAGTGATAAAATCAAGGATATCTTGCTTAATTTGATATTTAAAATTCAAAATTGAAATGAATTTTTTTAATTTTTCATAAATATTTAACTGAATGATAAAATAAATTAATTGATCTTAAATCAAATTATAATTGCATCCATCTAACAAAAAAACTCATAACTTTTTCATCACCTTTCATAGGTGTAGTTAGCAATTTAAAGATTAACTTAATAATCTTCGAGAGTTGAGTACCCTCATGCATGGATTCAAAGAGTTCTAAATATCACTATGAGACTCATGAGAACTGATGTAGATAATTAATTCATTCTTAACACTTTGTAATATAATGGACATAGCTTCATGTAATTTTTAAAGAAATGTATTAGTAAGTTCAGGGATTTTTTTAGTCCCAATGACAACATTCCACAACTTGTAAGCTATAAATTTAGATTTAACATGAATTTTTTATATATTATAGTTATTGATATTTATCTAAGAAAAAATGAAGCGAAGTCATAGCTTCCCTTTAAACAAGATAGTAAATAAATGCTTGAAATGAAACTTTTTAGTATGAAATTTAATTTGATTTGATAGTACAACAAATTTAAAAGTGTAAAAACATAATAATTATTTTATTTAATGCTAGACAAAGAAAAAAATTATGAAATATTATGACAAAATAAGGTGTCACAAGTGTCACAAAAATACAAAAATATAAAAACAATTTTAAGAAAATAACCTGTTTAATAAGTTTTTATACTATTTTTGTAAAATAAATTAAATTACAAGTGAAACTATATTTAATTACATAATTTAGATTCTAAATAATGTAAAAAAATATTTTGATTTAGAATTGCACTAAACTAGGTGTCAAAAGAGTCGCATTTAGAATGATCACTTAAACACTATTATTAAAAAATTATAAAAACAATAGTAGGAGGTTTCAAAACACAAAATAGACCACGCATGTGAATGGAAGGTGCCAAAACCTAGTGATTGACTAGTTACATGACTATATTTGATGAAGTTTTTAGATGCATAAAATGTTGGCACGTAAATAAAAAATAAAGTTTAAATATAATTAAATTTATGAATTTTTTTTTATCAAGTCAAAAAAGATTGAATTTATGAGGTTTAAAACTTGGGACCTTCTTAGTTGTAATTTATAGCAAAAAAGAACTTACCAACTCATCTAAGAGCTCACTTCAAATTTTATATGCACTAATCTATATTTAAATTTTTTATCTGATTACATATATATATATATATATATATATATATATATATATATATATATATATATATATATATATATATATATATATATATATATTATGTGCATGTAAATAACACAAGTGAAAAAAATAAAAATATCTTTAATTTTTAGTAATTCTTTATTTTTCCAAGGTGGGACCCACAGTTTGAAAAAAAGAATTTAATAAATAGTTTATTTTTTAAATATTTTTTCAAAACTACGTGAATTTAAAAACATACATGTAGCTTCACAATGACAATCCTGTAAGTAAATAAATTGTCACATAAAATTGAATAGGTCTTAAAGACCTTCAAAATTTGTCAATCCCCCTGATTTTTCAGACTGAAGATGAAGGAAACTTAAAAATTGAATTTTAGCTAAGAAATGAATTTTTTCAAGCTCCCACGTTGCATAATGGTGCCCTAGATAGAGAAAAAAAATCTAGATTATTGAGAAAGGCTTATTAGGGTCTAAAAGAGATATTAACCTCCTTAAATATGTATAATATTTCTATTTAGCAATAATTGAGCCTAAAAACAATTGGAAAAAACAATTTTTGAATTTCTTCACAAGGCATGGGTTATACACCTACGCCACATGGAAGAAGGAAGGAATAAAAAAATATTGTTTGTTTTGAATGAGTTTTAGATTGGTTTGTTTTGAATTTAGGATGTTTAATTCATCAGATATGGCTTCCTTCTAAATTCAAACAGATTTCTTCCTCTCCAAAACCATACCAGGTCAATGGCATCTTAGGCTTTGAATATAACTATTTGAATAAATTTATATATAAAATATTGATATTTAATTCAATATAATTTTCTTTTCAAGCTTCTACACTCCACAGTTCTAATTCTGTGAAAGAATTCATGTATAGATATATAAATAAAATCACACAGGTAATAGATCTAGGAGAGAGATTGATTGCAAATCATAATAGAATCACACATCAATGTACATAGAATATAAGTATTTTAAGTGGGAAAACTTTCAAGAGGTAAAAATCTCACAAGTGATATTCAATGATTGAGAAATAATAATAATCCCACTATAAATTATTCTGCCTTTTCACTTCTTCATAGAATGGCCTTAACAAAACTCGTAGGTTGAATATGAAAAAATAATTTCACATTCAAATGAATTCACAATAGGGGTAAAACCCTATTTATAGTTAAATACTAAAGGAGGTGACCATTGTAAAAATAAAGGGTCCATCCATCTCGATAATGTTATTTAATTAAACTTTAGTAAATCATTAAATAATTATAATTTTATTATTTATTTTCATGAAGTTTCCACCTCATGTTAATAAATAATATATTATTATTATTTAATAACTTTACCAAGGCTAAGGGTCAATAATCCCACTTAAGATTAAATTCTCTAACACAACGATGTTGTCTTTATCAACTCTGAGAATTGTAATATCTTTATTCACTCTAAGATTATTCAAGGTGATGGCTTTGTTCTTAAAAATATTCTCTTTAGGAGGTCTAGCCTTTCTTTATGAGACAACATATTCTTGTCTAACTTCCTCAGAAATCTCATTTGATAGATATATGATAGAATCCTCCACTTTACATATCATATTTTCAATAGGAATGCACTTTGGAGCAACATCAAATTTTAAGCCATACTTGAGTAACTTCGTATAGGCACCATCCAAGTTATGGCTTGATAAATTGATAATATTGGTCTTTTTCTCTATCACCAAAACTAGTTTCTAAACTTTATATAGCTCATTAAACTTGTTCTTTTTATTCGCTCTAGTTCCATCTAGGATGAATCTGCAAAATAATGAAAAAAAAAGATTCAGTGAACAATAATGACATTAGAGTGGAATAAATGAGATGTCTATAATGTTTCAAAAAATAAGATGACCTACCCAAAATATGTATCCTATGTAAAAAGCTAAGCATATGAATTCACTACATAATAATCAAATATGTTCATCTTCATCCCTTGAGACACATAAGTATCTTTATTTCTATTGTACTATGTCAATATGATTAATAATCATGATCTCTCAGAGCATATGAGGGATACCATGAAGATTAAAAAAATAAGCAATAATTAATCTATGCATTTCTAAATTCTAAATATAGTTATAGATGAACTTCAAAAATTAAAAAATGATAAGATTACCTTAGGAGGAGGAAGGTCAGGAGAAGGTGGAAAAATCAAGTTGGGAGGAGGAGGAATAGGAAAGTTGGAAGAATGTGAGGCAAGTGGAGGATCCTGCACTCACATTACATCATGCTTATTACTTTCTTAAAACTTAAGAAACCATATGTATCATAAATAAAATTGTGATTTGAAATTTTATCTTAATTCATGATTTCCTATATGTTTTGTCTTGGCCAAGTTTTGTCATTAGGCCCAAGATTATGAGGATGATTTAGAGTTATATTAAAATGTGATGTGTATGACTGTATTATAGGAATATTGCGGACACTCTTAAAATTTTGAATTGAAATGAAGTTATTAATAAATCCTTATACAATAACTCAATTCAAAATTGAAATTAAAATTCATACCAAGAAACTCTACCCAGATTAAATGGTCATCAATGTGGCCTCATCGAGTGCACATTGATCATGCTCAAATAGTGAATTAAACATCAATTATTTTAAAACAATTTCAAAGAATTAGAAAGTTTACAAACTAAAATTCATTATTAACATATATATTAAATTAGAGTGTAATAACCTTGTTTCCCCTATTCCTGGTCTTACTTATCACGCATTTGCATGGATGCAAGAAAGTCATCTAGACCAATGGAATCTATGGGATCATCTAACAGAAAACTAGTTCCAAATTAGGTATTATGTCACATGTTAAACTTGTGAGGAGAGAAAACATGATGTTGAGGGAACATAGAAGATCAAAATCTATGAGTGGAGTAGGATGTGCTCGTGCCAACTCTACCTCCTAATAAAGTAACCATCTAGGAGTCATACTTTATCAAACTTTGTGTGAGATATATGATAGCAACCAAAGAGTGTTGTGAAATCTAAAATGTCATTATAAGGTTTAGGATGAGAGGAATAGGGTCAACATTAAGTGGAGGTATAAATGGACCCATACTAATCTAATTTACCCCTCTCTATGTTGTGGCATATCACTCCCGAACCCATGAAAACTTCTCATGTCAGAATAATTAATTTTTCTACCCTAAAACAAGCTTTGTGTATAGTTTACATATGAAGTATAATTGGATGCTGATGTTTTTTGGTGTTTTATTAAAAATCATTCACCATTGATCCCAAAAATTATCACATATTTGTCTATGTGTACACCACTTAATTGGAAACTTGGTTTTCTTAGGGCTTATGGGTCTTCATGACATGGGGCTGAAAAATAGTTCAATGAACATCTCTTTAATGATATTTAATTATCATCCTTGATCATATGACATAACGTTAGCACTTTCTATCTTTTTTTCAGCTCTTCATCTCTTGGTGGCATATATTTGGTTTCTTAGGGTATCAATGTTTTTAAAAATCTCATATAAGATTTGTGTGAGGTTAACAAAATTTGAGATATTGTCTTTGTGACCTAAACCTTGTAATCATTTTCTTTCTTTTTTATTATTATTTATAATTTATGTGTAGATTGAAGGAGGGTTCTCTAGAGGAGGGTTTTCTTGAGGGTCAGAAGGAGTTTTTTTATCATTTTTTAATTGAAAATTTAAAAAATTACTATTTTTTAAACCAAAAAAAAACCAACTTTGAAATATATAATATATATATATATATATATATATATATATATATATATATATATATATATATATATATATATATATATATATATATATATATATATAACAATGTGAATTCTTACCTAGACATTTTTTACAAGTAATAAATTGATGAGTGGTGAAAACACAAAACATATTTTAGTGTTGGTGGCATTTGGGACATGTATGTTGATTTATTGGCATTGGGAATGACTAAAGAACTTTTAGTTCTATTTTTTCATATTCCTATGTGCATGTACTATATATCTATTCCAAATGGATAACCATTATATTCATTTAGGTTTTGATATTCAAACCTAATTCAAAATCATAGATATTCAATGGATATTCATTTTAATTGTTATGCTTATAACTCAATTCTTACTGCTAGCAAAAACCTACCATGGTATAAGGGATGAGGTGGAGATCATGCCCTAGGCAAATACCCCTCAGAACTTAGTTCTTAACCTAATATCACTACATAAAGAAATGGTCAATAAAAAAAAAATATGATACTAAATTTTAGCCCTTCAAATTCTTGCACTCACTCATAATCAAGAATGTAGGAAACAACTTCCAAATAAAGGAACTTGTATAAAGCAATATCCTTCCCTAAGGTATGACAATGTTATATTTATTGAACAAATCGTAAAAACTATTACATAAAATGAAATATAGAGAAAACAAACAAATAATCAGGTATAGATAAAACTCGTTAAAAATTTAAGTTAAAACTTTTTAAATGTAGGTAATTATACAACTAAAAATTTATTATATTATTCTCATATTTGTTAAAGTTAGAATTATATCTAGTTCCACCATGCATGTAATGAGGCATGGTGATCAAAGTTTATTTTGATTTATTCTGAAGTTGAATTTAGTATTTAAATTGACTTTAAATTTATTTTTGTAAACAGAGTTAGATTTTAAAATTTTGTTCGATGTCAGATGATCTTGAATTTTCTTGGCCTTTGAATTAGAGATAACTTTTTGAAGTAAAGTTAAATTTTGGTGAAACTGCTTTGTTGATTCTTGCCTTGTATGCTTATTTGGAAGTGATTTACTTTGATATCTTGATTTTGATTTGATTTTTGACTTTTGGATGTTTAGGATGTCTTTGAATAATTTTTATTGATTTTTTACTTTTGGGATGTTTGACTTAGTTTTGGTGTGACTTGAGTTAAGATTTTGAAAATGTTTGACTTCATTTTTTAAAACGTTTGTCTCAAGGTACACTTAGATTTTATAATTATTCTTAGAAGTTTGAATTTAGTTTACCTTTTACTTTTAAATTTGAATTTGGAATTTTTAATTTGGATTGAAGTGTTTAAGGTTTACAAACAATACAGATCTTGACAACAATCAAAGAAAAACATATAAATGACAAGCCATCTGCTTAATTTAAAAGGTGTTCAATTAAAAACCCACCAATCTACTCACATAATGTGGTGACTAGGTTTGTCTCCCAACCCTAAATTTATGTCTTTATGTGGTGAGTGATATTCAAGGATATTTCTTCCCCTGCACTGATATTTGTTTACAGCACAAAGGTCTTAAACTAGGTATAAACAAAGCTTTATAGGTGTGTCCCCTATATAACTTGTGGTACAATGGGGCATAAGTCTATGGAAGAGGCTAATTAACGAGTTGTGTGAGATGGTCTAGTTCCTTCACATTGATTCCATACATAGGATTTCATTAGAGTTCTTCCAAAAAATTGTTCCTCGTGGGGTATTATCTAGGGTTTGGGTATTGGAACATGAAAACCCGTCACTTTATGGTGTGCTTAAAACACACGACTGATTTTCTAGAAATTAAATTTCCTCCCTCAATTTAAATACCTTTTTAGAAAACAAGGTTGGTCTTAATACTGGGTCATGAAATACCAATCATCGAACCCTAAATACTTGCATTTGATGATCAAGTTCCAAGGTGTACAACCAAAAGAAAAGAGACTTATGTTATTTTTGATTTGCTAGTACCTCTTAAAAGTGCAAGGGAAGAACATATGTAAAATTCATATATGATTAAAAAAAATTAATATAATTTATTTATGATTCCCAAAAATCACCTCACAATGAAAGGGAAGAGAAATTGCATAAACACACACACACACACACACACACACACACACACACAAACACACACACACACACATAATCAAACTAAAGCAACCAAGCAAACAAGTTTTTTATACCCAAATTGAAATGTGTGTTAAATTATTAAACCCAAAACAAAGTTTGAGATTTTGTTTAGTTGATTTAAGACTCTGATGAGAAATAAACTTGTAAATGATAGATCATTAGTTTGTTTTATATAACTCTTACAAGCATGAAATCCTTCACAAATTTGTTAGATCACAACTGTCAACTATTCCACTAAAATCAGAATAATTTCACCAAAACATAGGGTGATTTTTCCACTCTGTAAAAAATAAATAAAAATACAAAAATAATTTCATCAAACCTAAGACAATTCCACCACCCTACGAACACAGAATGTCAAAAAAATAGAGAAAAATTTGCAAAAATCTAAATGATTATGCCAAAGTTAGGATAATTTCACCAATATGAAAACACAATCTATTAGAAAAATAGAGATGATTTCACCTAAATATGAATGATTTTGTTGAACACAAGAATGATTCTGCCAATCAAGAAACACAAATTGTAAAAAAAGAGGTGATTTCACTAAAACCTGGATAATTTCACCAAAGTTAGGATGATTATGCCACTTTGAAAACACTAACTATCAAAAAATAGAGATGATTTCACCTAAGTTAGGATGATTCCATAAATTTGAAAACATTATCTATCAAAGAACAAAGACTATTTTGATGAAATATGAATGATTTCACCAAAGTTAGATGATTACGCCACCCTACAAAAATTAGATAGAGATGTTTCCACTAAAATACAATATGTTTTCACCAAAATTATTTTAATTTTTCTAAAGTTTGAAAACATGGTTTTTGACTAGATATAATTTCGTTGATTAACAATCCTATTACACGAATTTTGCTTACAATTATGCTAATTCACAAGATGATTTTGTCAAGAATTTTGGAACAAAAATTTTAAGTTTTTGGGAAATTTTAGCCAAAACAGTAAATAATGGTGGGGTAATTAGGCTTGGGATACTTCAAAGGTGATTGTGTGGTGGGAATAGTCCTATCAGTCATGCCACATGTAACATCATGAAATAAATATTAGTATTTATTAGTATAAATCAAATAATAATTGAAATATCTAACTAATCTAAGCATGTGTCCTCATATTGAGCAAGATAAAAGGAATACAATTAAATTTTGAAAATAACACTTGTTATCATTTTGTTATCCTCTTGGCAAAATTGGGTGAGCTCAGATGTGATGTAGTTGCAAAGGTGGGTCAAGATGCATAGATAATTCAATAGCAAATCCCCTTGAAAATGGATGATTTGGTTGGATGGTTGATAACATGGGTTGAATCTTTAATTTACAAATTAACAACACTTCGTTGCATAAAATAAGCTTGTTGAGAATGGAGAGGAAGCCCTTAATTTATATATTTCTTAAATGATTATGGACCATTTTATAAAGATCAAAATCAATGGATGAGAAGGGTCCTACATATCATTATTGTCATGCTTGGAGTGTGTAAGATCATGTAAGATATCATATCATGAAATTTTGGAGTGTGTAAGAGCCTCTGTTTAAGAATATTTGGAGTGTGTAATAGCATAGCATAGACCTTGATTTCACACTTGCCTTGGAAAAGAAACTTTGACTTTCGTGTATGATTTATAAATTTAAAAAATCATATTATATGAAATAAAATAATTAAAAGGTGGAAAAAAATGTGTTAGAGTTTAAATAAGCTCAATGCTTCAGGCCTATGCTAGGCCCATTGATGGGAGGAGGTAATAATGAGTAAAAAGATAATAAATAATTTAATATAAATAATGGATGGCATAGGGGAATAATGGGTCATCTTAAGTTTATGAGGGAGGAAAAGAGTTGTTAATACCAATCTTGATAAGATGTATAATAGGATTTCAACTATTTCTAAGCCTCCAATCATCATCCTTATTTAGATTGTTTGGATTCTTTTCAATTTCCACAGCTTCATGAATCCTTATTCTCATGTAATAGTCTTCTTTAGCAATAAATTTAACTTCATCCATGCAAATATGATGACCCAAGTTATGCAAGTGTTAAACTAAGGCATATTTTTGGAAATGATTGTGCGAGAGATCGATGCAATGCTATTTTAATCTTATTTGATTAGAACACCCTGATTCACCAATATAAACCTTCCTACAGCTACATGGAATAGAATAAATCCATTTATGATAAATAAGATTAATTTGATCTTTTGCCTTGTCAAACATGTTCTTGATTGTAATGAGAGGGGAGAATGACACTTTGATGTTTTTTATCTTGAAAATATTATCCAATGCATTAGTCTTTCCTTTGATGTAAGAAAGAGTAACCTTGCCTATACTCTCATCTTCATGTCTCACGTGAGGTCCTCTTAAGGATTTATGGATCACATTATTGACCTGACCTTCATTATAACCTTTCCTTATTAAATACAAAGATAGATGCTCTAATTCATGATCAAGATGATCTCAGTCCAAGATTCTCATAGCATGTGTCACCAAGGTGTTGATAATGCTAATTTTTTAGGTCATATGGTGATGAGAATCAACATGTAACTATTTATCTATATGATTTTTCTTTCTATATACTCGGTGGGCTAAAGAACCATCATTATTATTTACGATGAGGATGTCTAAGAATGGTATTTGGTTTTTTTCTTTGACTTACATGTTGAATTTGATGTGGTTTGATCTGCTATTTAGAAACTCAAGAAAATTCTCCAATTTATTTCTACCATGCATCCAATTTGTGTTAGTATCATCAATGAACTGCTTCCACCATTTAAGTTTTAAAGTATCATAAATAAGGGATAATTTTTTAAAATATTCCATGTATATATTTTCCACAACCGAAGAGAGTGGAGACCTCATTGCAACACCTTCTATATGCTCATATATGATAACTCTAAATCTAAAATAGGTAGATTTCAAGAAAATTTTAACCAAATAGTCATCTTTTCACCTACAATTTTTTTTTATGATTTCTAAGGTGTCATTCATAATAATTTTGGTGAAAAGTGAAACCACATCAAAGCTCACTAATATGCCTTATTTATCAACTTTGTGATTCCTCGAATTGTTAATTAGGTGGGTAGAGTCTTTGCTAAAAGAGTGTGTGCCCCCAATAAGAATTTTTAGTTTTTTGAAATAAATTTAGTGAGATTGTAAGAGGGTGATCCTATAGTGTTGATGATGGGCATTATTGGAGTCCCTTATGGATTTTTGGCAGTCCATAGATGTGAGAAACTAGGCAATTTATAGGAATCATCCTTTTTTGAAGAATATCATTTAGCAAGGAACTCTTAATAGTGCATTCCACCTCCTTCATAACTTTACTTTTTGTGTATTTTTCCAATCTCCTATAGCTATCATACATCGTTAAATGATCCAATATTTTTCTTTCATAATCAAATGTGTCGATGACCACAACGGTGTTGCCTTTATTATCTCTAACAATTGTAATATCTTTATTCGCTCTAAGATTATTCAAGGTGATGATTTCATGCTTAGAAATATTCTCTTTAGGAGTTCTGGCCTTTCTTAATGAGATAATGTATTCTTGTCTAACTTACTCAACCATCTCATTTGGCAGATTTATGATATAATCCTTCATTTTGCATATCATATCTTCAAGAAGAATGCACTTTGGATCAACATCAAAGTTAAAACCATAGTCAAGCACTTTCGTAGAGGCAGTGTCCAAGTTATGGATTGATAAATTCACAATATTAGTCTTTTTCCCTATCACCACAACTAGTTTCTAAACTTTATATAGCTCATTGAACTTGCTATTTTTTTTCGTCCTAGTTCCATCTAGGTTGAATCTGAACAACAATGCAAAAAATTGATTCACTGAACTATGATGACACTAGAGTGGAATAAATGAGGTTTCTACAATGTGTTAAAAAAATAATATGACCCACCCAAAATATGAATCCAATGAAAAAAGATAAGCATATGAATCCACTACATCATAATCAAATATGTTCATCTTCATCCCTTGAGACATAGAAGGATCTTGATTTATATTGCACTAAGTCAATATGATGAATAATCCTAATCTCTCGGAGCATATGAGGGATACTGTGAAGATAAAAAATAATTAATCTATACATTTTTAAATTCTAAATATGGTTATAGATGAACTTCACATATTGAAAAATGATAATATTACCTTAGGAGGAGGAGGAAGGTCAGGAAAAGATGGAAAAATAAAGATGGGAGGAGGAGGAATAAGAAAGTTGGAAGAATGTGAGGCAAGTAGAGGATCCTACACTCACATTATATCATGCACTTGTTACTTTCTTAAAACTTAAGAAAACACACACATTGTAAATTAAAGTGTGATTGGAAAGTTTATCTTAATTCATGATTTCTTATATGGGTTACCTTGGCCAAGTTTTGTCATTAGGACCAGGATTGTGAGGATGATTTGGAGTTCTATTAAAATGTGATGTGTACAACCATATTATAAGAATCTTAGGCACTCTTCAAAATTTGAATTGAAATTAAGTTGTTAATAAATCATTATACAACAACTCAATTCAAAATTGAAATTAAAATTCATACCAAGAAACTCTACCCAAATTAAATGGTCATCAATGTGGCTTCATAGAGTGCTCATTGATCATGTTCAGATAGTGAATTGACCATCTACTATTCTAAAATAATTTCAAAGAACTAGAAAGCTTGCTTGAATTGAAATTTATTATTAACATATATACTAAACTAATTTAAATTTACTTGAGTGTAATAACCTTGTTTCTCGTACACCTAGTGTTACTCATCACGTGTTTATGTAGATGCAAGCAAGTCATCTAGATCAATGGAATCTCTAAGATCATCTAATGGAGAACCAGTTCCAAAGCAGATATTGTGTCACATACTAAACTTGTGAGGAGAGCAAACATGGTGTTGAGGGAACATATAAGATCCAAATTTAGGAGTGGAGTAGGAGGTGATCATGCCAACTCCACCTCCTAATAAAGTGACCATCTAGGAGCCGTAATATATCAAAATTTGTGTGAGAGATCTAATAGCAACCAAAGAGTGCTATGCAATCTCAAATGTCATTATAAGGTTTATGATGGGAGGAAGAGGATCAACATTAGGTGGAGGTATAAATGGCCCCTATACTAATCTGACAGACCCCTCTTTGTGTTGTGGCATGCCACTCTTGAACCCATGAAAATTCATATTGTCAAAATAACTAATTTTTTCCCATAACACAAGCTTTGTGTATAGTATACATAGGAAGTATAACTGGATGTTGATGTTTTCTTTGGGTGTTTTATAAAAAATCATTCACTATTGACCCAAAAAATTATCACATATTTATTTGTGTGTACATTGGACTCGATTGAAAACTAAGTTTTCTTAGGGCTTATGAGTCTCCATGACATGGGGCTAAAAAATAGTTCAACGAACATCTCTTTAATGGCATTTAATTATCAGCCTTGATCATATGATGACATAACATTATCACTTTCTATCTTTTTTTAGTGCTTCATATCTTGGTGGCATCTATTTGGTTTCTTAGGGTGTTAATGTTTTTAAAAATTTCATCTAAGGTTTGTGTGAGGTTAATGAAATTTAAGATATGTGTCTTTGTGACTTAAACCTTGTAATAATTTTCTCTCTTTTTATTATTATTTATAATTTATGTGTAAATTGAAGGAGAGGTCATTTGAGGAGGGTTTTCTTGAGGGTCCTAAAGAGTATTTTAGTATTTTTTTATTAAAAATTTAAAAAATTACAAATCAAATTTGAAAAAAATAAGAAAAATAATACAAAAAACAACGTGAACTCTTACCTAGACAACTTACATAGAAGGAATAAATTGGCGAGTGGTGAAAACACAAAACATATATCAGTGTTGGTGGCATTTGGAACATATATGTTGCTTTATTAGCATTGGGAATGACTAAAGAACTTATGGTTCTATTTTTTCATATTCCTATGTGCGCGTATTGTATATCTATTTCAAATGGATAGCCATTACAATCATTTAGATTTTGATATTGAAACTTAATTCAAATTCATAAATATTCGATGGATATTCATTTTAATTGATATGCATTTAATTCAATTTTGCTGCTAGCAAAGACCTTTCACGATATAAGGGATGAGGTCAAGATCGTGCCCTAGACGAATACCCCTCAAACCTTGATTCTTAACGTAAAATCACCACATAAATCAATAGTCAATAAATTATCTTTTTTGATGTTACCAATTTTTGACCCTTCAACTTCTTACACTCACCATAATCGAGAATTTAAAAAACAACTTCTAAATAAAGAAACTCCTATTTTGCTAAGATATGCCAATAAAAAATTTATTGAACAAATCCTAAAAACTATTACATAAAACCAAACATAGAGAAAACAAACCAAAAAAATCAAGGATAATAAAAAATGTGTTGAAATTTTAAGTTACAACTTTCTACATATAAATAATTATACAAGTAAAAAAATGTTATTATTAGTTTATTCTAATACTCTAAGTGCTCGTAGAATATTTTAAGATTATGTGTAAACTTGAGAAATGTAAAATAACATTGATATTCCAATTTAACATCAAAGATTCGGACCTCCACAACTTTATTCCGATGTCAATATTTGTCGTTTTGTTAAATCATGACTCATTTGCATGATTTAACATTTAGATGTTGTGCCTTTAAAACTCATCATTTATTTTTCATTTCCATTTTCATGAATTTCGGAAAAAGCAAATGCATAGTAACTTAACGGATTTTGAAATACAAGAAAGCATAACTAAGTATCATAAGTTACGTAAAAAAGAATTGGTATGATTTAGATAGGTAATAAATCGAATATAAATAAATTTTATCTTAAATAGAGTCAATTAATAAGTATAAATGCATCTCCTCCATGTACAATTTCAAATGAGCATTCTTTGTTTTTTTAGGGGGCATCTTTACAATTACATGACAAAAACATCCTTTTTACTCTCTCTCTTTTATGTACGTTTTTGTCCTTTTTCCATTTTCTATTTATCTTATTTGTGGATAGGAATGAAGCTTTGACATTCATTTTTTGAATATATGTGTTAACATTTAAATGATATATATGCAAGGAATAAACCCGCCGTCCAATATTCTTGAAAAATAATATTTCAAATAGTATAGTTTGAATGATATTCTTCTTTCTATTTTATTAGGCTACATGACAACTAAAGAGATAGCCTGCCTGTGATTTTTCATTTGTTTTGTTAGATAGAAAAACGAATTTTTGAAGTGGTCCCTTTGTTTACAATTATATATTTGTTTCTTTATAAGTATGAATTTGATAATATATAAAAAATATAAATAAAATAAATAGGCAGGTGCAAGTGCTGCGAAAGATAATAATAATTCGTGAATGTCTTTTTTAAAAGGTAATGTGATATCGATAGCCCTCCATCCACATATATACAACATTCGACTAATAATATAGTTCAGGCCATTTATGCACCATAATATATATAAAAGTCGGGGTCCTAATTAATTAGGGGTTGGATAAAATAATAAAATTAAGTTTTTTTATAATTTATAATATTAAAAATATTTTTTTAAGATTATATTTCGAATTTATTATTAAAATTGGGTCCTGTTCATAGGGGGGGGGGGGGTAACTACTTTTATATAGAGTCTAGTTGGCTCCCCTCCCTTATCCGCTCTCTTTGGCTGAGCTAAGGGGCTCAACATTATAATAAAATTATATGAAAGATTTTTTTTTTATATGAATAGTTTTGATTATGTTATAAAATGAAAAATTATTATATTATTTATATATATATATATTAATATAAATAAAAAAAAATTTACCTTTTATATATATATATATATAAATATATATATAAGAAATTATCACTTAAATTTTATTATTTTCTACAAATTAAAAATTAAAGAAATTTATGAAGCATACAATTATCTTTAAATTATTTATATTTACACACACACATATATAATATTTTTACAAATCTCCATATCAAAAAATTATGATAGCAATCCAAAACAAGTATAATAGTTATAAGTCCAATAAACCAACTATTAAACAAGACATCAATCATTTCTAACAATCTAATAATAATATGTAAAAAAGAAAATATAACCATTTTTTTTATTTTTTATTTTTGAAAATTATGGGTAACTCTTATACAAATATCATGGATTATGAAAGTTTATAATATATATATTAATTTATATATATATATATATATATATATATATATTCTAACTTAATATATTTATGTGTAAATTTTATTAATATAGAATTAATGTTTACAGAGTTTTTAACAAAAATTTAAAATCATGAAAATAATTTTATAATATATAATTTTAAAAGATTAAATTTGTTTGACTTAATTTGAGAAAAAGTATTTTTAAAAATTTATTATAATCTATTCTATTTTTATATATATTTCAAATAACAATTATGAATATTTCTTACCTAATTTTCTTTCTAATTTTTTTTTATTTTTTTCCTTTCTTTTATCTTTAATTAAAATTTATTATATAAACTATAATAAAATACAACCATTAAAAAACATACATTTGATTTTTTTTATTTTTTTATTTTTTTCATATTTAATAAAACCCTTTTGCTATGCTCCAAGGGTGGTTTGTTGGTGTCCATTAGTGAGGATGGAACCTTGTACCATTAAGTGGGTGGATTTTAACGTATGTTGTACAACGACCTATGGATTTCCTATTCTCTATAGCAAAGGCGGTGAGAAAGACGGCAAAGAGATTGAAAATGAAACAAACACAAGATGAGAAAAAATTTCTTAATCAACTATTTCCCTTTGGTATTACATTTGTTTAAAAATTGGAGATTACTTTGATGTAAATTTTACTTCAGCGAGTGTGCGGATTATATGAATGGAAATGGTTTGGTTATCCCCGTGAAGGAGGGGTTATAGTTGGGCACTAGAACAGGAAACATAGCCGCGAATGGCGTTTACTTTGCCTTCAAGCTCATGCCAAAAACTCCGTTAATTGCGATATGTAGCCGTTGAGAAATTGCAGCATCCATGATGTCCCTTTCTGCACCACCAGAATATGAAAATGAAATTCAGCGGGTGTTTGTTGCAGGTAACCGTAAAAGTAATAAATATAATGCCAATGTCTGCGCCCACGACAAAGGCAAAAACAATGGCATTCACACCATTGCATTGTAATCCCAATTCCCCACCACGAGACAAGGAAGAGGGTGCTTTCATCCTCAATTCTGAAGCATTCTCTCACCACCGACATAACGCTAACAATGCAAATGCAGGTAATTACAATATTAAATTTCTAGTGAAAGATTTTGAGAGCATTTCATCGCTTTCAGACTCTTCCGAGGGCAATTTCACCTCCACCAACTCAGAAGGTAATCATGATAGGAGCAATACCAGTATTAATGGTGAGAAGAGGGTGCGGAGGAGATGGGTGTTTCCTCCTTCGCTTCGTCCACTTTCTCGCCAATTTCAATGCAGCAGGTCCCCCTTTGTTTAAACTAGTTTGTAATCTGTTCATGTACTGGGTTTAAATCATTTGTTTGTGATAATCAAAATGTGTGTTTCTGTTTGTGTTTGTGTTTGAGCAGTTGTGAAGCCACAGAAGCGCCCAAGAAGGGAGTATGGGTAGTTATAACTTCTGTTTGCCATTCTCTGTCTTTCTATTGTTTTGTTTTGTTTGTTTTTCTAAGCAAGATATCAATCTTATTTGTTGGGGTTGGCTGAACAGAAGTTGAATTCCCCTGAAAGTAGAGGGGGGAAGGCTGACAAGAAACTTGTCAAAATCACCAGTGTTCAGCCATTCCACCTCAAGACGGAGGTAATGTATCCTCTCCCACACATTCCAACGCCTTCAAGTGTTTAAAAACAATGGAAAGAAAAATGAAAAAATGTTCACAAATTAGAGTAGGTTAACGAATTGGAAAGTACATCTAATTTCAGAATAGTTAAAAGGAGCAATCCGGAAACAATAAAATAACTAATTAAACTATTACCCAAAAATATGGATGAATATTTAAGGATAATTTTCAATTTCTTATCCTTGTTACAATGTACTTGCTACTTACTGTCTCACTCCCATTTTCCTGTTTCATATTGTTGTTTGTATTCTGGGTTTGTTTTCTGTATTGCTCTCGCTTGTTTACTATTCCTATGTTTGAAGAATATATATATATATGAAATATTTTACCTCGTATGGAAGAGTTCGTTGGGTTGAAATTACAAATACAGTAATCACATCAGAAGTAAAAGAATCCTCTTGAATACTGCAATAGTAGTATGAGCCTATGATATAAAAGACTGATCAAATTAGATGGTGTGAGCTTCTTCATTTTGTTTTTCACGTCAGATTGAATCATGTGACGATGAATTGCATGTGGGAAGATTGAAAGAACCTTAACCCGGGATTCATGAGTGCGACAGTATCTAACATTTTAAAATGTGCATATCTGCTTTTGTTTATGCTATTTTAGCTCCCCTTCTGATAAAATATCAACTTTCAAAGTATGAGATTAAGTTATTTATTGGTGAGTTGAGAAATAAAACAGTACATTGGTTGACTATCTACAGTTTATTTAAAATGTCTTAAATATGTAATTTATTTTGTTATTAATCCAATATACCATTCAGATAGTGTCTTCTCCTTTCAAACTTAAAAGTTTTATATGCATGGTTGTTATTTTAGCTCCTCTTGCAATAAAATGTCAGTTTCCAAAGCATGAGATTAAGTTATTTGTAAGTTGAGAAATAAAATAATATATTTTTATTGACTATTTACCGATTAAATATAAATATATAAACTATTTAACCATTGACCTAAGAAAAATCACAAAATATATTAAATATGCAAGCTATTTAACCATTGACCCAACTTACTAACAATGAATGTCTCTTCCCCTTTCAAACCTCTCAAGTTATATAGATATGGCTGCTATTTATATATCAAACGTTTAAATGGAAATTGCAGTGTAAGTACATCAAAGTGGTGTTTTTAAGATCCTAACATATATCAGTAGTATGCATGTTATGAAAAAAAATCAAAGGGTGTTCATAGCTGTGTTACCAGCTGCGTATAGATGTTGTAAAGCAAATCCCATGTTCACTCTGTTGATGTATCTGTGTCAGCCAAATTTTAAATGCTATAAATAAATTGCAGGTGATATGGATTATCATTTAAATTTTTTGCTAGAATTACATGCCAACGATTTGTGAAGCAATAATTCGTGTTTTGCAGCAAAGGGGCCAGCTGAAGGAGCAAGAGTTTACCAAAAAGTTACATGAGATGCTCGCTCAAGAAGAGAAACGCCGCATCCCAATCGCACAAGGCTTACCGTTGACAACAGACGAGCCACAGGTGCTCCTACTTCATATACTCTGAAAATGCAGTCATAAAAACACATCAAACATACCCTTTCACGATTATTTGGCCTGATGCTGTTTTTGCCTCTGAAAAACTGATAGATTTTGCCGAAACCACCAGTAAGAGGGCAGACGAAACCATTAGATGTAAAGCTTCACTCTCAGAGAAGAGCAATCGAACGGGCTGAATTTGATCACTTGGTAAAACTTCTGCTTATGTTTTCTCTTTAGTTGGAAATATTTTTCTGGATATAACTGCATACTAGTTTTTGGATCCTACATTTTGAGCCCACTACGGAACCCATCATAAGGGAGAACTGAGAAGAAGCCATATATATACAGTGAATGCCAATAAGGACCTGGTTTCTAAACAACCTCTTCTGCTCTTACTAGTTTCTGCTACCTTATCTTATGTTCAATGTTGTCTGATATTTTTCCTCTGAGTTTGTATCCATTCGTAATTTGCCTGTTTCACAGAGATTATATATAAACTTTGTGGGTCACTGATTAGATTGCAGAAAAGTTTTACTTTCTGGATCAGCAAAGGCTAGAAGAAGGGGTGATACAAAAGGTATATTGGTTACGACAGACCTCGCTTTTTTTGCTTTGTTCTTTCTGTAATCAGTGTGCAGAGTAATTTGATTATAACAACTTTAGCAGCTGCTTGAAATGGAAGAGATTAGTAGAATGAGGCAGGCAATGATTCCTCGGGCTCAAATGATGCCTTTCTTTGATCGGCCCTTCATTCCACAAAGGTATGCAGAGTTCTTTTAAAGAAACTTTTCAGTGTGTATATATCATATTATCTATGATTTTCAAATTGTTTGGGGTTGTGTATTGAACAGATCCACAAGGCCTCTTACAGTCCCAAAGGAGCCAAACTTCCATATACCTCGCCGCAGAAGGGCCAACTGGGGTTTGTGCATGTGAATCATAGCATAGAATAACAAATCAGCAGATAACCGTAGATCGTTTGATAACCATTTTAGAGGAAAATGAAACCCTATAAACATTGTCCTTAATTATTGCCGTCCACTTCGACCAACCTACCTCCAATTTGTTCATGCATAAATAATAGGGAGGGTGAAAGATGCGTCGTGCTTCTCGTAATGTAATTGTATATGCAATTGGTGGGTTGAGCATTTTAGACCTAAATATTCTCTCTCTTTTTATAATTTAGAAAGGAGGACCTTGAGAAAGAGGATAGCACCTTCTCAGTTCTATCTTATGTAATGTATCATTGTATGCCCATTCTATTCCTACATTAAAATTTGAGAAAGAGGATAGCACCTTGATTAATAATTCGTTGTTATTTATTCATTCTTATTTAAAAGTGAATTAATAATTTTATTTTATTTATAAATATATTTAAATTAAAAAAAAATTAAAGTTTTATAATTTTAATAAATAATTATTATTTTTTATTTAAATTTATTAAATAATACATTAAAAATTAATAATCTATATTATATATTTTTTAATAATTTTCAAATTTAAATTAATTTACAAATAATTAATTAAATATAATATTTTATATTAATGTAGAGTGATTTTTAATTTTTCATAAAATTCAAGATGTTATAATTTTGATGAATTCTTATCAATAATTATAATGATAATTTTATAAAATTTTAAAAGATATGAGTTGATATAAATGATATTGGACAAACATACCATTCATTTTTACATTCCTGTGAAACTATTGTTCATGTGTAGCATTATTTGTATTATATATTTTTGTGAAGGTGGACACTTACAATTATTCCACCTATTTACCCAAAAAAAACTATCACCATTAAATATTTTTAGGGCTCATATGTTACCTATTTGTTTACACAGGTAAAACTGTTTGCCCTATAAATTTTATTATACACCTTGAAAATTTTATGTGTGTATATAGTTGGTTAGTTTTTTTTCTATGGTAAAAAAATGTTTAGTTTTAAGGACCCTAGACTTACAAAACATTACATAAAAAATCAATTTCTTATAGTATAACTTTATCAATGCTTCAAGATAAGATGTGTTTATGTGTTTACCAATACAAATATCTTAAGTATATTTATGTGAAAAATATTGAGAGATTTCAATCTCAAAGTTTTCGTCACAACTTTTTAACAATCTAACTCAGGTTCCTATACTTCCATATTCACTCAATATTGTTGGTTCGTATGGAGTAGGTAATGATATAAGATATAGAATCCAAAGTCTAACTGAAAGGCTCCACGGATGGGCAGAAACTCAATAACTTATATTTGGGAAGACTGAGGAAGATGGCATGGACCTTATAATTGATAACCTAGACGGTAGCATAAAAGGATGGTGGTTATCCCTTATAGAAGACCAAAGGGCTGTGGCAGGATCCACGGTAGTTGACTTTACTGAAGCAGTTATTCGTGAGTATGCTGGAGACATGGTAAATGTTGATGCTATTAAATACATAAATTGTTCAGGATGAAGTTTTATAACATGAAATACTAGGACAGATTCAAGTGTGATTTTTCCCCTTTGGCAAGAAAAACAAAACAGAGCCAAAAGATTGAAACTAAACACATGTTTATTAATGCACTTCCTAGCAAAATCTCAAATGGAGTATTGGCCTACATAGAAACTAAAAAGGAAGCCATGACTGGAGAAACAACCACAGTTGCAAAAATGACCTTAAGTCAAATTATCCAGTCTATAGAAGAATATCTTTATAATCAATGTAAGGATAAAGCTATGACCAAATTGCTTAAAAAGCAAATAAAAACCATTGATAATAGTATCTACAAAAATAGTGGATATAGTGCACTAGGCTATTATGGTTCTGAGAATTCTCATTGTAAATGCCATAAAGAAAAGAGCAGATCCCAAAAATGGAAAATTGGAGACAAGCCCCAAGTATAAGAGGAGGTTCTCTAAAAGAAAAACTTATGTTAAGCCAAAAAGAACCATCTCAATAAAATGACCTATAAAATGTTATATCTGTGGTCAAGAAGGTCATATAGCTCTTAAGTCCCCAAATAAGAAAAGGTATCCTAAAAATATGAAAAATATTAGATCTATACTTTCTAATTGAGAAATGCAAGTTATTTTTGAATTCAGCTCAGATGATGATGTCTATTCAATACCCACTAAAAAAGATATTTCTTCTAGTGAAAATGAAAATTAAGTAAATCAATTTGAAGAATTGTCTTCTTCTGATAACTCTGAGACTGAACTCTACTATTGTAATATGATGTCTAGATTTGATCTTGAATCCTAAATGCAACATCTAGAATATCTACTCCATAACCATAAGCTCCCTCTTCATCTCATCCCTATCTATCAAGATGAGCTTACCCAATTATGCAACATGCATGATGACCCTAAGGGAAAAACACTGCAACAGGTTGACTTTCATGACAACCCAATGTTATATGCACAACATGAATGGAATAAAAAAAAAGCTAAGCCTAAGAATCCAAGCACAAAGATCATTAAACACCCCTTCTTCTTCCCACCCCTAACTGCCATTGTAGAGTACCTCTCAATAGAATCATGCCAAATACCAACTAAATCATCTTCTTCCAAGCCAAATACCTTGAATAAGAATTCTTCAGACATTGTTAATGAAAGTGTAAATATACCATTTCTCTTGATCTAAAACTTGGCATTGATCATACCTGAACCAAACAAGATTGTTGCAAAAATTTTTTAACAACCAAACAAGATTGTTGTTCATCATCACACAATTTAAACTTTAATAGGTCAATATAAATTATTCATTAATGATCCTCACCAAAATTTTAATGAGATGCATGATAAAATGGTAATGAAGGGTTATCTTCTTTTATTTGTAAGCTCATTCTTACTCTCTCACATATAAGATGCAAGGATGCACATAAAACTAATGCCCACATACTTCAATGATTAAGGAGGACATATATATATATATATATATATATATATATATATATATATATATATATATATATATATATGAGATTGTATCTTCCTTCAACATCCTTTAACAATAAAAAACTCATGCATCTTTACATATTTTTTAAATTAGGGTAAAAAGAGGGTTTTGACTGGACCTCATTATCGGGTACAGTAAAAGATAAACGTGACAACACAAAATGAAATGAATACAAACCTTATCTAATCACAAATAGACCACATGGAACATGGAAACTATCAGCTAATAGTCTGCAAACTATCATTCAACCATCATCAAACTAGCTAAGACAAGTTGCCAAATATCATCAAAACCACAATATTATGTTCCTCCCTTTCTATCTCCTATTTGGGAGTGAATGATCATATTATCTAGTTTGGAGACATTTTTTTCACTTTCTTTATTTTTCTTCCATACTATGGTCCAATCCTCCTTATCACCAAGAACTGATTATATGGAAAGAATGGAATAAAAACTTTGATCAAATCAATGGCCCAGTGTCTTTCACTTGAAATAGAAGCTCATTTTACTTTAAATCTAGTATAGAATTTGGTTCCACCATGGCTTCTTCCACTACATGAGTCATCACCTTAGAGTTTTTAATCATTATTCCAAGACTGGACCTTTCAAAGCCAAATATGAAGCTTCACTCTCAGTTTGAGTAACAACTTCATCCACTATAAGTAGTTCAAGAAGGTCTTTCCACCAAGATGTCTCCCCCTTTATTTTTGAACTACTAAAATTCATTGCCAAATGACCTATTTCAAAAGATATATGACAACAAAAGGGTAACCCCTCATAATCTAGGTATTGTGTCCAATATCATTCATCCACTTTCATATCAATTTTTGTGTGAATAAATTTTGAAATATCAATGCCAACAAGGATTCATATGAAATTAGTGAAAGAAAAACTCGTTGTAAAAGAATGTCATTAGAAACTCACCCAGGGTATTGCAAATAGCTTTGAGGTAGGATTAAGACCATAACTAAAATGGAATATGCGATAGCCGAATGCAGATAGACTATGTATTAAGCCTAACTTAGTAAGGGGATTGAATAACATGTACCAAGGTTTCATTGAAAGAATATTTAGATCCTGCTCCTAGGACTAACACCCATATAAAATTGAATTCATATCCTCAATAAGATTAAAAACCACAACAAAAACCTCTTGGCATAGAGGTAGATTTCCAATTTACCTTGCATAATGGAAGGTCATAACTTTGTGATCCAAGCTTTCATATTAGTGAGACTTAATCAAAGATTAATACTTCATTTTTCATTTAGGAAATTAAAAATATTTATATGACTCATCTACTAACATAAAATATGCATCCTACCTCTATATCGTTAAATCCTCTAAATAATAAAAATCTCTTGCATCCTTGCATATACATCAGAGATTAAAAATTCCTTTTTTTATAAATTTTAAAATATTATATGCATGATCTAATAACATAAATTATGCATCCTAACTCTCCATCACTAAATCATCACTTTTTATAACCCCTAAAGTTGTACTTAAAAAATGTAGTAGAAGTTCTTTTTTTTATTTAAATTTACTTAACATTAATTCCATACAACATATCATAACTATTACTTAGAATAATAGTACTTTTAAATTTAATTACCGAATATATCACAATTAACTTATACAACTCCAAGAAAAGTAAATACAATAAGATTCAACCTCAGCTGGTCCACTAATACAACAAGTATTAATCATCATATACAATTGAAATATAATTACATTTCATTTATGCCTTAACATAATAAATATATACCAAGTCCACCTCGAGTCAAACCAACTCGTGTATCATTAAATCTCTAATGTAGTCTCTAGTTAAGTGGTACTGGTGTGGGGAGGGAGAGCATCATCCAAGCACTTTTCCAAACCAATCATGAACCAATGATCCCCCGTACAATCCCCTATCATTACATGGCCCTCCTTTCATGGATAGGTAGATAGAATGGTGGGATAATCTAGAGAACAAGCTACTACCCATGTATGTATGATAAAACTAAACATGCAGTGTATCATAGAAAGCCTATTCTATTACAATATATCACACTAACATGTAGATCAAACATACAAAAAGATAATATCTCACTATACATTATTTAACCATAATATTTATACTAATTACATACTCCTAGAAATCATATCACATCACATGCTAAACAAGGAGTAAGCAAAGTATACATTTATCCATCTACACATAAATGAATCTTACATTAAAATTAAACCCAAACTGAGAGTAATGACCACTATTTATACCCCCCAGGTAAAACACACATTAAACTATAGATTCTAATTTCTACAATGATATTCATACGACTACACCCTATGATATCCCATGTTATCATAGTCTAGTGTTCTAAGACATAACTACTGATTTTTTCACAATTAATCATACTAAGTAGTCATAAATACGTGATAAATTAACTTTTATTCAAGCAAGTATATATAAAAAATCAAGTCATACAACACATAAAAGTCTAACTTAACACTCATTACACTCAAAAAGTTGTATGCACATAACTATTATGTCCTACTAACTATTATTAAACTTACTAATCAAAGTAACAACCAACATGCATATATTATGTAGGTGTGGGTCTAGATATAACAAATATAGTATGTATCATCCAGGTACTTTTCATACTGTAAAACTTCATGACATCCCATAATATTATAGATCATTTTGATTGAGCACTCCACTCAAACACGAACAAACAATATTACACTGAATTATTAAACAAGCAAGCACATGATTATACTAACCAAGTATTACCTCAATAATAATCAAAAGAAAACATAATCTCGAGAAACACATCATGATGCACTATTTTTATTCTATAAATATCCAATCACTTACACATATAATATTCTCACAAATATATTATATACAAGTTTTTATCATTACAAAACATTACAAACTTGATCCTACCAACAAGTTTGCATAACACTAATGTGATATATATATATATATATATATATATATATATATATATATTAGTGTTATGCAAACTTGTTGGTAGGATCAAGTTTGTAATGTTTTGTAATGATAAAAACTTGTATATAATATATTTGTGAGAATATTATATGTGTAAGTGATTGGATATTTATAGAATAAAAATAGTGCATCATGATGTGTTTCTTGAGATTATGTTTTCTTTTGATTATTATTGAGGTAATACTATAATTTGCTTCTACTAGCATACTAAGCAAAGCTATAGTATAGATTTAGATCATATATTTATATCACCAAGGGTATAGTGTTGATCAAATAGAAGTATAATAACATTACCATATAAATGTCTAACTTTGCTATAGTTTACTCAAAAAGTAACGATATTCATAAAAAACTATAAAACCCTAAGCTTAGTCATCTTATTAAAATGGCTTATAGGGATAAGTAGTCACATCTCAGTTTACTGATTTGTTTAACACTCACCAATTAATCTAACATAGAATAGAGGGTCTAAATAAGGTTTGAAAATCAATCAACTCAATACAATCTTATTCTTATGTCCTAATATCATAATCTTTATTAATAGGTGTGTCAAAGTTATATGAGTAATATCCTCTATAATGACATTTTATCATTAAGACGCAATTATCCTAATTTACAAGATATTTTTCCTTGAGACCAAACTAAATTGTTAAAAATATTATTCGATTAACCATACCTACTATTTTATTATTCCTTTCCGAATCGAGCAAACATAGCATTCCAACATAAATATTCGTAGCAACCGTATCATAATTCTTATATGGGAATATGAGGAAACAATAAATTCCCATCCCACATTCGATCTTGCATTAAATAGAAATCATAATTTCTTTTATTTAAATAACTCAGCTATTTTATAGTATATAAGAATCCCATGATAATCATGTTTATTATTTAAAATGCAACTATAGCTAGTAAAGCAATTCCGCTCAATCCATGATTTGAAAATCCAAGGCAAAAATAGAATTCAACCAAAAATTCAATCTTGCAATAAAAAGAAATATATGTTCATTTAAATGACTTAGCATCTTACACCCAAAAGACTCAACATTTAATAATTATACTCGGCACTTTATATGCCCTGGCATTTTATTAAGATTTATATGTTTATAATAAATGAACTCGGCATTGCAAGATTACACTCAATAATTCATTATTTCCACTTAGCGCTTTAACATATAGACTCAGCAATTGAATTTATACATAGCCTTTTACATATAAATAATTGTTTATATAAAGACTCAGTGCTTCTACAATACAATTGGTGTTTCATGTAATTCTCCATGTTTGTTCTAAACTTAGTAATTCATAAGACTAGGCGTTTTAATATTTTGATTTGGCATTGCATACAGAGACTCGACATTAAAATTATTAAACTCAACTTTATAATTTCTAACTCAGTGCTACCAATTAGTTACCCATCACTTTAATTAAGTGACATGACATTACAAATATATATTCTCAGCTTTTTAATATTAAACTTAGCATTTCAATTTTATGCATGCTTTTCAATTATTTTATTCTCAGCTATCAACATAAGATACTCAAGGATTCAAATAAAATGTTGGGCATTGAAATAAGTAAACTCAGTGAATTAATAAAGACTCAGTAATTTTATACATATGATGCCATTTTTTCCATTATAAACTCTGTAGTTTCAATTTAATACACATAGATATTAATTTTATAGAAAGCATTCCATTTTTAAAGACTTAGTTTCCCAAATATAACCTATGTAGTTTAAATTGTTCTCAGCTATTTACTTATAACATATGTGCTTCTACTTAGCACCCTATGTTTTATACTTAGCGATTTAGATTTAGATATTTAGTGATTTCAGCATAAGACTTAAGTGTGTGAAGTTGAATTTGCAAAGCAGGAAGTTGGTGAGACCACCTTTGGTATAATTGACTGCATGAAAGTGTAGAGACTTAATCCTAGAAATATAGTTTTGGAATGAGAAATTTTCTTGTATACATATCTTGCCAAGTGCCTATAACACCAACCATGAATGGTAGATATCCATTTTAAGCATTGAAGAATTTGCAATACCATCTAAAATTTTATCAAACAATTGTTGATTTCAACCTGCACTTCATTTTTACATTTCACTATAATGGATCATCACTTCAAATTAATGCATAGCACTAACTATAAGCTCAGCATTTTATATAATTCAACCTTTTTAAACTTAGCATTTTAAATTCATGACTCGACATTTACAATATGAACTCAATCAATAATTAATAAAAAGTGTTTACGTTTATTTTGATATAAGAAAAGCCGCTGGTAAAATAATACACTGGCCATTCACAGTTGAAATGTGGGCCTACTAAAAATGTTACACAGTCCCTATAGAGTGAAACACAAGATTCTAAGATAATATGCAGGCTTATATATATTGAACTTAGATTTTATAGGTTGAAAAGTTGGCTAAAAGAAAAGAATATAACATGTATGCCTAAAAGAGTGAGACACGGGCTTTAAAAGGAACAATACACACACATATCACCTCATTTGACACACTGAAGAACAATTACAAAACCAACCTGGTATCTTTGTTGGGAAAATAAATTTGATTGGCTTTTCTTGCTTTCTCCTCCTTTCTTTTTTCCGTCCTTCTCTTCTTCAATGTCCATGTATATCCCCAACTTCTAAAATTCTTCCTTTATTTATAAAACTAACTACTCTCTCCATTGTTGTGCCCCATTTATTTTATGTTACATCCTTTGTTTCCATTCCATGCATAATATTTTATAATTTATTTAAATTTACTAACTACAATTTATTTTCTCTCAAATTCATAGTCTTCTTTCACTTAGCTTGCCAAACTGGCTAAGTTTACTAAAACAATCATAAAATCTATTTTCTAGTTTTAAATGTAATTTATGCATGTATTTTCAAGACTAACTTAGATTATATTAATTCAATTTTATGATTCTAAGATAATTCTATTTCCAAGAAATTAATCATTATTAGGATAATTATTTATCTGAATAATAGATACTAAGCCATTAATTACCTTTTAATAATAAGATAATTGTATCTACAATATTAATATCTATATAGAAATTAATATCTATTATTCTGACTTAAATTTGAAAATCAAGTCAATTAGAATAAAATAATCTAATGCATATCCACACACATAAATATAATCACACAGAAGATTTCTTTAATTACGCACTAGTATTTAAAATATGCTACGCATAAACATTTTATATTTACTTTGTGTGTGTGTAGGGTTACTAGTAATTTCTCTATCACCACCCATTTATCCCATCTAACCCATCCTCTTTGATGATGCTTTCCCTCATCAAGCTCTAAGGTTAGGATCTATCCTACATCCACCTTGCAAAAAGTGCATAGTTAGTCTGAGTCATCATAAATATCAACCAATGACACAAAACTAACAAATATACATCTTCAATGTATAGAAATATTAAAATACAATTGCCATATTATGTATATAAATCAACAATATCACTATCCCATACTAGTATATGTCATAAAACTCAAGTTAAATCAATGATAATTAGATAATAACTATATTAATCCACAGATTTAAAGGTTATTAATTATAGGGTGAAATCAAGATGTGACATCACTAACAATATAAATTATCCATTCTCATTATGCCACCTTCTTATTATAAATAAAACATTTTTTAATTCTGAAAAAAAAAATACTTTTTCTTTTCTACATAGTTTATATAGTATGATAAAATTAGAGATACTAAACAAAACCCAAATAATAACCACTCAAAGATCCTACTCTAATCCTACTCACTCTACTTTGGATAGAGCTTAAGAAAAAATAAATTCAAACACCAAATTTATACCTTAATTTTCTTTGAAATCCTCTTTCTTATCATGTGGATGTGCTCTAAAAGATGAGTGGATTCTTGATGCTTGGTTATGTGATTTCTCTTTGATGGCTCACAAATTTGACAACACTTTGGTTATAGATATGGCTTGATAAGTTGATGATAATATTATTACATTATGTTTAACCTTAATTTGGATAATGGATTCTTACTTGAGTAGATAGGGTTAAGGATATAAAAATGATAGGCCACAAGGGTGAATATTAGATCTACAATAGGCCAATTAATGTGCTAAATTCAGATGTGCCATAACCTAAATTTAAAAAATTGAGATAAAATATTAATGAAAAGTAAAAATATGTTAGATATATAAATGACATAAAAGAGAGTACTTAGTTGACAAATAAAAATTAGGTAAGAAGACAATTATGTATCAATCATAAGATTTTAGATTTGGTGTCTTTAACTCTCTAGACACTTGCATTAGCTTAGAATGGTTGTGTTGACGCTACTATCTAAATTTGACGCTAGTGTCATGTACAAAATATTTGCTCAAATAGGATGTGACCATCTGGATGCTTTTGGATTTTACTTTACCTTTATTTCAGTGCATTCAAATTTGGGTCATGGACTATCACTCCTGGTGAAATAGAAAAACACTAGCTTTCCATTTTCAATGTGACCTTGGAGAAAAATGGGTTAGTGGGCACATAGTGTCAAACTAACCTTTAATGACCCCTTTGTTAATGGGAATTGCCTACATAGTCAATACTCCAAAAGAGGGCCTCAAACTCATGTAGTTCTCCCCTATGTGTTGGCTTGTGTGTAAATCATACAATGTGTAAAGCAAGTACAATAATGACCTAGAGTGTAACTTGTAAAATATAACCTTATGACTATTCCTTTATTACTTTAGACTATAGCTAGGTTTTTCCTTTGATGAATATTAGAATAGGTTAGAATAAGAAAGCTTTTGGTAACTTGAGTGCTTCTCAAATGCTCTTTTGATCTGATTGCTAGGTGAGGTATGAATGAGGGTTGATATTGTATTTATGCCAATCCTATTAGGAGATAACTCACATTAAATCACTTAGGCCAACCATTTTAATATATTTTATTTTTAAATTAGATGACTTTAGCGCACTAGACACTTACATCAAGCTAGGATAGTAATGCCAACACTACTGTCTATGTCAAAATTTAGTGTCCAAAGAGAAGAAGAGCAGACACATAATCAAAACTTGTAGAGGTGTAAGATAAGTATATTTTAAGCATTCTATGAAAGATGAGATGTGTTTGTCATCAATATAAGGCTATTTCAACTAAGAGATAGGCCAAGGGGCACAGGATAGAGCATATGTGAGGCTTGTGGAAGTAAGTCATGTGTAGAACTAAGAGAATCAACTAAGATCTGAGTTTTCCAAGTGTACAAGACTGAGGTGCTATATATTCACAAAATATCATCTACATTCCCCCCTTTAATCTAGTAATGAAATTGTTAGTTTGAAGGAAAGAAATAAGTACTTGGGTGTGTATGCACACCTTGTCTTTACTTGAATTGAATTTGAGTCTTTTGCTGGAGTTGGATTTGAGTGTTTTACTAGTGACTGACCTACAACCAAGAGCATGTTATAATGTATAACAATGCATATAATCTGGGTCAAAAGTACTTGAAATACATTGAAATTGAAAGATAAAGGTTTAGGAGTACACTTGTATATCGATGTAACCATCATACCTATTGGCAAGTTATTTTTTTGAAAAAGATGTATCATTATAAGGATTTAAAACTAATAGAATAAATATAGATACATCTTTAAAGTGCATATATCCAAGAGAGAGAGAGAGAGAGAGAGAGAGAGAGAGAGAGAGGGAGGGAGGGAGATTGGGAAGGACATGTCCCCAACTTTGGAGAAAAAGTGAGTTGCCACTTGGCAGTTGAGGTTAGCTCAACTATGTAACCCAATGATACTTATAAACTTGTGAGTTTGGAAGATCAAGTCTAAAATAAAAAATTATAAAAATTGATTGATTTAATCACCCCAACCATAACAAAAGGTGAACCAACTACTATAGTAAATTGGCTTGCTAAAGTCCATAAAAATTTGTAGGGTATTAGTACGTGTAATATTTTTAGAATTTGAGATTGATTTGAATTTTATAATATTAGGCACATGTTGCATAGCATATACACCTTAGATATGTCTAATGTTGAAATTTTGTGTAACAATGGTACCATGTATAGAATTCTACCACACACGTGTATCGGAATCATATAACTTTGTGTTTTGGCCAATTTAAAAAAATTTGTGTGGAGGAAATGCTTCCAAAGTATGTTCCTACTATATATGGAGAAATATGAAACTGATATAAGTACCAATGTGGAGGACATCTTTCCAAAACATGCCTCTGTTATAATTTGGAGATGTTGAATATTGATTAGGTGTGGATAATATGCTTCCAAAGCATGCCTCCACCAAATCTGTGAATTATAAGTACCATACTATGCTTCTAAACCATGCCTCCACTAGATCTAAAACTGTGAATGTGTGGAAGCCATGCCCATATGACATGCCCCCACTAAATTTGTAAACTGGTATAAGTACTGAGTATTGAATAAATGTGGAGTACATGTTTCTAAAGCATGCCCCCATTGCAATCTAGAAATTGTGAATGTGTGGAAGCCATGTACATAATCAACAAAATCTATGGCCAAATTTCAATATAAAAATAATCAGAGATCAAAAAATAAAGGATATATTCATACCTCAAAATAAAATCAATGAATCTACACATGTTTATATTGGGTCAAATTTTTTAATTGACAAAATAAAATTTGATAATATTATATAAAGCCAAATTTTTAATAACCAAAATTTATCACCAAATTTTATTAACACAAATAGTCAATGTCCTACTGTGGTTGCCAAAAATCTATGTGGATAAAACATTATAGCTGTTAGAAACCATGAAATCTCATACTAATGATCTACATGGTTTTTAAACCATGTAATGATGAAATCCCATGAGTTGTTAGAAACCATGAAATCTTATACTAATTTTTATGGTTTTAAGTAACCCTTAGATTATGATGATTGACATTGTTTATCTCATACTCCCTTCTAGGGATAACTACATCAACTCGAGGTCCATAAAAATTGTGTAGGAAACATTCATTCACATAGAGTGTCTGAGGTCAGCTAGGTCATAATATCAAAATCAGTGATAATCATTTACAATCATTCATCATTTTCTTCTAACTAACTATTCAAGTCTCTATCCAATCTAGTTCAACCTATCAAATCCTTCATAAACATTATCCATCATCATTAATACATTCAATTGGTATAATCATTGAACTATAATTCATTATTTCATCTCAATCAACTAGGAGACATAACTCCCACATCCAAGCTTATTACCTCTATTCCTATGCATACATCATCACTCAATAAAAATCAAGAGTGTGACTAATCAGTCAATCTAAATACAAATCAGTCCAAAATTAAATCCAAAATTGAGTTTAATTCCAAACCAATGACTATCCACTTAATAATTTCCCTAATATTTGCATTCAATCTCTCACACCTATTGATTGGGAATCAAAAAATTATGACATCCATATTTTCTCCCATATAAATCAAATCAATCATCAATCAAATCAATCAATCACTCAATTAATTAACCAGTCAGTCAATCAATCAATCTAATTCAAGCTCATATATCTCTTTGGCATATATCATTGTCCAAGATACATCCAAAGCTCACAGTTTTGATAATCAATCTTTTCAAAGTTTACATCTTCCACATTTTATATGTCATTGACTAAGGCACATGCAAGATTGTAAATTTATCTGTATTGCTTCCTGTCATATATCATTTCTTGGGGCACCATCAATATATCTAATCCAAATATTGATCAAATAGTAGCTCATCAATTGTTGGCATAACACCATATCGATCACATTAATCATATTTGGCACATCTATTTCATCTATTACATCCATCCCAACCCATCTATCTTTTATACATGAATCCCAGCCCTCATTTCTTTTGAGTGGTCATATGTATTGTTTCTTCTTGCATGACCCCTCTAGAGGGCATCACCCACTTTAATTTTCATTAATTTGCTAACAATAAATTATTCCATTTATTTGAAATTCCATTACTTCTTCTAGTTGCAATGTTATTTTCAGAGGAGGGGAAAATGTATACATCTAAAATTCTCCACTCCTTCATTTTCACTAATTTTATCATTTTTTTCATTAATTATCATCATAATTAATCACATTAGTATCATTATCTTAACATCCCCCTTTACATTTGACTTCATCACACTAACTTTGCACATTCATCACATCATCCTTTGCATCAATTAATCATCCACTCACCTTCCTACTTAACTATTAATCAAATCCTCGTATTATTATGGAATTTTATATTCCTTGTCATCTACCCTCAACTACCCCCGCAAATAATCCTATAAAATCACATCTCTAATCCCCATTAAAATTATTATTAATTATTCTAACTACCTCTAGAACTTAAAAATATTCCTTAAGCCACTCACCACCTGCTCTTTAGAATCTTATAAGAAATTTTAATTCTTAAATCCACATACCAAATCCTCTCATCAATTCTTAGCCATTGATCAAGAACCCCATTGTTAAATCTTAGTCATTGATCCTTCTCATGTGACTTTATATATTGAGCTACACCTCCATGTAAACCATGACTTAGAAACTATTGTACATTGAGCTATCACTATCATTTATCAATCCAAACATTCATAATCCAAAATGTTGTCAAGTTTGTGAGCCATTAAAGAGTAATCACACAATCTAGCATCAAGCATCCACTCATGTCTTAGAGCACATCCACAAGATAAGGAGGAGGGTTTCAAAAACAAATTTAAGGCATAAATTTGGTGTTTGTATTTTATTTAGTTTATATTTTGTAATTTCTTTTTCTTAAGCTATATCAAAGGTAGTGTGATTAAGATTAGAATAGGAGTTTTGAGTAGTTATTCCTTGGGTTCTAATTAATAGATATAATTTTTTCACACTACAATTTATGATTATGAGGATGCAATGACCCAAAAAAAGTACTGGTGACAATGATGGTTTGTATTGCCATCCACCTAGGTAAAAAATCCTTTAAATATCTTGGATACAGAGAGTCAAATAGTTAGGGTCAAGATCGATCTCTAGGTGACTGTGATAGTTTGGATGCTCCCTAGTCATGGCTATTTAGCCAAATAAATATTCAAATTTAGGTGTACGCATACTTATCAATTGAAATCAGCTTTATATGCATAAACACAATATTGATATCTATATTATTATGAGATTCTCAATAATTTTTTAAAAAAAAACTATACAATATATATGCATCAAAACATATAATAAAATATACCAAGAAAAAAATGAAAACTAAAACTATATATATATATATAGATGCACTACAATTTTATATACATAAATTTAAATATATAATTTATTAATTTCAATAAACTAAATTTTGGGAAAGATATTGAAAGTTATATAAATTTAAAATGTTAAAAAGTAGGATACTATCATATTATCATCCATATAAATGTGATATTTTCAACTCATATTTAAAATATAATATTAAATATTATATATATAAATATATTATACAAAAATTTTAATTATAAATTCGTTGTTAATTTCAATCATTTAAATTCAAATATTTTTGAGAAATATATTAAATTCTATCTAACTTCAAAATATCCTAAAAGCAAATTTTAAAAAAAAAACAAAAAAAAACAAAAAAAAAACAAACAAACAAATAAAAACATTGTTATTATATTACTTATATATGTGGTATTTTCAACCCTCTCCCAAAATATATATAGAAGCATTAAAAACAAATCTTAATCATATCCCTCTCTCTCCATCACAAATATTGATGCTTTGTTTCAGTTTCCACTCATTGTTTATCTATCTTGACTAAATACTAATACATGTAATATAATTTAGGAACATCATCCTTAGTTCTACAAAATTTGGTTTTGGTTTTTTTTTAAAATAAATAGACTTTAGATAGTAGTATGTCTATTCTTCAAGAACCTTTGATTAAGTGAATATAAGAGGGAAGTGATCAAATAAGTATTATATAGATTGAATATAAGAGGGAAGTGATCAAATAAGTATTATATAGATTATGGTCCCATTTCTAATGATCTAAAGTTTATAGAAATAATCTTTTTAAATTAATTTTTATTTTTAAAATTGAAGTTTTTTTCAAGAGGTTTTTAAGATTAAAATTATACCTCTTCAAAATAAAAGTATTGAAGAGACTCTTAAACTAGAATTTACTGGAAAAAAAAACCTCGACTCCTCTCCTTAAATTAACAAAAGGTTAATGACTTATTGAAAACCTTCAATTGACAATTTTGTCATATTAAATTTAGACTAAACATCCAAAAATAACCCAAATCTTTTTAAAAGTAAATCTAATAAACATGAAGGAGATTTTTTTATTATGATTGGTGGATTATTATAATTGTCGTTGTGATGGAGGAGATTTGAGAGGGGAGGGGGTAAAGGTCGTAGCATATTTTTATGGTAATAGTAGTTTTAAGGGTAAGGTCAAACAACCTTCTAAACTTTTCCAAAGACAACTTTATTTGTTTAATACTATGATTTTTAGACACCTTTTTCCTTATGTTTGGTGAAACTCCGTGCCTTTGGTAATATATAACGATCACATTCTTGCATGAAACTTGTGTCTCTTTTTCACAATCAATTTATTTTGAAAAATGTGCATATTATAGATATGGATTTGTTAACTTTTAAAAAAAAAATCTTAAAAATTTAGATTTACAATAGTTGAAGATATATAGAATAATTTAAGAGGGTAAAAATGTAAGTTTACAATAGTTGAAAATATATAGAATATAGTTTAAGAGGGTTGTGTAGTAAGAATAATGTATAGTGAATTTTTCAACCAACATTCTATATAATGTTATGTGAATGGTATTGGCAATGTCATGTATGGTTATTATGGTTTAATGGAAATTTATTTATGTGAACATATTTTGTAATAATCAGATTTCACAAGTCTTTTATACAATATGTTTTGTGTCTATTATATAATTATGAAAAACTTTTTTTTTAAAAATTTTAAATAATATTGAAAAGTTGTGATTACAAGGAGGAAGATTGGATGTAGTAGATAGTGACAATTGGGGGAGAGAGGTGTGCAACAATGTACATGCAATATATTATAATATTTTTTATTTTTTATTTAATTTATCGATGTTAAAATGATGTGAAATTTTATTTTATTTTTAAAAATAGACAATATTAAACCCATGAATCTTTATACACAACATGAAATTTGCATTGAAATTTCCAATACATAAATGACCAAAGTTAGTACAAAAATATATGACAAAAAAATATTAAGATGTCAACTTTAAGTTGATCTTACAAAACAACTCATGAGCTCCTCCAGTCACACATCAAGTTATTATTTATCATTTCATCTCTTAACACATGTAATATGTAGAGAGGACACCATCAACTCCAAGAGAAGAATAAATTATTTTCCAAACACTAGATAAAATGAATTAAACTTATTGAATATTTTGTATGTATTACTATGATTCAAAAGCATAAAAAAGACCCAATCATCCAAATACTTGCACCCAACATCACAAATTTTGGTCTGGGTCATGAATCTTTTTAAAGGTATCAACTATTCTATTTTCTTGTGGATGGTATGGAGTGATTTTGTGGTGTATGACCATGAATTTTTCAAGAATAATGTGTACTATTTAATTTAAGAAGTGCATAACTCAATCATTCGTGAGGTTTAGGACGAAACTATAGTTATAATATTTTTAAATAAAATAATATCATTGTGGAAGCATTGTGATTATTTATAGGGGCTTCTTCTACCCATTTAGTAAGGTAGTTTGATGTTGTGATGATATACCTAACGGTAGGTCAAATGAGCCCAATAAAGTCAATGACCCATTTCTAAAATAGATCCTATGTAATAATTGGGATCAATAACATATTATTTATCTTTTTTAATTTTCCCATTCATTAAAAAATATCATATTTATATACATTCTTTAATATCTTAGTATAGTGTATTTTATCACCAACATGCTCCATTCATTTTTTTCAAAAACAAAATCCTCTTAAAAAAATTAAGATACATTTTATTTGAAAATATATTCTTATCTAAATTTTTTAATAATGTTAATCAAAATTATAAAAAATTATTTTAAATCTTAAAATAGCAACCCTCTTAATCTAAATTTAGATTTAATGAAGTTAACCATGATCACTTCAATTTAAAATTATTTGTTTAAGATTCATATTTTATATCATGGCCTCATTATCAAAATCCCAAGCCTAAGATTCATATTCACGATCACTATATGCATATATATTAAATTATAGTCATGACCACCTTTCTTTGCTTACGTTTAATGTTCATGGTAAAGTCTTTATAGTCCATTTTTTAATACTATGTGGACCCTAATACAAACTAATTCGAATCACATAAACCCTTGTTTGTCTACGTGAGGCATGATTTCACCTCAAGAATGACCCCATCATCCTATGGCCATTTTATCACTCCCGTATGTCTAATCATGTCGCTATGTGATATAAATAATTATGGACCCATTATAATATAGGAGAGTTATTGATAAAATCAAAGCAATTAAGGAAGGGAATCCAAGGCTTATCAAACTCCCTTATATTTTGTAAGCTTTTATGTATCATTATCATGTTGTTTTTTCGGTATAAGATTTTTCATTAGAAAGGGAGGTGGCTCTCTTTAAATGTTTATATGTAGTGCCTTGTAAAGTATTCAATACTCACAGAATTGTTTGTGATAGGTATTTATTTCTCAGTAACTTTCATGACGCTATTAAATAGATAGTAGTGGGCAAAGCCTTAGGAATTGATAGTGTTTTTTGTGAGTTTTATCAAATACTGTCAAACATTATCAGTTTTGATCTATATTAGGTATGCACTGAAGCCATTCTAACCAATTCTTTGGGAACCCTTATTAATCAAGGTAACATCAAATTCATCCCCAACGCTGATGATCATAAAATTATCACAAATTGGAGACCTATTACTTTGCTCAATGTCTCCTATAATATTATTATCAAAGCTCTAGCTCTCAGGGTGAAACACATTCTCCATTTAATTGTTCAGAATGAACAAACATCATTCATACAAAATAGGTTCATCTTGGATGATGTCATCATTGTTTGGGAAGGTATGGAATGGGCTAGGATTTCTAATCAAAAGGCCTTGTTTGTTAATATTGATTTTGAAAAGGCGTATGATCGTATTGAGTGGCCCTTCATTATGGGCATGCTTCAAGCTCTTAGGTTTAGCCCAAAGTTTATTTAGATCGTTCATATGCTTTTTCAGGATGTAGGGGCTTGTACTACTATTATTTAGACCGTTAATATGCTTTTTCAAGGTGCAAGGGCTTGTATTACTATTAATGGTACCCATTCTTCTCAATTTGAGTTGCATCACTCTATAAGGCAAAGATGTCCTTTAGCCCCTTCCCTATATGTTCTTGCAGTAGAAGGATTTAGCTATCTTCTAGCTAATTATGCTACAAGGGGTTTGGTGAAAGGTATTTCTCTCCCTCAATCTGATAAACAACTTATAAACAATCATTCCACAAATGAATCCTTTCTCACTCTCCAAGAGGAGGAACAATCCATTAAAAATGCCATGGAATGTCTACACATATTTGTTTGGCTTCAGGCTCATCCATTCAATAGAGGAAGACCCAATGTTACAAGGAGTTATTGGGCACCAAACCTCCTGGGCTTGAAGAATTTTAATGGTAGTGGATTCTACCATGTGTGTAGTTCAATTTTCTAGGCATTACTTTTGCCTTTTGGGCCTCTCCCTCTGACTTATTGTCATATGTGGTGTAGAGAGTTGAAAAAAAGATTTCCTTTTGGATAACTAAGCATCTATCTTTGGCTGGAAAGTTTCAAATATGTTCTAAAGTTTTGGCAGCCATGCATGTTTATTATTCTTCCTTCTGGGCCCCTTCTAATACTGCCTAAAACAAATTAGAAAAACTTCTAAGGGATTTTCTTTGGGCTAATTCTGAGGGACACAAGGGCTTCCATAGAGTTCCCTGGAACATTTGTTACTGCCCTAAGGAAGCTAGAGGACTTGGTCTTCTCCATATTAAATTCCAAGGGCTAACTCTTGGGACCAAATGGATAATCAAAGGTCTTTTTCTGGGGATGAATCCTGGAAGATTCTTCTCTACCATTGTATCTCTGAGGGTCTCCCCTATAGTAGGAAAGCATGGCAAGGCCTAGGGCTTCACTCTTTACTAATCACTCCAATGCCTGTCAAAATTAAGGGGTCCTTTGATATTCAAAGTTTATGGAAGGCTTGGGATAAGCCTAAGCATCACTTTAGCTAGGTTGGTGAAGGGTTCATAAATGGCTTCTCCATTAACTCTCAGTCCCTTTGGTGGTCACTTGTCTTAATTTTCACAAGGTTCCCTTTGGCTTGGTCTCCTGCGTTAAAGGGATATGCCTTTTTAGAAAAGGCATGAAGGTTATCAGTGACCTCTTTTGTAAAGTGAGCAGGGTTTGGCTCATTTGTCAACAACTTCAAAACAAATATCAATTAAATAATTCAAATGTAGAGGCTATTGTAGAAATTCAAGGCTCCATACTTGATGAATATTTGTATAAAATTGGAGTTAATTCTCTTGTTCCTTGGTGGAGGGATTGGCATTGGCCTACAACCACCCATTTCAATCGATACTCTCCACGATCGGGATATCAATTACTTGCCCCTAAGCATATTCTAGTTGATATGATCAATATCAGATGGAACCTTCATTCGCATGATGGGATCTAAGCTAGAAATTTTAGCATAGTGTGGTTTGCTTCTATTGAGCCCTAAAAAACTCATTTTTTATGGTGCCTTCTTTATTAGGTCTTGCCTGTGGGTGATCGGCTCAAGCATCTAGGTGTGCCTAACCCCATCTGCCCACCCTATCAACAAACAAAAACTATTAAACATCTCTTTTGGTTTTTTCCACATGCTCAGTCTACGTGGCATTGGATTCATTCCATTTTTCAGCCTTTTTGCCTAGAATTCTTCACATGGAAGACAGCTCTCTTGGAGGATTCAAATTTGCTACGTGCAACATATAATTGCTTTTGGCATATCTTTTGAGCTAACATTTTGTTTCAAATATGGAAAGCTATGAATTAAGCTTGATTTAATCATGAAGAGCTGGAACATAATTTTTTTATTTCTAACAAAATTATTGTTCTTTCTAATGTGACTCTTCAAATTCAAAGCCAAAGAGACAAGGTCCATCTGAAGCTCAACCACGTCCAATATTTGCTAGATCACTGGGAAAATGATCTACGTGCAGTCAGTCAAGAACCTCTTGATCCCCCAAAGAATCCTTCACCCCCTGAGGACAAGGACATGGTCCAAGGTGACATCGATCCAAACCTAGATGCAGGAGTTACTCTCCATGACGGTCACCACCTCACTGGTCTTCTCCTCATCATGGTGGTCCGAGTGGTTCCTTTCAATCTGGGGGTGATGGTTGGGGCTGGGGATCTCCTCTCCTATCCCAGAATGGTGAGAACAAAGGCTAGGGTCTACCTCCCCAAGGTAAATTCCCATGCCTAACTATAGCTAATTCCCTTTAAAGAAATCAAAATGAGACTTTGGAAGAGCAACAAAACTCATGTTGAGATCCCTTACCTATTGACGAAGATCCTCCTGCCATGGGAGGATGGGTGATAAGCCTCTGGGTCCGTCGTCTCCTCCGCCTCCTCCGACATCCATATTTGTTATTGTTGCTTAAATGTTCTCGTTAATGTTATTTGTACTTTGGTTTCTCTACTTTATTGGCAACTGATGTGATGTAACTTTTTTGGTGTGGTCATTTTGTGACCACATTTTATGACTTTCCTTGAAGGGTTTTCTTTAACTCTCAGTGTGACTTTGCTCATGGGGTATGACTTTTCCACTCATTTTTTGTATGATTAGCATTGTACCATATCTTGTTTTATATTAATATATAGGCGCTTCTCAATAATAATAAAAATCGATGGCTCATGATTAATGGTTGTCTTTAGACCACAAATCATGATACATATAGATATATGAAAACCCATTTTGATTGTTTTCAGTTAGTAAAAAGACTGGATTTATTAAAATTATCTCTTGGATTTAATAAGAGTTGTGTAACAATTAATCTTATATTTATTGAAAATTATTCGTAATTAAATTTGTTGATTTAAAGTACGTGATATTTATTAGTAGTATAAATGATTTATAAAATGTATAATATTTTGTAAACTTTATATTAAATATAAATTGATGAAAATTTATAATGATAAATAAATTATAAAATTAATTTATTACTTAAAATTATTTAAATAAATTATAACGTAATAAAAAATAACACTACATAAAATAAAAAATGAATACTAAATATAAAGATGTCTAAAAACTATTTGTAAACTAATGTTAAAAAACTATGATTTACTCTAAACAATTCATGTAAATTAAGTTATATTTTTATGTATAATATTTAAGAAATGGTTGATAGTTAATTTGCTAAAATATATCAACCAGAATTAAGTAACGACGTATAAATTCAAACCATCTATCAATCCTCGTATACACAATTTAAAAATATTATTAATATTTATATAATATAAATATATAAAGTTAAATGAAGCTCATTGAATCGCAGAAAAGAAAAAAAATTGAAATTTATATAAGTTTGTATTAAGATTTGTACATCAATATTTATATTAATTATTATTATTTGAGAAAGGAACATGTAAGAAAAATATCTGACAATCATGAGATGATATCTACAGCCTGCAGGTCACATTAAAATTGTGAATGAACTGCGAATGTGAAGCCGCCAAAAATAGGGTTTTTCATGTTTAAAATTTATTACTGAGAGTTTATATATTTAATTTTATTTAAAATAATATATATCAACCAATTTAATTGTATACATTTAATCATTGTTCAAATAAATTGATGAAAGAAATAATATTTATTACTTTTCTTAAAACATTGGAAAACTGTGTAAATTTAAGCCATGCAAAAAAAAATAAGTCATAATAATTGGTTTTGAGGATTACAACAGTATGATGGTGAACCCTGCAGGTGGTAATAACCAATTAATTCCATTAAATCTTGATGCTAAATGGAGAGATTTGCAATAAAAGAATCCCTGCAGAAATAAATCAAAATCCCAAATTTAAATGTTATAAATGTCGAAATTCTCGAAACCGGTAACCAAATGGAATTCTTGCTCATGTTTAATGATTGTTAAGTTTCCAAGTTATAAATTTCATTTTTAAAAAATGGTTAGTGGACTGTGAGGCACGCTGACAGTTTGTGTGCCAAAATAATTAAATGCTCATCTAACAGGGGTAGACTCTCAAACGTCTACATGTCTTTTCAAGAATACACATAATACAATGTCATGTCCCCTTTATCGTAGACGTAGACATTGAAGGGTGATGATTAGCCCTATTGTGCGAACTTTGTACGCTAGATTGGAAAAATAAGTTTTGAGGATGGAGATTAGCTTGGCTATGATATGCCAGAAACACTGATAGTTGGAGTCTCATTCAGGGTATCTTTGACACGAGCCTGAGCTCCTATTGTCTTAGGGATATTTGACATACAGCAGAGCACCCTTGTTTTGATATGGTCATGTGCAGAATCACTCCCCTGATTCACCAGCTTCAGACGGTTCGAGGTTCCGACATGTATTGAGGGAGATATTTATTTGATTGATTTAATCAATTACTAATGTATTTGGTTAATTTTAAATTAGATATTAATTAATTATTAATTAATTAATTATTTGGTCTAATTTTAAATTAGATATTAATTAATTATTAGGTTATTAATTAATTGGTCTAATTTTAAGATCCAAGTTTAATTTGAGGAATTCTAATTTTAGAAGCCCAAGTTCTATTTGAGGAATTCTAATTTTAGAACCCCAAGTTCTAATTTGAAGAAATCTAATTTTAGCAAGCACACCTTTGGAAGGGTATAAGAGTTTCTCATGGGAGAGAGTTTGTATGTATGAAATGATTAGTTTTTTATTGATTCTTGTTAAGATAATTCTTCTGAAGACTGAGCCAAGGGTTCCAGGATTCCAATTGCATTGAAAACGTCAACTCTTCATTGTGTGCGATTCAGAGGTTGTGAAAGATAGCGGATCTATTGCCAAATTAGAGATAACTTCAACCAGAAGTTATCATAGTTTACAGGTATTTGAAGATAACTTCATCAGAATATCACAAGGGTGTTACAGGTATTTTCATTATTTTTGGGTTTTGATTCAAGAATTATCCAGATATAGATCTTTTGTAGTAGCCCATAATTCTACAGATCAGGATCAAGCATACAGGTTGTGCTATATCAGCGGCCGTACGAATTCCGTATATATCCGTGAAAATCCGTACGCATCAACAGAAAGCTCAAAGGGACCGACATCGGTGAAAGATACTTACAGAGACCGGCATCGGTCGACATACAGCCGACATCGGCGAGATAACGACTACAGATCGACCGACGACGACAGTATAACCGACGTCGGACTGTGTGACCTACAACAGGCTGAGACGAACCAGATTCAGAATTCTTTCCCAGTTTGCAGAATATTCAGGCTATTCAGGCTGTACTTTGCTCAATATTCTTTGTAACTTGAGAGAATCTCTATTGTAAGCTTATGAGCAAATAAATAAGAGTTTATACTGTGATTTATTTATCTTTTGAAGATATTTTGCAGCAAATTCAGATAAGCAATTCAGAGCTTTGTTTTGATATTCGCAAGGGATATTACAGTGGTATTATAGCATTTGTAGGAGAAAAGGAGCCCCTAAGTAAGGGAATTATTAGTGCTATCAAAAACAAAAATAATATAACTTATTTCTTGTGTAAAAACTTTAACCCTTGAAAGCTAATGTCTTGCAAAAATAATGGGTAATATTAAAATATTAAATCAGCGAAGTATCCATGAATGACTTCAAGTACTCAGAAATAGTTTTCAAGGTGCAAAATATGTATCAAAGTTCATGAACTCAGGATTGACATGCAAACCCAGAGGAGGATGAATTATCACTCTTTACAGATACTTCATTTGAAGTCTATTTTTTTTACGGTATATGGAATCCATATCGTAAAAGGTCTTATATCACAAAATAATGATGCGTAGTGAGAAGACAATTTGGCTCTGGCAAAAGTGGTTGAGGGCAGCACTGACACCAGTTTTTTAAGATAACTGTGGATGACAAGTCATGGGGATTTAGACAATTCCTAGTTAGTTGCAGAGGACGTGGGATATGTAAATCTGTGATGATGAGATATTTCAGCACAGTCTCTTCAGAGTTAGATGAGGATGAGTCCGATGTTTGCACTCAGAGTGTAGAGGTGTACTCAAATGTTAGTACACTGAGTGTTGATGATCTCTCAGATATGTCAGAGATGGTAGCAAAGTCCCAGGATCCGATTATTGCAGATGATACTCAGGAGGATGCAGTGGACAGGGGACTTAGTTTCACCAGCCGTTTCTCTCAGTATGGAGGAGTTAGACAGTGATGCTACAGTTGTTGATACTCCGTATGTTGATATGAGCTATGGAGTTGATTTCAGAGTATGGATGGTAGTACTCCAGAGATCAGTGATTTCCAGTCAACTCTTTTGGACATGCATCAGAGAAGGATTGTAGGAGACAGTCTAGCCAGTGCCACCATGTGTCTAATCAGCTGAGAGTTAGTGAGCGAGACATTGCTACCGCTTGCAAGCATTTTGATGATGCTCGTCAGTTGTTAGCAGTTTATGGATGGGGTTCTCCTACTAGCATCAAGCAGGGAGGTAGTTATTTGTCCTTGACAGAGATCCACTCTTTATGGGAGGCTATCCAGATTCTGAGACAGGATTATATGCAGTTGGTCGCCGACAGAGATTATCTTATGGAGTGGGGTAGCACAGCATATGATGCATTGTTGGTCGAGGAAGATAAGGTGAGTGAGCTTACTCAGCAGCTAGAGGTGACTTCTGAGATTCTTGAGACTACGCAGTTAGCTTATGAGGAGTCACAATTTCATTTGGCTGAGATGACCATGGAGTTAGAGCATTTACGGTCTTCACCAGCCCCAGACTTAGAGGTTAGTACATTGAGTGTTGTTGGTGAGTACGTTCCTATAGTTGTAGCTGAGGAACATGTTGTTGAGGCTGACACACTAGTTCAGGATTTGGGAGTACCTGGTTCTGATGAGTTTGGGATACCTCTCCAGATTGATTCTTCTCACACAGATGACAGTGTGGTCCAGTTGATTGTGCCATCTTTACAGAGAGATCAGTTGTGGTGTGTGGGGGAGTATGTTGATGCTTCCACATATAATTTTTACTGCACAGAGTCATTCATGGAGTATCTGTTGGATAGTGCAGGTGTTCATCGGGATTTGCATAGGTTGACAGAAGGTGTTCTCATCCAAGGTATTGTTGCTATTAGCAGATTGGGTGGGGAGATTATAGGGATCCTATCTACTATGCTACCTCACAAGGATTTTGAGGTGGGGTATGCTCATTATTGTTTTTTTGACCCAGAGAGAGAAGATTTGATTTCACACAGGTGTAGATCGGCTCCAGTTTCTTACCATCCATTATGGGATGGATTGGCACCATCTCTTGCAGATGGAATTGGCAGTTTGAGTTGTCCATTCTACTTGGGTTATGATGCTTCGAGAGTTTGGTTCTCATGTGTTCTTGACTATGGCAGTTGTGCTCTTAGAGTTTGGTTGAGTTGCATTCGCCAATTTGATTATGGGTTCCTCTTTGTTCTACTTCTGTTGATGTTGCAGGTACTTGCATTGATTCACAGTAGTGCAGAACATAACTACATTTGGGATCCAGGTGGATCGAGTGGTTCATTGTTCTGAGATTGCTTGGGGACAAGCAATTTTTGGAGGGGCGGATTGTCATGTCCCCTTTTTCGTGGACATTGACAGGCTTGATGATTAGCCTATTATGCGACCTTCGTAGGCTGATTGGATGGATAGAGGGTCAGGATGGAGATTGGCTTGGCTTTGATTTACAGAATTCCTATAGTTGGCTCTCATTCAGGTTATTTCAGACACATTAGGCCTGAGCTCCTATTATTTAGGGATATTTGACATACAACAGAGCACCCTTGTTTTGATATGGTCATGTGCAGAACATCCCTGATTCACCAGCTTCAGACGGTTCGAGGATGACAATATTGAGGGAGATATTAATATTTGATTGATTTAATCAAATATTAATTATTTGGTCTAATTTTAAATTAGATATTAATTAATTAATTATTTGGTCTAATTTTAAATTAGATATTAATTAATTATTAATTAATTAGTCTAATTTTAAGATCCAAGTTCTAATTTGAGGAATTCTAATTTTAGAAGCCCAAGTTCTAATTTGAGGAATTCTAATTTTAGAACCCCAAGTTCTAATTTGAGGAAATCTAATTTTAGCAAGCAACCTTTGAAAAGGGTATAAGAGTTTCTCATGGGAGAGAGTTTGTATGTATGAAATGATTATTTTTTATATTGATTCTTGAAATTCTTCTGTGAAGACTGAGTAGGGTTCCAGGATTCCAATTGCATTGAAGAACGTCAACTCTTCATTGTGTGCGATTCAGAGGTTGTGAAAGATCAGCCGATCTATTGCTATTGAGAGATAACTTCAATCAGAAGTTATCATAGTATTATAGGTATTTGAGAGATAACTTATTCAGAAGCTATCACAAGGGTTTACAGGTATTTTCATTATTTTTGACCTTTTTGATTCAAGAATTATCCAGATATAGATCTTTTGTATTAGCCCATAATTCTACAGATCAGGATCAAGCATACATGTTGTGCTATATCAGCGGCCGTACGAATTTCGTATAGATCCGTGAAAATCCATACGCATCAACAGAAAGCTCAGGTACCGACATTGGTGAACAGATACTTACAGAGACTGGCATCGGTCGACATACAGCCGACATCGGCGAGATAACGACTATAGATCGATCGACGACGACAGTATAACCGACGTCGGCGACTGTGTTTTTTACACGGTAGGCCGAGACGAACCAGATTCAGAATTCTTTCCCAGTTTGCAGAATATTCAGGCTATTCAGGCTGCACTTTTCAATATTCTTTGTATACTTGAGAGAGGATCTCTATTGTAAGCTTATGAGCAAATAAATAAGAGTTTATACTGTGATTTATTTATCTATTTGAAGATATTTTGCAGAAATTCAGATAAGCAATTCAGAGCTTTGTTTTGATATTCGAAGGGATATTACATACAATCACATATCATAAATAAGGTGGGCCCTGTGTCAACTTTGTAGGTAGAGGAAAAATAAGTTTTGAGACAGAATTAGTATATGATATGACAAAACACTGATTAAAGTCTACTTTTTGACGAGGATCTTCTTGTCTTGGAAAGATGGGGTGATAAGCCTTTTTTTTACCGTCTCCTCCACCTCCCCTGATATCCATGTTTGTTGTTGTTGTTTAATTGTTCTCGTTATTGTTATTTGTACCTTGTTTTCTCTGTTTTGCTGACAATTACTAATGTGATGTTATTTTGTGGGTGTGGTCATTTTTTGACCACTTTTTAAGCTTATTCTAAGGTGTTTTTTAACACTCAGTGTGATTTTATTCATGAGGTGCAACTTCTCCACCCTTTTTTTAATATGATTAACATTGCACCATATCTTGTTTTATAAATATATAGGGGTTTTTCAATTTAAAAAAAAAATTACATATTATTAAGTGTTAAATGAAAATCATAACCTGATTGTCTTGGCTATAATTAAGAAACAAGGATTGCTATTTCAAATTAAACTAGTATATTATTAATACATATAATAAAATAAAGGTATCTAAGACGTATGAAATCCATATCATAATTGGAATTTAAAAGTCAATTAAACAAGTATATTATTAATACATATAGCAAAGTAAAGGTATCTAAGACATATCAAATTCATATCTTGTTCTAGTCAAAATCATTTAAAACTAAGCTTTGATACATTTGAATATATATTGTGTTATTTAATTGAAAAATGAATTCATTTGAGTGTTGTTAGAAAATAAAATCTCAGAATATGTCTAGATTTTACACAATAAACACATGCAACATTAATAAAAAACAATTTGCCAAGAAAGATTATGTAGTGAAAATTAGATATTGTTAGAGAATAAATCAATGAAATCAAAGTTACAAAATGCAAACATTTACAAGATTGCGCTTGTATAACATTAGAGATGTTGGACATGATAAATGAAAATGATGCCAATATTCATAGACATGAGATATGTGACCTACAAAAAGTAAAGGGCATAATCAAAGTATTTTTAATCCTTGTTTAATTCAATATAAACATTTTGTTTGCATTTGCTCATAAATTTATAACTGATCAAATAAATATTGTCAAATAATTTCAAACTAAGTTATTACTCTTATCTATGCTTTTTTTTATAACTTTTCAAAACATGTTGGCCGATGCATAACTCATAAATTGTCATTAGTTTCTAATGCAAACAAAAGCATAGTGATTTGCTACTATTTTTTTTATAACTTTTAAAAAGAATCTAACCAATTAACAATTATTAGGCTATCCAAAAACAAAAATAATATAACTTATTTCTTGTGTAAAAACTTTAACCCTTGAAAAAAAATTCACAAAAATAATGCAGAAATATTAAAATATTAAAACGGAAGCTTTGAATATTGCGTAAAATATTTTCATGTCAAAATATGTATTTATTCATGAACTCAGGATTCGCATGCAAATCCAAAAAATTATCATCTTTACAAATACTTCATTTTTCTATTTTTTTTTTACTAAGAATGAATATAAAAAATATCTTATATAAAAATAATGATGCATAGTGGAAGACAATTTGGCTTGGCATAAAGTCTTATAGCTTTGACAAGTTTTTTAAGATAACTTGACACAACTGTGCTAACAATTCCTATTGTGCTATTTTTGATATGTAAATCTTGACATAATATCCTCATCACAAGGATTTCTAAAGAAAGTGTTGGAAAGTTCATTTCTTCAGAGAACCCTTATCTTTGAAAATGCCAAGTGGGTGATTTCTTCAACCAGTGTAATTACAACCACTTTGTCTTACAATGCATTACTTGATGTTGATTCTATAAATCCATGCACCAGGGTGTCATTGGAACAACATCCATCTGTGTTAGAGGACATGCTTCTTTCATTATCTATATCTAATTTAGATTCATTGGAGGTATTATTGCTATTTGTGTTGTCCATTACAATATCAACGATAAGTAGTTTCCAATCAAGGTTAATCTAGACATTGTGAGTAATGTACAATTTTATTATGCATAGTTCTTTTAATGCTTTCATGATGAACTATGGCAGAACAACCCCTTGTTGGTATGCATTTTTGTATTTCAATCACCTTTTTAAAGCTCTAATAATTTTGTTATTTTCTTGTTTATGGAATTGTGTAGTGATTTTTGAATTTTATCAAGATTTGATGGCACATTGATAATCAAAACTATTAGACCCATATGTGGTTTACTATAACCCATGTCTCTTGTCTGTGCAAAAGCTATTGTTAATGCAACAAGTTTTCTTCAAGATATGATAGCATAAGCACAATTTTTAATCATTTATTTTGTCTAATATTAATTTGCTTTGCAAATCTAGGAACCACTCCATTTTTCCATGTCTAGTTACAATTTTCATTAATTTTCTTTTTACAAATATATTTACCTTTTCCTATTAATTGTTGGCATGTGTTTTTCAGATTGACTAAAAAAATTCATACCATGCTTAAAATGTAATTGTTTGCAAATAACACAAACATGTATGAGAGTGTCACTAATTCTTGTGTTAAAAATTCTATTGCTTTTCTAATAGCATTCTTGGTATCTTTTTTGCCTATCAACCTTTTACTTGCAATTTTCAATGTCTAAAGCAAAGATTGTTTTTTTTTTGTTAGTATTGGGCCTAAAGAATCTATTAAAGGTTGGATTTGTTCTGTAGTTTATTGTTTCATTATCAATGGTACATAGTGTATATGATTTGTATTTGTTTCAAGAAATATAATGTTGTCTATGGAATTTGGCCAAGAACATTCATTATAGATTTGATAATTTGTTGACTTGTTTCTAACCATAGATGTGTTGTTACTTTTAATATATATAAAATCCATTTTATGACAAATTTACCTTCTATTCTACTGTTGTCATATGGCAAAGCTAGTTTGATAATGTATCCTTGCCAATTTATGATGGCTAGTATGTCTTTGATAACATTGTCTGTTAGATTTGTTTCTAAACAGGTATATGCTTTGATATCTATAGATAGAAAGGCATTAAAAAAATATTACATGCTATATCGTTGCAAATATTATATGTCAAAAGCATTTATAAAAAACATTGGATATTCTATCGTCACAACAAAACATGTCTCCGAACATTTTTGCTAAACCATACAATTGTAAATTTATAGTATTTACTTACCAACAAGAAGAAAGCATGGTACAGATTCTTGACAAAGTTATGTGTCTTGAGGAGCATTGATAATTGATTAATTTCTTGAAATACAATGGTTTATAATGTCCATACATAGGGTTCTAATCATGGAAAACAATACAATATAGAGGTGAATATAAATTTGCATTAAAGTGTAAGTATTTTCTCTTGTTCATCAAAGACCAAACACAAATGGAAATACTAAGCCATTTAAACAACCAATTTATGCAAAATTATCTCCCCATAAACCATGTTCACCATTTGTCATGCATGCAGTTGCTAAAATTTCCATCCATTTAAAGTATATGGGAATGTCATGTACACGATGTAGTCTATATATTCAAGTTGTAAGGATCTTAGTGCATCTTGATCATTTCTCTCCAAGTAATTCTGAAAATGTTCTATAATTCCAACTCAAAGTTTCGTCAACATGTATTAAAAATATAATAAGACTTGAAATACATCAAACAAGCAATCGTCAACATTATATCTAAACTGACAAGTTCAAAACATGCATGTTTTGTCCAAAGTAACATCTATGCTATTGAAACCAATCGAAGCCACTATTCTATAGTCTTCGACAAAAATGAATTATTCATCACTATGCCTATTCATCATTTTTCCTAATTTATATTCATAGACCTTATTTGACAACGTTCACCAAGCCATTTTGAAAGTTTTGTTAGATAGGGAATCAACCACATGATAAGTGTATAAAAGAGAATAATTGGCCAAGAGTTTTCCATGTTCTAAACATGTTTGTTTTGTCCAAAGTAACATCTATGCTATTGAAACTAGTCAAGGCCACTATTCTATAGTCTTCAATAAAAATGAATTGTTCATAACTATGCATATTCATCAATTTTTCTAATTTATATTCATAGACCTTATTTGACAATGTTCACCAAGCTATTTTAAAAGTTTTGTTAGACAAGGGAATCGACCACATGATATGGCCATTGCCATGTCATATACATGTCTAAACTTACCACGTGCACTTGTTCATGTCCCTGCCATGCCCAAAACAAAGTAGAGTTGTTTTCCAATAATGACAGGAATGGTACCCATCCTAACCCATCCTAGAAGTGCAATAAAAAAATGCCTACATAAAAAAATCAAAATACAAAATTTAAATGTTCTAAATGTCAAACATCTTGAAAATGATAAACCAAGTAGACTTATTGCTCATGTTTAATGATTGTTAAGTCTCCAACTTATAAATTTTATTTTAAAAAATGGTTAGTGGACTGTGAGAGGCACGTTGATAGTGTGTATTCCAAAATAATTAAACGCTCATCTAACGGGAGTAGACTCTAAAATGTGTACACGTTTTTTTTAAGAATACAATCACATATCATAAATAAGTGTGCTAGCATTATGTCTTTGTAGGAGGAGGGAGAATAAGTTTTGAGACAAAGTTGGTGCATGATTTGAAGAGGTTATAATTGTCTATATTTACAAAACATATAACTTTAAAGTTTATTTTTAAATCATAATCTTTAACTTCTATAAAAGTTGTAAGCAATAAAAAAATAATCTTTTGAATCGAGTATGTGTTATTGAGTGTTAAATGAAAATCCTAAACCTAATTGTTTGGGCTACAATCAAGAAACAAGGATTGAGATTTTAAATTAAACTAGTATATTATTAATACATATAATAAAGTAAGGATATCTAAGGCATATCAAATCCATATCATAGTTGGAATTTATAAGTCAATTAAACAAGTATATTATTAATATTTATAGTAAAGTAAAGGGATCTAAGACATCAAATTCATATCTTGTTCTAGTCAAAAATCATTTAAAACTAAGCTTTGGTACATTTGAATAAATATTGTGTTATTTAGTAGAAAATCGCATTCATTTGAGTGTTGTTAGAGAATAAAATCCCTGAACATGTCTAGATCTTGCACAATAAACGCATGCAACATTAATAAAAAATAATTTGCGAAGAAAGATTATGTAGTCAAAATTAGATATCGTTAGAAAATAAATCAATGAAACTAAAATTACAAAATGGCAACCTTTACAAGATTGTGTTTGTATAACATTAGAGATGTTGGGCATGGTAAATGAAAATGATGCCAATATTCGTAGTCATGAGATATGTGACCTGCAAAACATAAAGTGCATAATCAAAGTATTTTTAATCTTTATTTAATTCAATATAAACATTTTGTTTGCATTTTCTCATAAATTTATAACTGTTCAAGTAAATATTGTCAAATAACTTCAAACTAGATTATTACTCTTATCTATGGATTTTTTTATAACATTTCAAAACATGTTGGCTGATGCATAACTCATAAATTGCCATTACTTTCTAATGCAAACAAAAACATAGTTATTTGCTACTATTTTTTGTTGGGCCCATTTTTGCCTTAGTATGGACTCATACCACCTCAGCAAACATCTCAGCATGAGGTGATTATTTGAGATGATTATTATTTTGATATCTTTTGCACTAGTTGGATGAATCGATGCACACCTTGCACTAGTTTACAAGTGGCTAACAAATTTTATGGTGTTTTGGGCATCCATAAAGAGTGGAAGCATGTGGATATCATAAAAAAAAGGGTGCAAAGTAATGGATCCAATGAAATGATTGAGAAAAGCTCCAGCTCGGTACCCGATGTGAGCAGTTCCACTGTAGCAAAAAGTGATCCTGTAGGTTATAAAATCAAGCTTAAACTAGTATGAAAAAAGGCAAATTTGACATAGTGAAACCCTATAGAAATGGTTCACTAGGATTAGTATGGATGCCTTTGAGGCTTCAAATTGTAGTTCCCAAGCTCACATGTGATCCTCTAGGCCTTTAGTATCTTTAGGCAAGCATTTACTATTCATTTGTTTTTTTTGTTTGATACTAGGGAAAAAATGGGTCCCTGACCCACAAACATCAATCTTCAAAAAAACAAAATAAGCCTAGCTTAACGGAATAATCAATAAGGCATAAGGCTAACAATAACAAAATAAACAAAAAAAATTGAAAGTTAAAATATAATAACTTTCAACCCACAAATTCAAAAATTACTACCAAGACCTCTTCCATCATCCATGGGAACTCATAGTCATTTCAAGAGATTTCAGAAAAGTGCATCCTTTCTTTCTTTTGTTAACTATTTGCAATTCTTCTTGATTAATCATATTGTTTGAAACCCATCATTCTACACCACCTACTTTTTCATCATTACCTTTATCTACTTGATTCTTACTATTTAGGACCCTATCACTCTTCTCACTAGATCCATTGATTTTAGCATTCAGAGAGAAGAGCACCACTAATTTTTTACTATAATCTAAAAAAAATTCTGATGAAGACTCTGCTAATTTACAAAAATTCAATTCATGATTACTTATAGGATTCACTATCAAAAACTCTTCTTTGACTTCCTTCCCCCAAGATGACATTAATTTCCTCTTAGATTTAGGACAAGAAGCTAAAGCATAACATAATTGAAAGCAATTTTTGCATCTAAAATAAATTCCTTTGCAATTGATGGATTGAGACTAGCACCTCTCTTCAAATTTTAATTCAATCTTCTCTAGTAAATCCTTTGAAATATCTAAACAAATTAGAAATCTAGCATAGGTTGTCTAGGAAAAATCAATCGAGGATGCATCAATTTCCAACAACTTCTCCAAAGCTTTACCAATAACTTTGAGACCAAATTTATTCCAAAACTAGAGAGGGAGGTACAGTAGCCTTACCCAAATCAGATGAATTGAGAAATTTTTAGTTAAAGGATTAAAATCTAAAAACTATGGTTTCAATAACAGAAGATGAGTTTTAATTTTCTAAGTTTTTACTTTAAATGTCTTATTTTAATCAATTAAATTATCAAAAGCCACAATAAAAAATCCTTTCTCACAAATAAAATTTTGCATACCACCAGTCAACAACAACTACCAAAAAAATGAAAGCCATTTGTGTAGATCTGAAAGGGATGGCCAAAATCTATCAAAGTGACAAGTCAAACCCCTCTCCAAATACCATTCTTCACTATCCAAAATCTACTCTAGGGCTTTTCCTTCAAAATTGACCACAACAGGATTCTCTGCCCTTACTTGATCCTTCACTATACCATTCATCAAATTCATGATTTCCAACTCTGACTTGGCTGAATTCAAACTCCCTTCAACTGTTACCTTTGAGGAATCCAATGGCTTGGAAATCGGTAAGAAACCCTTACCCTTTGAAAGTGACCTCCTCTTCCCTAAATCTACCTTTGATCATAGAGCTAAATCTATGACCTGCTCCTTCCAATTTGCTTATGCTTTCATATAAGCCCCATAGTTTCCCTCTCTAATTGCTAAGCCAGGATTCAATAACATTTGTGCCCCAGTCTTAGACATTGTCATTGCTTCTGGGGTAGGCCAAGTGCCAATCAAAGCCCTTGTAACCACCATCAAGAGGATTCATGAGAGCCCCCCCCCCAAAAAAAAAGGTCCCCCAAAGTGGTTATAGATACCTTCCATGCTATAACCCTAGAACATGCCTCACTACATTGAACATAGGTTTCATTCCTGACCCTGGCCAACATCACATTGAACACTCAATCGGCTTGAGACCACATTAGAAGACCACCTCCACCACTAAAACAACTGACCCATTAGACATCTAATGAGGAATGAGTCCTACCGATATGGTCATCCTTAAGAATAGATCCTGAGACCCCCCCTTATAGTACTCAACTCTCAACCGTTAGGGTAAACTCATCAAGATACTATGTCTCATTTGTTATATACTCTTTTTATTTAAACTCCACTAGAGTTTGAGTTGGTTATGTTTATGTTTAATGCCTTGGATTTGATAGTTATATTTAAGATGAATGTGATGACTGTAGTGGTATAAACTCAATTTTAATGATAGGAACGTTGGTTGCAATCTTTTGGTTCATGATGTTCATGGCATCCCTGTAATTATGATGATGTCATCATATTATGTGTAAATAATCTAAGTGTAGGAAAGATTACATGTGATAAAGTGTTAACCCAACATGAACCCTTGATTTAAGATATTCCATTTAATCCTCCCAGTGCCTAAAGGACACTAAGTATGATAAAACATAGGCTTGTGCCCATAAGACTATAAATCAACCCAATATATACTTATGCCCATATGACCAAAAGTAATTAACTAAATAGGCTTTGCACCTATAAACCCTCAACCTAGCCTAGAAACAACTTGTGCCAAGTAACTTTCCAAAGCTATTGATAAATGAACAAGTCTTACTAGTAATTAGTTGTATGGTGGCACAATTAGCCCAATACGGGCCCCGATTATTACTCTACTACACTTTGGGTGAGCACATAAGGCTTACACCTTATGTGAATTGATACCGGTGTAGTTGAGTGATAAATGTTGAGCACCATAGTTTATTATATGTTTATGACTCATTGTAAAAAGTCTAGAACTGACTTGGACAGCTAGATAAGTAAATGGAGTGAATAACTAACTTTTCTACAACATTTTGAATAATTTGTCCCTCATGAGGAGATAATTGAAGGTACTTATAGGCTTTTGGGCACTAGTTCAAAAACATATAATGTAAGCATAAACATTCTAGTTTAGCAAATGTTAGCGGCATAGACTAGGCAATAGTCTATAGGGAGTGACCCAGTACCATAAATGAGTAGCACTATGCCATCAACTTCAATGGTGAAAATAACAACCATAGGGTCGATGGCCAACCCATTGACCAGAGGCATTGGAGGACCACCACCAGGATAAGTACTATGGGGCAAGTGACTTAGATGTTAGTGGCCCCCCTAATAAAAAATACACTACAAGATGGCAATGTACTTACTAAAATATCATGGCATGGAAAATGCCATAGAATGTGTTAAAATGTGAGCTTCAATGGCACACTCAAGGTATAACCTAGTTAGAGCACAAGGTAACTCAATTCATGACAACTCTAATTGATCATTCTCATTCCTGGTATAGGAAATTTGATCCTAACCAGGCCATGATTGATTATGACATTCTGAAGGAGTCATTCTTGAAGGAATTTGATATTCCTAAGTTTGAATAGTAGAGCATTGTTGCACTCAAATAAATTAGCTAAGGGCTCTCAAAAAGCGTGCACCTGTATGATGTTAGGTTTAGAACTCTTCTTTATAAGCTTCTTTATGATATTCACCCCTCCCAACATGATCAATGGTTCACTGGAGGATTGTTAGTACCCTTAGACCATTGTCTATAAAGACATTCATGGACCACTGTGAAGTGCTAGAAGTCATGCTCTGGGCCAAGGCAATTGGGAGAACTGATAAAGGAATCAACCCTTTAAAATAGGCACAAATTACATACATAGCCTCCCAACTATTGTAACTGATCTCTAGTTCATCGTAAGATGTTCAAAATGAATTATGGTATACCAACTGTGAGATGGAAGGCCATAACAAATATAATTTCCCTCAAAGGAATGTGCCCACATTGCTTCTAAATTATGAATTTTTCCATGAGGGACATGATGTTCACAATTTTTCATTATTACAAAGCACCAGTCAGGTTAACACAACCCTCTATTGCAAGTTGTGTGATGCTTACACTCATGTCACAACTGACTACCGAGTAATTGATGAAATGCATGAAAACATAGAAAGAGGTGCATGATAGGCAACTATAATAGTTTAAGGGTAAGTGAACCAAAAAAATGAGGGATATGGCCAATAGAATTTTGGATATGGGATGTAAAGAAGCATTAGAAGGTGAGGTGGAGGATGTGGTGGAGGAAGATTCCCACTATGATCATGTTACAAGTATGGCTCGATCGAGCACTATCAGCATGACTACCTAACACATCCAATGTATGGGTATTATTGAGGACCACATTCGATCAAGGCATGCCCTGAATTGTATAAAAATTTAACCCAAAGTTGGCTTGACGTAGACAAAGGTGTAAGAATGATCTAGCATGAGCCAAAAGTAGAGAAATGGACTCCAAAGGTGTAACTGGCCCATACTGAGCCAATCAAACTATAGGTAACTACTCGTAATGGATTCACCACTCAACCACTAATTACACCAATACAATAATTTCACCTAAAATATGGGGAACCAAGTCACACTAAGTGAATCACATGGCTAGAACCTAAAGCTATACCTTACCCTGACCCTACATGTTATAAAGATGTCTTGTAACAAGCCATGAGCATTATTCAAAACTTACAAAGAGAACTATAATTGGCATGAGATCTAGAGGTGAAAGTTACTTCCTCCCACAAAAAGCAAGATAACCAAGAGGTTTAGGTAAAATAGTTAATGGATATCTTGTACCTCTTATAGATAGAAGGGATGCTGTCCCTATTGAAGAATTTGCTTTTAGAACATGCCAGGCATAAACTAGTTGAAATTGTCATGCCCCACATAATTGAAATTACTATGCCATGCATGATAAAGGCACGAGAAGTCAGACATTTATAGAATGTGAAGTATGATCAAGAGCTCCTGGTAAATACCACCATTGATGGATGGTCTGTATGTGAGGTCCTCATGTACACAAGTGCCAAGGTCAATATCTTGATAAGGAACACATGGGAGGAGATGGGCAGGACAACCTTGAGGACTTCCCCTCATGTGCTTTTCATGGCTAAAAATTCCAAGATGCAACCAATTAGAATTCTAAAAGGTGTCATTATAGATATTATGGGCATAGATTTTTATGTTGACTTCAAAGTGATCAAGTTGGATGAGCAAGATAATTATCCATCAATCCTAGGTAGGCTATGGTGTTACGTAAATAATGTTGAAATGCACTTCAAGAAGCACTATATGACTTTTGAAAATGTTAAGGAGAGGGTTTTGATCCCCATCTCAAATGACCAAGGACCCACTTATGTAGAAATTTTTGATCTTGAGGATGAGATCAATCATATCTACAACATCACAGAGCAAGGCACTAAGACTATCAACCCCAATGACCAAGGAGTGATTTTTGGGGATGATAGATAGTTAGCCTCAAAAACTATCAATGTAAATTGTGATCAATGGGTCAAATAAGCTTATGAAACCACTTATTTAAGGTACTATGTAGTGAGTGTCAAAGCATCAAAACCTATATGAATGGCTGGGTCTAGATCGATCACACTTCACAAAGAGGGGTCCCTTAAAATAGGAAAGAGGGAAACATAGTGTTTCACCTAAGAAAAGGTAAACTTGTGGCACTCCTGCAATATGAGGGAAACAATCCTATAGAAAAATATGTTCCTGACCTAGAGTCTTACATCTCAAAGGAAGTAGATAAGATAGGCACACTGGTGTATACCTTGAGAAGCACTATCACTCATTAGTGGGCAACATAGAGGTCTTGCTTGCTAACTTATAAAAATATAAAAGAAACCATCTACACTAGATTAGGAAAAAGAAATGACTTGGACATTTTAACATACTTTAATGATTTAGATCCAATAGTGTACATATGCTTGTACAAATAAACATGGGTTGATTGCAGCACAAATGCCTTAATGAACCTGTGGGTCCATACCTACACAACATTAAAGACATGGGTGTGAGATTGGTATGTGGTTAATGAAACATTTTTCAAGATAGATAGTTGGGATGTCTTGAAGGAGAATTTTGTGCACACATTCTCCTTTTCATCACATAACTTGGAATTGATCGAGCCATTGCAAGTCATTTGAATGGTAGTGTTTGAGGATATTGCAATCTTAGAGGAGCGCATACAAGATATGTTCGAGGAAAAAGGATTAGGGCTCCCAATTTTTTTTAAGGAGCATACACTCAATAGTTATTTGAGTGATGAAGATATAAAGGTCTATAAAGTGTGAAATTGGACGTCCTTGATAGGAAAAAGGAAGATCGTGCACCAAGTGGATGACAGTGCCCCTGACGAGGAAGACCCTAATCATATCCACATTGAAACAACTAAGGGGAGTAGGCAAGTTGATGACACACATCAGGAAATAAATGAACCCTACCACATGTCACTCAAGACTACCCATGATAATATCATCATGGAAGGAGAACTAAAGGTGGCTACTCTGAGTGTATATTGGTCCAACATAGAACTAACATGAATTATGGATCTCTTAAAGGAGTTTCAAGTTTTGATTCCACATAATTATCATGACATGAAGAGCACCCACCCATTCCTTGGGAAAATGAGCATAAAGTTGGTGGATGGTGCATGACCTATCAAGAAGCACCCCTACAAAATGAACCCCAATCTCTGTATGAAGGTCAAAATGGAGATTGATGGTATGCTAGCCACAAAAGTAATCTACCTAGTGTAAGAGTTAAAATGGGTGAGCCCAATGGTGATTAACATTAAAAAGGATGGGCACATTTTCATTTACATGTATTATCTATTGTTAAATTCCACCTATATCACTGACCCCTTCCCAACTCCATTCACTGATGATGTCTTGGATGGAGTCACAGGCTAAAAAATCTATACTTTCATTGATGGTTTCTATGGATACCATCAAGTCCAAGTTGAAGAGGAGGACAGGCCTAAAACAACCTTTATGATAAAATGGGTTTGTTTCACTTATAACATGATTCACTTTGGGCTCAATAATGAACCAATTATATTCTCAAAAGTGGTCATAACTACATTCAAGGATTTTATCCATAAGTTCCTCCAGGTGTACCTTGATGATTGGACTGTGTATGGGCTCATGAGAGACCATTATGATAACTTTCACATCATGTTTGAGAGGTGTCAATAGCTACAAATATATTTAAACCTTAATAAGTGTGTCTTCACAACACCTTTTGGCACATTGCTCAGGCACATCATCTGTAAAGATGGTCTACTTGTTGATCACATGAAGATTGCCATTATCATTCATCTCTAGACTCTTTTAACATAGATAGACATTTGCACCTTTCTTGGCCATTGTGGCTATTAAAGAAAGTTTATAAGTATCTATGTAAGGATCACAATGCTGTTAGAGGAGCTATTGTGCAAAGATGGCCATTCTAGTGGGGCATAACATAAGAGGATGCCTTTGAAACTCAAAAGCTCAAATTGGTTAGTATGCCTATTCTTCAGGTTTTTGGACTAGATGAATCCATTCCATGCCTATGTTGATTCATATTGATTTTTAATTAGTGTTATTTTGGTGCAATCTAGTGAAGGAAAGATGGATCATCCTATCTCCTTTGTAGTTAAATATTGACCTAGGCAAAGCAAAATTACACAACTACTGAGCATGAGGCACTGGCCATGGTTTACACCCCAAAAAAATTCAAGTGATACATGTTTGTGACCCCATTCATCTTTTTCACTGATCCTACAACACTTAAGTACCTTTTGAATAATCCCATTCTCCATGGGTGCATTTGTAGATGGATATTTCTATTTCAAGAATTCTAGTTCTTAGTTGTGGTGAAACCTAGTAAGTAGAACTTGGGACTAGACCATTTGTCTTGTATTGACTCTCGTGATGTGGTAGCACCCATTGAAGATGACATGCTAGATGAACAACTCTATAGAGTCCAAAATGTTCCCAAAGACTTTGTAGATATAGATGCATTTCTAACATCTATGTTTGTGCCCCATACCATGACCACCAAAGAAAAGTAGCAGCTCACCATTCATGTTGCCCCCTTCGAGATCAGTAATGGGGAGATGTATAAATTAAGTCAAGATGAAGTCTTGCACTGATATATTTTGGAACATGAAATAAACTTCATTCTACATGAAGCACATGAGGGGATCATAGGAGGCCATTGCAATGGAGATGCAATGGTGTGTAAAGTGTTTTAATTAGGTTTATGGTGGCTAATCCTATTCCAAGATTCAAAGGATCATGCTAAAGCATGTGATATATCACAACAAATAGGGAAGCCAAGCTGATAGGATGAGATGCCTCTCATCCCCACTCTTGCCCAAGCATCATTCAAGAAATGGGTCATTGATTTACTTGGGCTAATTACTCTTATAGCAAGGTGCTCAGGTGCAAGGTATATTCTAGTGGTGACTAACTATTTCACCAAGTGGGTTGAGGCAACACTTACTAAAAACTGTGTTATCACCACTACCACACATTTCATATGAGAAAATATCATAAGTTGCTAAGGGTGCCCACTCATTTTAACTAGTGATAGAGGAACACACTTCCTCAATGAAACTATGAAAATACTATTAGCCAAGTACATGGTGGTGCACCATAAGACTAGCCCATATCATCCCCAAGTAAATGGCATAGTCAAGGCATTCAACAAAATCTTGGGAATGCGCCTCAAAAAAATATGTGACATTGGTCATAATGATTAGGATGATCGAGTGTTAGTGGTATTATGGGTATACTGCATAACCTAAAAGCACCTAAATAAAGCTACACCATTTTAACTGGTGTTTGACACTGAGGCAATTCTATCGATGGAGTTCTTGGTATCATCATTGTGCATCACATGAATTGGTCACTTGGATGACCAAGCTTCATTAATTATAAGGCTGGATGACTTGGAGCAGTTGGATGAGGTGCATTCCCAAGCAAAATGGAGCTAACAAATAGAGAAAGATCACCAAAAGATTTGGCATGAAAATCATATTAAGTGCAACCTACTAATTAAATGAGCATTAGTCTTGGCCTATGACTCCAAATACCTAAGACACCTGGTTAAAATGAAAATAAGGTGGATGGGCCCATATGTCATCCACAACATATTAGATAAAAGTGAATGTAAGTTGTGCATGTTGGCTAGTGAAATGATCCCTAGGCATTTCAATAGCAACAAATTGAATCCATATCAGTAATAGAATGGCACTTGCACCATCAGACACTAACTTCCCAATCATAAGTTAGTTGTGTTGAACTAAGCTAAAGTATGTTTATTACAAGCCAAAAATTTCCTTGTATTTTGTGATTTTTGTTCTTATAGAGTGAATAATTGGTGATTTCAGGCCCATAAGAGAAATATTATGGTGCTTCTATGCATAAATCTAGTTAGGTGAGTTGAGTATAGATGCTTTCCAAAGCACTTGAGGCCAGACACCTAAGTTTGTGGGTGAATGGAATTCGTTAGACTTTGAACATATGAGCACCAAGGTAGAAAGAGAGGTACAAAGGGTGATCATGAATATAATATGAAATAAAGGTGCACAAGATGCAAGTGTACAAGAGGGAATATGCATACTATGATCATGCATGAGAGATCAAAAGTAGAGAGCGAAGTGTTGGAGGGTCAGTGCAAGGGATTTGTATGGGGTAGGACAAACTAAGGTAAAGAGATGAAAGTGCATAGAAAATGACCAAGATAAGAAAGTGTGCTTGAAATGAAAGCATATTAGGAAAATAATATGGAACCATGGAAGCTAAATCATGCACATGTGAGATGTTGTGCCTAGGTTTCCATAAGAAAGGCAAAGGTTGAACCAAGTGAACAAAGTGTAGGGTGAAGATCATCAAGACACATTGGCATCCACCCAAAGTGAGGAAGGAAGTGACTTTGAACTACATGTCACTTCACAAAAAATACCATTAGGAAAAGTTATTGAGGTGATGGTGGAGGCATAAAAGATCTACATTGAATGCATAGGTGGCAATGGATTTTCATAGGATTTTGTGGGATTTTACATATTCCAAGAACTCTAGATGTTACCATGCCATTAATCACTTGTAATAAATAAGGTAAATAAATTAAAGGTATAAAATAGTAAAGGGCCAACTAGTTTAGGTTACGAACCTTGAGATAATTTGTACCTAAAATGTAGACTAGTGAACCAAAGCTAAAGCAAACAACTACTACCCAAGTAAACCCTTGAGCACCCATGAATGCCAAAAGTAAATGATTGAATAGAGAGGAATTACATTTACTTTGAGATTGGCATATAGAAGTGTGGGGCACAAATAATGTAAGAACCAGGAAGCATATAACTGGAGTGATACCGAGGCTACCATTAATGATAATTGAAGCTCGAGAGCTAAAGAAACATTCACAGACCTCATGATTGTGAGAAGTTCCAACAAAAATTGAAGGTTTTAGTAAGCTAAACAGACCATGTTTCAACACCATCTAGTTCAAAATGGGGAAAAAGTGCATGATTTTTGGCCCACCACAAGCATAGAAAGATGTTAAGAAGGCATGGATGACAGAAAAATAAACTACTATAAAGAATAAAGTGTGAATAAAGTGTAGATGGTATAAAGAGTTAACATTATCAAGGTTGATCCTAAGGCACTTGAAAAAATATACTACTGGGAGAATTGGTTCCCTAAGGATGTCTTGGTAGGGGAGGGTTGGGCATCCTTCACACATACCTTCTAACTCAAAGAATATAACCACCACACCTCAATTAATGTGAAAGACCTAGTGCAAGACTAGATGGTGGAGATGGGGGCCAAAATAGAATCAGGTGTGATGTTGTTCAATGTTTCCATCCAAGATAAACTTGTAGCCATCAGTGTAACTCAACTCTATGAGTTACCATGTTTCAATAAACTAAAGAAACTCATATAATTCATCCTCTCATGCATCCATGGAGATTGAATCCACTTTTTAGGAAGGCACACATGGATATCAACTTGCCTAATAGGTAGAATTACCTGGCTTACAGACTCTAGCATAGACATCCACCAAGTGATGCTGGATGATGTTGAAGTTTAAAGGGTTAAGAAAATCTTGAGGTATTACAAGGAGGTTTCATGTTCCCAATAAAAGACATCAAGGACCATATAATGAGGGTGGTTTTACACCTCATGAGTTCAGAACTTTACCTGATTGGTTAATGGGCAAACATCACATAGGCCTACCTATGCATCACCTTTCACATGGCATAGGGGGTTAAATTTAATATAGAAAAGTTCATAGTAGAAGAGGTAGTGAAGAATGCTCTTGAATGTCATATAGTATGATACACCTTCTAATGGGGGTCTATATTAATTCTAATTGTTATAGATGAGATCAACATGCCTGATGGTGATAAATATAATCTTTGGGTCTTCTTGATGCACTAGGACTCCTCAGTGTAGAAATATCAATACTTAACCTAGCCCCCCACTTTTTCCCAAAAGTACAAGACTAGAGTAATGGGGTGGTGTGCTCAGTATATTGAAGCATTTGGGGAGGAATGGTGCATCCCAAAGAAGCTCCCCTAGAATATGTTTAGAATGGAAACCTTCACCATTATGAAGCACTTTTGCGCTATGCACTTAGCGATTATAGATGACAATTGATTTGGTTGGTTGAAGCTCACGTATGCATTTTAGATAAATACTTTAGGGACATGCTTATAATAATTCATAATTCATAGTAGCTATGCATCCTAGTGAAAATCATGGATTTGAAACAAATCAAGTTGTGATACAAATACTTGCACCCAAGAGGGAAAGCAACCAAAAATAAGGAAAATGACTCAAATCGCACTGACATCCATCCCCTTTAAAAATAAGTGATTCTTGGGAATATGTATATGCTTTATTATGAGATGAATCCAAGGAAGATGGAAATGAACACTAAGAAGGATTATGATCTCCCCCTCAATATTGGTGATGAAAGAAAGCTAACACCGATAGTGAAAAATAAGTCTCCCTAAAAGAAAAAGGGGGTGATACTTGAGGAGATGTAGGAGCGCATTAGATTGAAGATTGCCTCTGATGATGAGGTCACTCCCTCTATAACAAAGAAGATGAAACATGTGGATTTCACACCAAGGATATCTTCACCTAAGCTAAGAGAGAAGAAAAATAAGTTAAAGGGGTCAATTGTAATTCCCATAATAACATTGGTAGAGATGGAGGCACAAAAGGTGCATGAGGAATTGGAAGCACAAGAGGCGCATGAAGAGATGAAGGAGGAAGAAGAAGGGACAAAAGTTTACATCATCAAGGAAGAAGTAAAATAAGAGCCCAATGACAAATAATTCCAAGAGGCCCTTCAAGGTGGCACTACTGTCATGCTTAGAGAGGCAAAAAATCAGCCTAGTGCCTCATCTAAAGAGCCCTTCACACAACCTCTGCTAACTAAGGAGGAAAATAGAAGCTGATGGAAGAAAGTGAGCCTCAGTGATGAACATATAGACATGGAACTAAATCTAGAGAAAAAATAGAACCTTGAAGGAATAAACAAAGAGTGAAATAAACACCCATTAAAGGAAAGAAGGTGAAGCTAGTGCCAAGGTAGAAAAAGATATAGACCAAGGGGACAAGTCTGAGGAAGAACCCCTACAAGAGAAATAAGAGGAAGTAGCCTCTGAGGAAAGTGCTGAAGAGAGTGCTAGTGATGAGGAAGAGGAACAAGAATAGATAGAGCTATTTGTCACTAAAGAAGAGGGTACCAAACCAAGCCTGAGAGAAAAGGCATAGAATGGGTGGACTGATGAAGACTATTATATGTTTGAATACATGCCCCCAGATCAACCACCACAAGGATGTGCCAAAAACTATCATTTGAATTTGATATTTATATGGATGAGCTTCATTTTGAGGTATTGTAGAAGGCTTTATTGGGCATAGAGAAACTAGAAGAAGGGTAAGATTTCCTTCTCATAAACCTTCATGCAATGAACCTAGTCAGGTCAGCCAATGCACTCATCTAAATGGCTTCCAAAGTAGAACATAAGAACATCATCAATAATGTTAGGGTTTTAAAGTGGAAGAATATAGTGCTAGAAGGAGAAGAGGAAATAAATTCCATGAAGTTTAAGCTACAACAACTAGCTAAGCATGTAAAGGAATCTAAGCCATCCCTCTTTCATGTTGTTGACACTTTAAACTTCTTAGAGGTTGACTAGGTGTGCATGCTAGTGGAGCATATGATCCCAAGGTTAAAGGTAGAGCTAGTGCCAAAAGAGGAGTACCTATGCACTATAATAAAATAAGAGCTAGCTACAAAGATCAAAGAAGTCGAAGACCTCTTTGTGAGACTAGAAGAAGGAATAGAGGCAGTTGATGCCATCTTCATGAACTTCTCCAACCAAGCGTCAATCATCAAAGCACACCTCAAGAAGATAAAGGGAGAGAGGGAAGAGTTTATGGCAAAGGCATACTCTATTAGCAAGACTGAACATGCACATATCATGGTAAAGGTCAATACACTGAGCACCTAGATCAAGAACCAGGATCAAAACCTAGAAGAACTCTTTTGTGCCTTGCAAACAAAGGCCAATAAACAAGGATCTATCTTAGATGAAGGAGTGATGAGGGCAAAAGAAAGGCTATAGGCCTTCAAAAAAGAGTTAGATAAAATTGATTTTCTTTCATATAGTGTCAAACCAACATAGATTAACAACACCATTAAATAAATCAAGCTTTCCATGAATGGCTTTGAGGACTTTAGCATTGAATTAAAGGAGAAAGTGTTGGAGTTATATACTCCTAAGGTGTTGAAAGACTAGTCTGAGGATGGAATAGAAATTTTGTATGAGGTAAATGTTGAGCCCCTTTTTGACTTAGTATGGACCTGTGCCAACTCAGGAAACATCTCGACATGAGGCAATAATTTAGGATGATTGCTATTATGATATCTTTTATGCCCAATGGATGAATTGATGCACACCTAGCACTAGCTAGTAGGTGGATAAAAAATTATATGATGTTTTGGGCATATTTAAAGAGTTGAAGCACATGGCGATCATTACATAAAGGGTGAAAAGTAATGGAGCTAGTAGAATGATTGATAAAATCTCTATCTTGGTACTCGATGTGCCTAGTTCCACCCTAGTAGAAGGTACTTCTGTAAGTTCTAAAAGCAAGCAAATTTGACATAGTGAAGCCCTATAGAATTGGTTCCAAACATTGTAAAGTGACTACCATTAAAACTAGGATTAGTATGGATGCCTTTTAGGATTCACATTATAGTGCCTAAGCTAGCTTGTGAGCCTCTGGGCCTTTAGTAGCTTTAGGTGAGCATTTATTCTATATCATTTTTTATGTACTCTATTTATTTGAACTTTGTTTATGGAAAATTGGCATCATATCCACTGGATTTTGATTTGGTTATGTTTATGTTTAATGCCTTGGCTTTGATAGTTAAATGTATAATGAATGTGATGACTATAGTGCTATAAACTCAATTTGAATGATTAGAATGTTGGTTGCAAGTTTTTGGATCATGATGTTTATGGCATCCTTGTAATTATTACGACATCAACATATTATGTGGAAATAATGTAAGTGTAGGAAATATCCCACACCAAGCCATGATACATATACTATAGCACTAACCTAACATGAACCCTTGATCTAAGATATTCCATTGAATCCTACTAGTGTCTAAAGGATGCTAAACATGATAAAACATAGGCTTGCACCCATAAGACTATAGAGTAACCCAATATAGACTTGCACCCATATGACCAGAAGTAGTCACCTAAATATGCTTTTCACCTATAAACCCTCAACCTAGCCTATAAATGGCTTGTGCCAATGAAATTGACAAAGATTTTGATAAATAAACAAGTTTTACTAGCAATGAGTTACACCATGACACAACTAACCCAATGCAAGCCCCAATTATTTCTCTACTATGCCTTGGGTGAGTGCATAAGGCTTACACCTTATGTGAATTGATACCATTGTATTCGAGTGATAAATCTTGAGCACCATAGGTTTATTCCATGTTTGCATCTAGTTTTAACAAGTATAAAACTGACTTGGATAGCTAGATAAGCACTTGACAAGTAAACGGATTGAATAACTGACTTTTCTACAACATTTTGGTTCCATTGTCGAGACTCATGTTGAATTTGTCATTATAATGGTGTAAAAGAACAATGCTTCAACTCTCCCTCAAGAACATTGAGCACTAGATAGAATAGGTGTAAGATAGCTTTACGCTAAAGTATCCATTTTGTAAAGAATAAAATCTAAGGAAGTGGATCCAAAACAACCTATATGATGTTCTATATGAGCTCTTATTTTGTGAACTACTTGAGCATGTGTACTGATGGTTGGGTGCTTGTACAACACATATAAGATGAATCTATGAACAATTCCTTGAGTATATGAAGGATCACTTAGAAAATCTTTAAAACCTTGATGCCACTTGGACTAGAACTATAGACAAATGGTGGCAAGGAATGTTAAACAACTATGTTCTTGAATTCGCAATATCAATGTACTCTTACCCTGAAGAAGTAGAGTATCAATTCTTGTGTGATCTCAGAGGCAAGTTTATGAAATAAATTAGTACAAAGCTTAATAAACTAATGGTGGATTATGGATTTGAAACCATAAGAATGGAAGGCTAAAATCCTTTTGCATATGAGTAGCACAATGCGGAAGAAGGGGATGTGTAGGTGAAGCACAACAGAAGGGGACAATCAAATTGACACCCAAGAGCTTAGGTTACAAACTTATAATAAGAGAAGGCATAGGCTAATAGAATATCTGGAACCTAGAAGTGTCAAGAGAAATCATAGTGAGTAGGAATGGCATGAGCAGAAATCTCTTGAATTACATTAACACCAAGAAGAGAGAAACACTGAAGCCATAGACCGAGCTCATCAATTGATGGATTCATAATGCTTTGGGTTCTTTTTTGAATTTCACCATTGAGAATACATTGGAAACACCTACCCCCTTTGAACCTACAATGTAAACTCATGTGTTAGATCCCCCTCAAGAAGAAAGAAGAGTGATAATTGACCCTATTATCAATATTGACTTTGATTGGTTTGCAGAATTAGATTACAATTTTTTTATTGAAAAAATTGTCCCTTACAAGGAACTAAGTGAAGGTACCTCTAGGCCTTTGATTGATATCTCAAAAACAAAGAATCTAATTACAATCATTCTAGTTCAATAAATCTCAGATATGAAAATTGGGCAATAGCCCACAGGGAGTGGCCCAGTACCACAAGTGAGTAGAGATACACTATCAACTTCGATGATGTAAACAACTACATGTTCGATGCCCAACACATTGATTGGAGGTGTTGGAGGATCACTACTAGGACAAATGTCAAGGGGAAAGTGCCTCAAATTCCAGTGCCCCCCACAATAAATATACTTTGAGATGGTAATACACTTACCATAATATCATGGCATGGAAATTTTCATATAATATGTGTTAAAATGTGAGCTTCAATGGCACACTTGGGGTATAACCCAGTTAGAGCACAAGGCAACTTAATTCATGACAAATCTATTTGATTACACTCATACCTGGTATAATAAATTTGATCTTAACTAGGCCATGATTGATTATGACATTTTGAAGAAAGCATTCTTGAAATAATTCTATATTCTTGAGTTTGAATAGTAGAACATCACCATGCTCAAGGAAATTAGCCAAGGGCTCTCAAAAGGCATGCACCTGTATGATGTTAAATTTAAAACTCTTCTTTCCAAGCTTCCTTATGATATTCACCCCTCCAAGAATGTGAAATGGTTCATTGGAGGATCTCTAGTACCCTTCAAAAGATCATTGTCTATGAAGACATTCATAGACCCCCATGAAGTACTAGAAGCCACGCTCAGAGCTGAGGGAGTTGAGAGTGATGACACAGGAATCAACCTTTTCATGGAGGTGTAGATTATGTATATAGCCTCACAACTACAAAAACTAATCTCTAGTTCATCATAAGATGCTTGAATCAGATTATGGCATGTTGACTATGAGACAGAAGGCCATAACATAAATAATTTCCCTCAAAGGAATGTGCATACATTACTTCTAAATTATGAAGTTTGTCATGAGGAACATGATGTTCATAATTGATCATTATTTCAACATGATAGTTAAGTTAACACAACCCTCTATTGTATTTTTTTCAACACTTACACTCATGCCACAGTTGACTATTGAGTAATTGATGAAATGAACACAAACATAGAAAGAGGCACATGGAAGGCAACTACAATAATGGGAGGGTAGGCGAACCAAATAAATGAGGGATATGGCCAACAAAATGCCTATTATGGGATGTAAATAGGTGATATAGGGTAAGGTGGAGGATGTGGTGGAGGAATATTCCCATCGTAATCATGTTACAAGTACAGATTGATTAAGCACTATAAGTGTGACTTCTAGATGCATCCAACATACAGGTATTTTTTAGGACTACATCTAGTAGAGGAATGCCTTAACTTGTATATATATTTGACCCAAGAAAGGACCATCATAGACAAAGGTACAAGAATGACCCAACATAATCTAAAAGTAGAGAAATGGACTCCAAAGGTGTAACCAACCTACATAGATCCAATCAAAGTGTAGGAAACTACGCAGTGGATTCATCACTCAGCTGCCAATTTCATGATTACCATAATTATGCCTGAAATATGGGGAACCAAGTCACACTGAGTGCATCACATGGATAGAACCCAAAGCTATGCCTTACCTTGACCCTGTGTGCCATAAGGATGTCTTGAAAAAAGTCATAAGTGTAGTTCAAAACCTATAAGGAGAACTACAACTAGCATTAGATCTAGAGGAATAAGTTGCTAGCTCTAGTAAGAAGCAAGATAACTAAGAGGTTGAGTACAAGAGCTAATAGAGATCTTGTGCTTCCTATAGATAGAAGGGATGCTACCCCTATTGAATGATTTACTTTTAGAACATGCCAAGTAGAATCCAATTGAAATTATCACACCCCACATAGTTGAAATTGATTTTCCATGTGTAGAAAGGGCATGAGAGGTTAGGCATACATAGAATGCAAAGTATGATCAATATTTCCTAGTAAATTCCACCATTGATGAATGTCTGTATGCAAGGTCCTCATGGACACAGGCATCGAGGTTAATATCTTGACAAGGAACACATAGGAGAAGATGGGTAAGCCAAATTTGAGGCCTTCCTCTCATGTGATTTTCATGGCCAACAAATCCAGGATGCAACCAATTTGAATTATAAAAGGTTTCATTATTGTTATTATGGGTGTAGAGTTCCATGATGATTTTGAAGTGATTGAGTTAGCTAAGCAAGATAATTATCTAGCACTCCTAGGTAGGCCATAGTAATATGAAAATAATGTCAACATGTGCTTCAATAATTTCTATATGAATTTTAAAAATTGTAAGGACAGGGTCATGATCCCCCTCTCAAATGACCAATGACCCCCTTATGTAGAAAGTGTTGATCTTGAGGATGAGATCAACCATATCTACAACATCACAATGTAAGGCACCAAGACTATCAACCTCATTGACCAAGGAGTGCTTTGTTGGGATAATGGATAGTCAGGTTTGAAAACTACTAATGTAGCTTACAACTGATGGGTCGAATAAGCTTATGAAACCACTATTTGGAGGTGCCATGTAGTGAGTGCCAAAACACCAAAACCTATGAGGACTAGTTAGGTCCAGATCGATTGCACTTCATAAATAAGGGTCCATTATAATAGGAAGGATGGAAATAGAGTGTATCACCTAAGAAAAATATGTTCATGATCTAAAGTCTATGTCCCAAAGGAAGTAGATACGATGGGCACACTAGTGTATACCTTGAGAAGCACTGCCACTCGCTAGTAGGTAGTGCAAAGGTCTAGCTTGCCAACTTGGCAAGATGTAAAAGAATCCATCTACACCATAGTTATAAAAATAAATGAGGACTTAGAAATTTTGGCATACTCTAGTGATTCAGATCCAATATCACACATACACTTATGTAAAGAAACATGGGTTGACTGCAACACAAACACCCTGAGGAACCTGTGAGCGCATGCCTTCTATAGAACCTTAAAGACATAGTGTGATCTTGGTATGTGTTCAATGAAATGCACCATGAGATATATATTTGGGATGTATTGAAGGAGAAGTTTGTTTACACCCTCTCCTTTTCTTCACATAACTTGGAATTGATTGAGCCATAGCATGTCATTCAAAGGGTAGTGTTTGAGGACACTAAAATCTTAGAGGAGTGCCTAAAAGATACATTCAAGGAGAAAGGATTAGTGTTCCTAACTTTATTTGAGGTGTAGTAACTCAGCAATGACTTGAGTGATGAAGATATGGATTTTTGGAAAGCACAAAATTGGATGTGTTTGACAGGAAAAAAGAAGATCATGTGCCAAGTGGATGATAGTGCCCCTAACAAGGAAGACCCTACTCATCTCCACATCAAAAAAATTGAGGGGAGTAGGAAAGTTGAGGACACACATTAAGATAAAAATGAACCCTATCGTGCACCACTCAAGATCGCCTAGGTTGATATCAATGTGGAAGGAGAACCAAAGGTGGCTACTCTAGGTGTATATTGGTTTGATGTGGAACTAACATGAATTATGACTTTCCTAAAGGAGTTTTGATATTTTTTTCTATGAAATTATCATGACATGAAGGGAACCCACCTATCCCTTAAGAAAATGAGGATAAATCTAGTGGATGGTGTGTGACTTGTCAATAAGTGCCCCTACATAATGAAGTCTAATCTCTGCATGAAGGTCAAAATAGAGATTGATAGTATGTTAGCCATAGGAGTAATCTACCTAGTGCAAGAGTCATAATGGGTGAGCCCAATGGTGATTAGCATTAAAAAGGATGGAAAAATCCACATTTTCATGGATTAATAATTGTTAAATACTACATGTGTCACTGACCCCTTCTCAATTCCATTCACTGATGAAGTCTTGGATGAAGTCACCGACTGCAAAATCTATACTTTCACTAATGGTTTCTCTAGATACCATCAAGTCCAAATTGAAAGGAGGATAGGCCTAAGACAATATTTATGAAAAAATAGGGTTTTTTCACCTATAACATGATGCCTTTTGGGCTCAACAATGTGCCAACTGTATTCTCTAGAGTGACCATCACTGCATTTAAGGATTTTATCCATAAGTTCCTCTAGGTGTACCTTGATGATTAGACTGTGTATGGACTTGTGAGAGAGCATTCTAACAACTTGAACCTCATGTTTGAGAGGTGATAGTAGCTAGAAATATCCTTAAACCTTAATAATTGCATCTTCAAGACACATTCTATCACATTGCTTGGGCATATCATCTGTAAAGATGATATGGTTGTTGATCTCATGAAGATTGCCATTATCATTCAACTCCAGACTCCTTCCACACAAAGAGAAATTTATGACTTTCTTGGCCAATGTGGTTATTATATAAAGTTTATAAGGAGCTATACAAGGATCAAAATTTCACTAGAGGAGTTGTTATGCAAATATGGGCCATTCTATTGGGCTGCAACACAAGAGGATTCTTTTGAAACTTTAAAGCTCAAGTTAGCTAGTGCACCTATTCTTCAGTTTCCTGACTGGATGACTCCATTCCATGTCCATGTCAATGCATCTAAATATATAATTGGTACTTTTTTGGTGTAGCCTAATGAAGCCAAGATGGATTATCCTATCTCCTTCATAAGTCAAAAATCAACCCAGGTAGAGTAAAATTACACAACTATCAAGCATGAGGCATTGACCATGGTCTATGCCCTCTAAAAATTTAGGCAATAATTTTTGGTGACCCTATTCATCTTTTTCACTAATCATGAGGTAATTAAGTACCTTATGAATAAGCCCATTCTCCATGGGCATATTTTTAGATGGATAGTTCTATGTTAATAATTCTAGTTCTCAATTATGGTGAAACCTAGCAAGAAAAACTTGGGACCTGACCATTTATCTCGTATCAACTCTAGTGATGCAGAAACACTCATTGAAGATGACATGTCAGACATGAAACTCTAAATATTATAGAACATTTTTGAAGACTTGGTGGAGATAGACACATTTCTAACATCTAGGTTGTGTCCTAGACCATGACCACCAAATAAAAGTAGTAGCTCACTATTTGTGCCTCCTCTTATAGATCATTAGTGGGGAGGTATATAAATTAAGTCAAAATAAAGTCTTGCACTTATGTGTTTTGGAACATGAAATAAATTCCATTCTATTTGAGGCACATGAGGGGATTGTAGGATGCTATTATACTTGAGATGAAATGGTGCATAAAGTGTTACAATCAAGCTTGTAGTGGCCAACCCTGTTTCAAGATTCAAAGGATTACACTAAGTCATGTGACATATGCCATCACATAGGGAAGCCAAACCAATGGGATTAGATACCTATCATACCCATTCTTTCATAGGTACCATTAAAAAAATGGGCCATTGATTTCCTTAGGCCAATTACTCCTATAGCAAGGTGCTCAAGTGCAAGGTATATTTTGATAGTGACCAACTATTTCACCAACTGGATCGAGGCAACACCTACGAAAAACTACACTACCACCACTTCCACATGTTTCATATGGTAAAACATCATAAGTCACTATGGGTGCCCACTTAGTTTAACTAGTAATAGAGGAACACACTTCCTTAATAAAACTATGAAAATCTTGTTAATCGAGTACATGGTGGCGTACCATAAAACCACCCCATATCATCCCCAAGAAAATGCACAACTGAGGCATTCAACAAAATATTGAGAAAGTGCCTCACAAAAATATGTGATATTGGTTGCAATGATTGGGATGATTGAGTTTTATTGGTATTATGGGGATACCTAATAACCTACAAGTACTTGAACAAAACTACACCATTCCAACTAGTGTTTGGTGTTGAGGTAATTCTATTGATGGAGTTTTTGGTACCATCATTATGCATCGCATGAATTGGTCACTTGGATGACCAAAATTCATTAAATGTAAGGTTGGAGGACTTGGAATGGATGGATGAGGTACATTCCTAAGTAAAATGGAGCTAGCAGATAGAGAAGGCATGTCAAAAGCTCTGGAATGACAAATATATTAAGTGTAAGGTACTTACTAAAGGAGCATTATTATTTCTCTATGACTCTAAGTACCTAAGGTACTAGGGAAAACTATAGATAAGGTGGATGGGACCATATGTCATCCACCATATATTGGAGATAGGTGCAAGTAAGTTATGTATGTTTGCTGGTGAAATGCTCCATGGGCATTTTAGTGGTAATGGATTGAAGCCATATCAGCAATAGAATTGTGCTTGTGCCATTAGACATTAACTTCTCAGTCATAAGTCAGTTGTGTTGTATTAATATGAATAACATTTGGTGTAAGCCAAACATTTCCTTGTATTTTGTGATTGTTGTTCTTGTATATTGAATAAGTGGCACTTTCAAGCCTGTAAGAGAAATATTCTAGTGTTTCTATGTATAACTTTAGTCAGGTGAGTTGAGCATGGATGCTTTCCAAAGTGCTTAAGGCCAAACACCTAAGTTTTTGGGTGTATGGAATTTTCCAAACTTTGAACATATGTGCACCAAGGCAAAAAGAGAGGTACAAAGGGTGATCATGCACATAAGATGAAGTAAAGGTGCACAAGATGCAAGTGCACAAGAGGGAAAAAGAAGATGCACACTATGATCATGTGTGAGAGATCAAAAGTATAGAGTGAAGCATTAGAGGACTAGTTTAAGGTATTTGTATGGGGTAGGATAGGCTAAGGTAAATAGATGAAAGTGCATAGAAATCAACCAAGACAGGAAAGTGCACTTGAAATGAAAGTGCAATAGGAAAATAAGATGGAACTCTAGAGGCTAAATAACATGAATGTGAGGCGTTGTGTCCAAGTTGCCATAATAAAGGTGAAGGTCATGCCAAGTGAAGAAATAATAGGATAAAGATTGTTAGGACACACTGGCATCCACCCAAAGTGAGGTGGGAAGTGACTTTGAACTACACATCACTTCACCAAAAATACCATTAGGAGAAGTTATTGAGGTGATGGTAGAGGCACAAAAGATCTGCATTGAACGTGTACGTGGCAATGGATTTTCATATATTTTATGGGATTTTGTGTATTTCAATAACTCTAGATGTTGCCATGCCATTAATCACCTATAATAAAAAAGGTAGTTGAATTAAAGTTATAAAACAATAAAGGGCTAACTAGTTTAGGTTATGAACCTTGAGATAATTTGTACCCAAAATATAGAATAGTGAACCAAAGCAAAAGTAAACAACTACTACCAGAGTGAACCTTTGAGCACCTATGGACACCAAAATTTAATGATTACATAGAGAAAAGAATTGTGTTTGCTTTAAGATTGGCATAGAGAAGTATGGGGCAAAAATTATGCAAAAACCAAGAAATAAAAAAATAGTGTGATGTCGAGGCTACCATTAATGGAAATTAAAAACCAAGAGATGAAGACATAGTCATAGACCTTGTGACTGTGAGAAACACCAACACAAATTTAAGGCTTTAACAAGCTAAACAAACCATGTTTCAACACTAGCCATTTCAAAATGGGGAAAAATCACATGATTTCTAGCCCACTGTAGGCACAGAATGACACCAAGAGGGCATGTATGATAGAATAAGTGGTTGTTGTAAGGAAAAAATCACAGTTAATAGGAGTTACTATCACCAAGGTTGATCCTAAGGCTCTTACAAAAATGTCCTACTAGGAGATGTAGTTCCCTAAAGAGGTATTGGTAGGGGGATATGGGCATCCTTCACACACACCTACCATCTCAAAGAATATAACCATCGTACCTTAAACAATACACAAGACTGGATGGTGGACACAGGGGTCAAAATAGAATCAGGCATGGCATTGTTCGATGTCTCCATCTGAGATAAACTTGCATGCACTTATGTAACTCAAATCTATGAGTTTCCATGTTTCAAGAAGTTGGAGGAACTCATATAGTTCCTCCTCTTTCACATCTATGGAGACCACATCTACTTTGTAGGAAGGCACATATGGATATCAGCTCACTTAATAGTTAGAATTACAAAGATTCTAGACTTCAGTGTAGACATCCACCAAATGATGGTAGATGGTGTTGATGTTGAAAGGGTTAGGAAACTTTTAGAGTCTTACAAGGTAGGTTTTTCATTCCCAATCAAAGACATCAATGACCCCATAATGAGGGTAGTTGTGTGCCTCATGAGTTAAAAACTTTTCCCTGATGGTCAATGGGTAGATATCACCAAGTCTTACCTGTGCATTACCTATCACATGGCACAGGGGTTAAATTTAATATAGAAAAGTTCATAGTAAAGGAGGTGGTGAAGAATGTGCTTGAATTTCATATAGCATGAGAGAATTTATAGTGGGGTTCTATCTTAATTCTAATTGTTATGGAGGAGATAAACATGCTCGATGGTGATGAAGATGATATTTGGGTCTTCCCAATGCACTAGGACTCCCTTGTGTAGAAATATCAAAACTTATCCTAGCCCCCCTTGATTTCTCATAGAAGTACAATACCAAAGTAATGGGTGGTATAATACCAAAGTAAATTATTTAGTTGAAAATGAACATGGGGTGGTACAATACCAAATTAAAGTAATGGGCAATTAATCTAGTTGGATAAAGATCCCATATTCATTTTTAACTAAATAGTTTAGGGATTCCCTTAGAAGAAATCCTAACTTATAGAAACTGGACATCCTAGTGAAAACCATGGATTTGGAATGAAGCAGGTTATAACACTAATATGTGTGCCCATGAGGGAAAGTGACCAAGGATGAGGAGGATGACTCAGATCACACCAACATCTATACCCTCCAAAAATAATTAATTCTTGGGCACATCCATATGATTTATTATGAAATGAAGCTAAAGAATAAGGGTACAAGCACCAAGAAGGATGATGACCTCTTCCTCTGGATCAACGATTAAGGGAAGCTAGCATTAGTAGCACAAAATAAGTTTCCCCAAAAGAAAAAAGGGGAGACACTTGAGTATATGTAGGAGTGCATCAAATTGATTTTGAAAATGAGGCCACTCCGTCTACACCAAAGAAGAAGAAGTGTGTGGCTTTCATGCTAGGGATTGTTTCACCCAAGCTAAGGGAGAAGAAAAAGAAATTAAAGGGGCCAGTTTTAATGCCCATAATAACTTTGATAGAGATGGAGGTGTAAGAGACATGTGAGAAATTGGAAGCACAAGAAGTGTATGAAGAAATGGATTGAGAAGGAGGGATGAAATTTTACATCATCCAGGAAGAAGCAGAAGAATAGCCTAGCACCAAAGATGTCCAAAAGGTCCTCCAAGGTAGCACTATCACCATGCTTAGAGAGGAAGAAGAGCTACCCAATACCTCATTTAAAGATCCCTCCACATAGCCGCTACTAAATGAGGATGAAAAGGGAAGCTAATGGAAGAAAATGAGCCTCAATGATGAACATATAGAGATGGAACTGAAGCTTGATAAAAAAAAGAGCATCCATGAAGGCATACAACATGACATAAGAATAAATTAATAAGGTTGAGGCCAAATAAATAAGGGATAAGGATGAAAAGGCTATGGAAATAATAAAGAGGAGGAAAGAAGAGAAAAAGAAGGTCAAGAAAAAGAAATCCCAAGAGGAAAGGCCTAAGAAAGATAAGGAAGATAAGAAGGTTGCCACAAGCACATAACTAATAAAGGAGAAAGTAGCAAAGGTGCCTAACATCCCCACTAGCATAACAAAAGAAGCTTCACCATAGTCATGCCCGAGTACTAAATGGGTGCTTGGAGATAAGGAAGGTGATAATGGCACCTTGAAGGAACAATTAGAGAGTGCCATGGAGACCTAGCAAAGGTAAGAAGAATGTGAAGCTGGCGCCAAGGTAGAAGAAGATATGGACCAAGGGGATAAGTCTAAGGAAGAACCTTTACAAGTAAAAGAAAAGGAAGAAACCTCTAAATAAAGTTTTGAAGAGAGCAGTGGCACTAAGGAAGAGGAATAATAATAGACAAACCTAGCCATCACTGAAGAAGAGGGCACCAAACCAAGCCTGAGAGAAAGGTGTAGAAGGGGTGGAGTAATGAAGACTATTATATATTTGAATAAATACCCCCAGAAGTTGTCACTATAAGGATGTGCTAACAACTATCATTTTCTTTGATAGTTATATGGATGAGCCTAATTTTGAGGTACTATAAAATGCTTTATTGGGCACAAAGAAACTAGAAGAATGGAAATATTTCCTTCTCATAAACTCCCATGTAATGAGCCTAGTCAAGTCCGTCAACTCACTCATCTGAATGGCTTCCAAAGTGGTGAGAAAGAACATCACCAACATTATTATGGATTTAAAATGGAAAAAGATCATGCTATAAGTGGAAAAGGAAATAAAGGCCTTAAAGTTTAAATTTTAACAACTGGCTGAGTGCATAGAGGAATCTAAGCCATCCCTCTTGGATGGTGTTGACACTTTGAACTTCTCAGAGGTTGACAAGGTGTGTGCGCTATTGGATTAAATTCTCCCAAAGTTGAAGTTAGAGCTAGCATTAGAAGAGGAGGACCCATGTGCATCAATAAATCAAGAGTTAGATGTAAAGATCAAATAGGTGGAATACCTCTTTATGAAACTAGAAGAAGGCGCAGAGGTAGTTGATGCCATCTTCATAAACTTCTCCAGCTAAGCATTGGTCATCAATGTGTGCCTTAAGTAGATATAGGGGGATATGGAAGAGTTGATGGTGAAGGTATACTCTATTAGCAGGATAGACCACACAAAGACCATGGCAAAGGTTAATACCTTGAGTGCCCAGATCAAGAACTAGGAGTAAAACCTCGAAGAATTCTTACATGCCTTTCAAAAAAAGGCCAACTAAGAAGGAACAAACTTAGATGGAGGAGTAACGAGGGCAAAAGAAAGGCTAGAGGCCTTCATAAAAGAGTTAGAGAAAACTGATGTGATCTTGCTTAGCATCACCTCAATATAGATTAACATTGTTATTCAATAAATCAAGATCAGCATCAAGGGCTTTGAGGACTTCATCACTAAATTAAAGAAGAATGTGCCAAAGTTATACATACCTAAGGAATTGAAAGACTAGTGTGAGGGTGGACCAACAATTTTGTATGGGCTAAAGTTTGGGTCCATTTTTACCTTAGTATAAACCTACACCAACTCAAAAAACATCTCGGTGTGAAGCAATCATTCAAGATGATTGTTATTTTGATAATTTTTTCACCTGTTGGATGAATCAATACACACTTTGTGCCATCTAGCAGGTGGCTAACAAATTCTATGATGTTTTGGGCATCTTTAAAGAGTGGAAGCATGTGGAAATCATAACAAAAAGGGTGAAAAGTAATGGATCCAATGGAATTATTAAGAAAATATCCAACTTAGTACCTAGCATGCACAGCTCCACCCTAGTAGAAGGTGGTCCTATAGGTTATAAAAGCAAGCTAGAACTAGTATGTAAAAAAAGTAACTTTGACACAATGAAGCCCTAAAGAATTGGTTCCAGACATCATGAAGTGACCACCATTGAAACTAGGATTAGTATGGATGCCTTAAGGTGTCACATTGTAGTGCCCAAGCTCTCCTATGAGCCTTTAGGCTTTTAGTAGCTTTAGGTAAGCATTTAATCTATCTCATTTGTTATGTAATCTATTTATTTGAACTCTGTTTATGAAAAATTGGCATTACAACCACTAGAGTTTGATCTAGTTATGTCTATGTTTAATGTCTTGGCTTTGATAGTTAAGTACCTGATGAATGTAATGATTGTAGTGTTATAAACTCAATCCAAATGATAGGAATGTTGATTGCAAGATTTTATTTCATGACATTCATGGCATCTCTATAATTATGATGACATCATCATATTATGTGGAAATAATCTAAGTGTAGGAAAGATCCCATGCCAAGCCATGATACCTATGCTAAAGTGTTAACCCAACATAAACCCTTAATCTAGGATATTCCATTTTGAACCCTCCTAGTTCCTGAAGGACATTAAGCATGATAAAACACAGGCTTACACCCATAAGACTAAAGAGCAAACCAATATAGACTTGCACCCATATAACCAAAATTAGTGATCTATATAGGATTTGTGCCTATAAACCCTCAACCTAGCCTAGAAATGGCTTGTACCAAGGAACTTGCCAATGATTTTGATAAATAAACAAGTCTTAACAGTAATGAGTTACACCATGGCATAACTAGCTGAATATGAGCCCTAATTATTTCTCTATTACGCTTTGGGTGAGTACATAAGGCTTGTGCCTTATGTGAATTGATGCCGGTTCAGTTGGGTGACCAATGCTGAGCACCAAGGGTTTATTCCATGTTTGCACCTAGTTGTAACAAGTCTATAACTAACTTGGATAGCCAGATAATTGCTTGACAAGTAAATGGAGTGAATAACCAACTTTTCTACAATATTTTTACTATAACTTTTTAAATAATCTAACTAATTAAAAATTATTAGGCTATCCATAAATAAAAACAATGTGATAACTTATTTCCCATGTAAAAAATTTAACCCTTTAATACAATTTCACAAAAATAATGCAAAAGGATTAAAATATTAAAACCAAAGCTTTAAATATTGCATAAAATCTTTTCAATTCAAAATATGTATTTATTCATGAACTCAGGATTCTCATGCAAACCCAAAAAATTATCATCTTTAAAATAATTTATTTTTCTATTTTTTTGACTAAGAATGAATACAGAAAATATCTTATCTAAAAATAATGATGCACATTGGAAGACAATTTGGCTTGGCATAAAGACTTATAACTTTGACAAGTTTTTAGGATAGCTTGACTCAATTGTGCTAACAGTTCCCATTGTGATATTTTTTGATATGTAAATCTTACATAATATCCTCATCGTGAGGATTTCTAAAGAAAAACATTGGAAACTTCATTTATTCATAGGACCCTTATCTTTGAAAATATCAAGTGGGTGATTTCTTGAGTCAGTGTAATTACAACCACTTTATTTTGCAATATATTACTTGAGGTTGATTCTATAAAACCATGCACCAGGGTGTCATTGGACTAACATACATCTATGTCAAAAGACATTCTTCTTTCATTATCTATATCTGATTTAGATTCATTGGAGGCATTACCACTATTTGTATTATTCATTACAATATTAGTGATAAGTGGTTTCTAATCAAGTTTAATCTAGATAATGTGAGTAATGTACAATTTTATTATGCATATTTCTTTTAATGCTTTCATGATGAACTATGGCCAAACAACCCCTTGTTGGTATGCATTTTTGTATTCCAATCACCTTTTTAAAGCTATAGTTATTTTTTTATTTTCTTATCTATAGAACTGCACAGTGATTTTTGAATTTTATCAATATTTGATGGCACATTGATAATCAAACCTTTTAGACCAATATGTGGTTTACTATATCCCATGTCTCTTATCTATGCAAAAGATATTGTTAATGCATCAATTTTTTATTCAAGATCTGATAGCATAAGCATAGTTTTTAATCATTTGTTTTTTCTAATATTAATAGGCTTTGTAAATCTAAGAGCCATTCCATTTTTCAATGTCTAGTTACAATTTGCATATATTTTATTTTTACAAATAGTTTTATCTTTTCCTATTAATTGTTGGCACATGTCCTTTCAAGCTTGATAAAAAAAATTCATACCATGTTTAAAATGTAACTATTTGAAAATAACAGAAACATGTATGAGAGTGTCACTAATTCTTGTGTTGAAAATTTCTATTGTTGTTCTAATAGCATTCTTGGTAATTTTTTTCTCTATCGGCCTTTTACATGCAATTTTCAATGTCTAAAGTAAAGATTTTTTTTTGTTAGTGTTGGGCCTAAAGAATCTATAAAATGTTGGATTCGTTTCATAGTTTATTTTTTCATTATCAATGGTTCATAGTGTATATGAATTGTATTTGTTTCAAGAAATATAATGTTTATGGAATTTCACCAAGAACATTCATTATAGATTTTGATAATTTGTTGACTTGTTACTAATCATAGACATGTTATTTTTTATACATATGAAATCCATCTTATGACAAAGTTGTTACCTTCTATTCCACCATTGTCATATGACAAAGCTAGTCTGACAATGTATCCTTGCTAATTTATGATGGGTGGTATGTCTTTGATAACATTGTCTATTAGATTTGTTTATAAATAGGCATATGATTTGATATCTCTAGAGAGAAAGGCATTTCAAAAATATTGAATTCTATATCGATGTGGAGATTGTATGTCAAAAGCATTTTTTGTTAAATTATAAAAATCATTGAATATTCTATCGCCACAACAAAACATGTCTCCGAACATTTTTGATAAACCATACAACTGTAAATTTATATCATTTGCTTTCCAACAAGAAGAAAGCATGGTACATGTTCTTGAAAAAGTTATGTGTCTTGAGGAGTATTGATAATTGATTAATTTATTGAAACACAATGGTTCATAATGTCCATACATATGGTTGTAATCATGGAAAATGTACAATACATAGGTGAATGTAAATTTGCATTAAAGTGTAAGTATTTTCTCTTGTTCATCGAATATCAAACACAAATGAAAATACTAAGCCATTTAGATAACCAATTTATGCAAAGCTTTTCTTCACATAAACCATGTTCACCATTTGTCATGCATGTAGTTGCTGAAATTTTCATCCATTTAAAGTATATGGCAATGTCATGTACACGATGTAGAATATATATTCAAGTTACAAGGATCTTAGTGCATCTTGATCATTTCTCTCCAAGTAATTTTGAAAATGTTCTATAATTCAAACATGAAGTTCTATCAACATGTATTTAAAATGTAATAAGACTTGAAATACATCAAACAAGTAGTCATCGATGTTGTATTTGAATTTACAAGTTCTAAACATGCATGTTTTATCCAAAGTAACATCTATGCTATCGAAACCATTCAAGGCCATTGTTATATAGTCTTCGATAAAAATTAATTGTTCATCACTATGCTTATTCATCAATTTTCTTAATTTATATTCATAGACATTATTTGTCAATTTTCACAAAGTTGTTTTGAAAGTTTTGTTAGATAGGGAATCGGCCACATGATACGTGTATACAAAAGAATAATTGACCAAGATTTTTTCAATTATAAACATGCTTGTTTTATCCAAAGTAACATCTATGCTCTTGAAACTAGTCAAGTCCACTGTTATATAGTCTTTGACAAAAATGAATTATTCATCACTATGCCTATTCATCATTTTTCCTAATTTATATTCATAGACCTTATTTGACAATGTTCACCAAGTCATTTCAAAAGTTTTGTTAGACAAGGGAATCAACCACATGATATGCCATTGCCATGTCATTACTATTGCCACCTAGATTTACACTCTTTGAGGAGATGTCTTATCTCTTCTCATCCAAGTGGCACAATCAAAACACCTCTAGGCTATGGGTAGCCTAAGGATGAGGTGAATCTCTTGATAGGGCTAGCTCCCTTGATGTACCATTTGTAAATCACTACTAAACCTATGCTTGTGAGGGAAAAGGGAGAGACAAAATTGAAATTAAACTATCCTAAAGGAGGTGATACACAAAATTAGTTTATGAATACCAACCAACTGCATGTTACACATGAGAACAAGGGACTAACCAAACATACGCTTCTCCAATTGAGATCTTCTCACATCAATATTTCATTATGAGGTTATGATGAGTGTTTAGGCTAGGAGGACTAAACAAGAGGCCTAAGATGTCACTATTTGAATAGACTAACTCACTTAACCTTGACACATCAATATAACACTTCACATGACCTATAAGAAGAAGCTTTCCAACTGCAAATAAATGAGAGAATGAGACAACATGCTAAGGAAATAAGAATTATCACTAATCAAGATCAATAATCTAAGTAAAATACACTATGAATAGTCATAGAAGAGGTAAAAATTAGTAGTCTTTTTGGATCCATGGTATGAAAATGAGTAGGGCTTCACCATACTCAGGTGGAGCATAGTTTACAAAGGCCAAAATGGCTAGTTCTTATAGAACTTGAGAGGAAAAGAAGAAGAAAGAAGTCCAAAGGTCACAAGGACACTTTTCAAGCTGAGAAAATGAGTTAAATGTACATTATAAGAGGATGTGAAATGGACCATGCAAGGTTAGAAGAGACAAGTGGCTTTTCAAGTCATGAAATTCATGAAAAGTGGCATGAAATTCCATTTATTGGCTCAAAAAAATTGCTTAATTATTCACCTCTATTTGAACATCCCAAAACTAAATAGGGATAGGTCTGATGATTGAAATGAGAGGGAAGGATTTTATACATGCCTCTCCATGCATTAGTTTTAATCCTAGTCATCTAGAATCTTTTGGAAGTGAGCCATCACTACGTGTACTCTAAGAAACTCCTCTTTACCACACCTTGCACATTCGGCCTCAAATTTGGATTAAATTTTCTATGAAAATCCATAAAATATACTGGGTGACATGTTTTAATACCTTCTATGGTGTTATATGCATCAGGCACACCTTAAAATCACTTCCACTTGGATTTTTCACACTTCTCACCACCATGTTCACTATGTCAATTCTAAATGGCTAAGATGAGAGATTTTTTATGAAAACTTAGGAGTTTTTAAAAGGAATTAAATTGACATGGGGAGTTATATTAAGTCCTAATATTTCTCCTAAAGTTTGTTTCATCTCTTGAAACCTCCTAAAACCTTCACAATACACAAAATAGTCAAAAGAACCCATTTTTTACCATGTCCGTATAGATAGGTCAACACAAAAGCTGATGGGGGGAAACCTTGAAGAGTCCTATGCAACATCCAACCACTTTTCTTATCATTTTCATCCATTTGGATGTATCTCCAACCTTGTTTTCCCAATCAAGTCCTTCTAAGGGTTTAACAAGGGTTTAAGCTTGTTTTACCCTCTTAGCCATTGTTCATAAAAATGGGATGTTGAAGTTGCAAAAAAAATTCACAAGAATAAAGCTCATGACCCCTGTCAACTTTTTCCATGTGCTTGAGCTCCCATGCACCAAGACCATACAATTATGAGCTCTTCAATTTGACCTCTTGAGTTTTTCTCCTTGTTTTGATGTTATTTTATGTCTATAATGGCTTTAATTGTGTTTTATATACAATTTAAAAGCTTAGAAACATTTGGAATACCCCCATAAGTATTCCCCAATAGGTTATAATTCATATCTAATTCTATAAGTGATAATGATTCCCCATTTGGACACTAGGCCTAAACCTTGCTTAACAGGCCTGAGTTGTCTTAGAGCCAAAAATGACTTTTTGATAGATTTAAATGAATTTCAATAGCTTAGATACATATATTGTACCCCCATATACATGTTTTGATCCATTATAATTTTCAACCCATACTAGAAGTTAAAGTGGTTCTCCATTTAGCTTTAGGCCTAAACTATGTTTGACATGCCTGCTTGCATTCTTAAGGGTCTGGGATACCCTATTGAGATTCTCCCTTCTCAAAAAGGTTATCCATGATTTTTTATGTGTATTAAAACTTATCATAAATCCTTTAAATTTCAAATAGATCCTGGTCATCTCATTTTATCCCCTTTCTTAAAGACTATAGAATTTGCACCTAAGGGGAGTGCCCTCTATCTTAGACAAAATAGAGGGCATGTCCCCTATTTCCCCAAACTAAATTAGTGATTTAGGGGATTATTAATGTCATATATATTCCCTCTACCAAATTTTATCCCATTATCTTATCAATAGATCCCCCAACTTCAACAAAACCTAAGACAGACTATGCAAAAAGGGGTACTATGCATAGTGGTTTAAGGATGCAGACTGTGTAATGCATCATTTGAGCCTCTTTCTCTATTAAATATCCATCATGATGGTATAATTAGGATTTTATAATTTTTATTAATGTTTTATAACCTGCATTCATCCCTCCAACCTCTCATATGTCCCTCATACTGCTTGCCTAGTCAAGACTGTGTATAACCTTGACTGTATTTCTTGTTTGAGAAGGACCCCTGTAAATGACCCTATATAATTTAGGCCTTGAATACATTTCAAAAGCATAATTTAATATTTAAATCTACATATATAAGTTAGTTTAACTCATTCATTGCATACTTGGGTTAAGTCTACATCAAGGATCTTAATTCCTTTGCTCTCTACCCCTCACAGTCAATAACTGATGATTATGTGGGGCCTTATAGGTGTATGTTTACTTAGTTTAGGATTGATACAATGTCTATAACCCTTTTATAATCCCTTGGAGTCATTTTAAATTTACTAAACCCATTTTCTCACCTCACCTAGCCTCAACCATACCTTAGACATCATATCTTAGTTCATTATCACCCTACATTCACCTATAGTTGATTGTATAAAGTCATGTAGGTGTTTATGAGAAATAAGAGATAGTATATCATCCTCTTCAAATGATCCCTTGGACCATGATTTTTATTTACAACATTTGTAACTATTCACATATGGTGGCATGATCTATTTTACAACCTTGGGTGCTAGGTCACTTCAAAAGTGAAATCTTGTTGGGTGCTAGGTCACTTCAAAAGTGAAATCTTGTAGATGTCATTGACTAAGTTTAGTGCATAAATAAGCAACTTTAGGCTTTTCAATAACCAAACTCCATTAGTCATCTGCCTTTCAAAAATTTTATAGATCTTTTCCTATGTAGGAAATAAAATATTTGGTCATTAGGAGGCATTTTAAGTCTTTGAAACCATGCTATATGCTATCCACAAAACCAATAAGTGCTCTATTTTACACTTTTAGGGAAAAGAGCCCTGAATACTATCATTTCACCTTTTGAAGGTTCCCCACAATTAGACTGCCAACTTAGTAACTCCCATTGTTTTTTTATAATCCATTTAACATTTTGGGATCCAAAAATGAGTCTCACCAATTGTTTGAACACTCCCTTATGACATTTTAGTTCTTTGTGGTACCACTTGTAGGTGGCCATTTTCAAGGTACGAGTAGTAAGTATGAGGATGGATAGTGGATATGCATTTGCCCTTTAATTCAATTGATTTATCCTCATGGTGTTGGAATGAAACATCATGATGTTTTATAACTTTAAAAAAGCTCTCTCATTCCATTTTCAACATTGAACCCTATTATATGACCTGTAGGTACATGTTAATGGCAGGAGACTGAGTGTAGCAAGAAAAGGTTTCCCTCATGTTGATCATACACTATTTGATGAATTCCACTTGTTCACCCATGTGTAAATATGTTTCCATCACCATAGAACTCTTTTTTACTCTCTTATGAATGTATTCTATCTCTAACATAGCTCATTCAAATGTATTTATATGACATCATAGAATAGACTGATCGTATGGTGTTTTATGACTACACCCTCATGTTCTTTGGAAGATGAGATTGGAATAGGAGGAGATAAAAATAACATTTTAAATGTGAGAATGAACTTATTATCATCCTTTGGAATCACTACCTATAACACAAAATGTTGTTTCTCTTGTAAATTTGATGTCCTTGACTTATCTAAACACCTTGAAATAAGAAAAAAATCATGGGGATAATTTTAGGAGGGATTAAACATCATCTAGAAACAACATCAGCAAGTGAATTGTGCAACCTTGTCTAAACCAAGGCAAAACCTATAGGGTACATAGATTAGCAAGTAAATTAGATAGGTCAACTTCTTAGGAATGGTTCATAAAGTACAAGTCACCATTAATCTATAAAAAAACATAAAATTTAATATAACTAAGTGTATAAGACACCCCCAGGAGCATTTTTCTTGAAACCTCCCCTATTTGTTGTACCAAGTAAAAACCTACTAACTAGTTTTATGTGCATGGAAGGATGGAGAAGGAGCAAAATGGTTTTAGCTAAATTTTGGAAATTCTAGAGTATTTAAATCATTTAAATGGATCTAAGGAATTTTAATAGTCATCTCATGATGTTACCCCATGTGTCACACTCCTTTATGGGTTGTACAAGTGCCAAACTCTTCCCTTTTTCAAGAAAACTGCCCTTTCATCTAAAGAACCTGTCACATTTCAGTTATAAATAGTTGATTAAGGCATAATAGGACACATGGAATGTGACATAACCATTTTTACACCTTCACACTTCCCAAATAGGTCGTACAACTCATTTAATGCCCTATTTTGACCCCTAAAATGCCTCAAAATGAGATAAAGGTTTAAATGACTAATGACCAAGGCTAATATGATGTATAATGACATAAAATAACTTATAATACACCTTAATACATATATATTAGACCCCTAAAACACCTAAAAATCAAGTTTTTACCTATAAGAGTCCCAATTTGACCTACAAAGTCAAATTTGGTCAACAAATTGGTGACTCATAGAGGTAGTATGCCTGCTATACTAAAGACCAATAGCCTTATCATTACATTGGGATTAGAGATTCATCTAGAGTCTAAAACACAAAAAGAGGACTTTGACCATTGACCTCAAGTTTTGATCAAGACAAAACCAATTGACTACCTCAATCACACAAAATAAAGGACACACACAAAATGAAACAAAAAAACTAGCAAGACACACACACATGTGCTTAAAGCTCTTAGGAAAATTATAAAACAAACCACTATGTACAACTAAAATTAATCATACCTCCCTTTCTAGGATGAAAAGGAGAGTTCCTTGCATCTCCTTCTTCATGACATCAATCATAGTACCAAACATGTTTCTCTTTGGATTGGATACTTGATGGATCAAACCTATTCCTTGGAACTTCACTTGCTATGCTCTCAATTAGACCATCTTAAAATAGGTCTCCAATGTAAAAGTATTCCTCTTGGCCTTGTACACATACTTCATATTGTTGCCCACTCTTCATCTCATGATCAACTTACATCTTCTTTATAGGCATAATTTCAAGAGTCATTTCTTATTCCTTGGAATATTTAGGCCAATAGAAGCTTGTTTTCACCTCCAAAGGTTGAGGTTAGCTTTGCTTTGGCTCTTCTATGACATTTTGAAAATTTTCATCTTTCTTACCATCACTTTTAATTAGCTCTAAGGAATTTTTAGACCCCTTGAGAGACTCAAACTCATTGAAAATGTTTTCAAACTACTGCCACAATTATTCATCTTCTCTTTGGTCAGCATCATGAAGGGGAACAATAAGAGAATCTCCTTCATCCTCTTCTTAAGAATCCAAAAGGACTTCATCCAAGATTTCTTCTTTAACACAAGGAAGGCATTCTTCATCATCAACACAACAAGAAGACTTAACACAATGACTCATCTCTTCTTCAACATTTAGGACCTCTTTAGGGATCTCAAGTTGTATCTCAACTATCATAACCTGATTGTGGTTCTCAAGGGCTGCAAGATCCTCAATCTCCTTCTCCTTCTTGGTAATGCTAAGACTAGGCATCTTGAAATCAGGTGACTTAGGCCAATGAGGCTGCTAAGGAGCTATATTCTATTCAAACAAGACTTCTAAATTTTTATCAACCAACTTCTCCTCTTTAGGTTCCCATACCATAGGTCCATCAAGGCAAAGGGTGATGGGTTCAGTACAAGATGAAATTTTTTGTGGAGGTGGCACATAGAACTCAAAATTAGATTGAGAATGAATTATAAGGGATCCTTTTAGAAGCTCTTGAGGAAGGGGAGGTGAACCTTGGGCTAAAATATATTGGTTTTCTGCCTTCCATTTGAAAATCACTTCATTTACATTTGATCCAACTTGAACACTCTCTTGAGAAAGGTTATATGGGGTGTGTTTAGAAATAGGATCTTCTTTTGGCTTTAAACCTTCCATCACACCTTAACTTAGCAAATTCATCCTTGACTCTAATTATTCAATTTTCTTGACTAGGTCCTCTTAAAATAGTCTCTTTTGTAGTTAATAAGCATCATCATGAGGATAAGGAGTACAAGAGGGCTGACATGGAAGACAAGAGGTCTCTTTAAGAAGGGTGGAAGGGACTTACATAGGATCAAGCTCTTTCTCAACTTCACACTCCTTATCAAGACTTATATTCTTCTTCTTTACCCATGATTCCATTATCTTATTCCATCTTAGAATGTTAGGATTAGGAATCTATTCTTTAGGTAGTGATTCAATTTGAAGAGTGGATGAAGTACTCAAGAAACTTGGGATCTCTTTAGGCTTGGATTCTCCACCTTGTCTCCAACTTAAAATCTCATATCTAGTGGTCTATTCGTAAAGTGGGGATGTAATGGGAGAGGGAAATGAGGGATTAAATTCCACTTCCTTTGTTAATGATATGGACTACTACATCTACTTATTAGCCAACTCAATTTGCCTATCAAGATTTGCTTCAAAAACAAGGTTTCTCTTTCCATCTCTCTCTTCCAGCTAATTGGGACAAGGATGACTTTGGAAAGCTTAATTGGGCTCATAAATAGGATTCATGTAGGACTGATAACAATCTTGGGTAAGTGGATATGAGGGTTGATAGACTTGGTGAGGTTGTTCATCATAAATTCTTAGCCTATCTTATAAAGATGCAATAAAGCCACCTACATCTAGCATCTCACTTATGAGCCTTTGCCAATTGGCTCTCTCAATAGGTGCCCACTCTCTTTTAACCAGCTGTAATGCATCTCTCACCTTATGAATGAGATGCCTTGGAACATATTGACCATGTCCCCTTAATGTGTCAATCTCTAACATATACTTCTTATAGCCCAAAAGAGTTTGCTTGAAGGTTGAAATGGACTGACTTGAGAAGTGACTATGTTGACTAGGATTAAGATATGGAGAAGGTTAATTGTATGGCTGATACAACTCATGACAAGCCTAGCAATGGTCATATTGGATCTAGTAATAATCATATTGGAACTGGTACGGATTATGACAAGGCTGATAGGGAATGCCAAAAGCTTGATAAACCTCACCAACTTGTGTAAAATAATACTCAACACTAAAGTCAACCATGAAACCTCATTAGGAAGCAAAAACACAAGGAATGATTATCAAAAATCTTCAAAAAGAATCCCTAGGTTTCTTGATCATTTGATGTAATCTTAGAGTCACCATTGATGTTTAGATAGATGCCTCCAAAGGTTGATGTGTTGAAATACAACACAAAAAATCTTTTAACTTTTTAGACTAAGAGTCCCACCGAGCATGTTAAAAATTATTATCACTTGGATTTTCACCCTTTGAGGAGATGTCTTAGCTCCCCTCATCCAAGTCACATAATTTAAACACCTCTAGGCTATGGGTAGTCTAAAGATGAGGTGAATCTCTAGATAGGGATAGTTCCCTTGATGTGCCACTTGTAGATCACTACTAAACCTATACTTGTGAGGGAAAAAGGAGAGATAAAATTGAAATTAAACTATCCCAAAGGAGGTTATATACCAAATTATTTTATGAATACCAACCATCTACATGTTACACATGAAAACAAGGGACTAACCAAGCATACACTCCTCCAATCTACATCTTCTCACATCAATATTTCATTATGAGGTTGTGATGAATGTTTAGGCTAGGAGGACTAAACAAGAGGCCTAATATGGAATTGTTTGAATAGACTAACTCACTCAACCTTTACACATCAATATAACACTTCACATGACCTTCAAGAAGAATCTTTGCAACTTCAAATAGGTGAGAGAACGAGACAACATGCTACGAAAACAAGAGTTATCACTAAGTAACATCAATCATCTAAGTAAAACACATTATTAATATTCATGTAAGAGGTAAAAATTAGTAGTCTTTATTGATCCATGGTATGCAAATGATCAGGACTTCACCATACTCAGGTGGAGCATAGTTTACAAAGGCCAAAATGGCTAGTTCTTATAGAACTTGAGAGAGATAAGAGAAGAAAGAAGTCCAAAGGTCACAAGAACACTTGTAAATCTAAGAAAATTAGTAAAATTTTCATAGGAATATGATGTGAAATGGAATGTGCAATTTTATAAGAGACAAGAGGCTTCCCAAGTCATGAAACTCATGAAAAGTGGCATGAAATTCCCTTTACTAGCTCAAAACATTGCCTTCAATATCCACCTCTATTTGAACATTCCAAAAATAACTAGGGATATTTATGATGATTGGAATGAGAGGGAAGGATTTAAAAAATGCCTCTCCATGCATTGGTTGTAGTCCTAGTCATTTGGAATCTTTTAGAAGTGAGCCATCACTGCCTGTACTTTAAGAAACTCCTCTTTCCCACACCTTGCACACTTGGCCTCAAATTTGGCTTTAATTTTCCATTAAAATACCTAAAATGGAGTGTATGAAATTTTTAAATACCCTATATGTCCTTATAGGCATCAATCATACCTTAAAATCACTTTTACATTGAGTTTTCACACTTACCACCATGTTCACTATGTCAGTTTTGACTAGCTATGATGAGAGATTTTGTTGGAACACTTAGGATTTTTTCCAAGGAATTAAATTGATATGTGGAGTTATATTATGTCCTAATCATTATCATAAAGTTATTTTCATCTCTTGTAACCTCTTATAACCTGCATAATGCACAAAATAATCAAAAGAACCCATTTTTTACCCTATTCATACAGATAGGTCTGCGCAAAAGTTGACCACTTTCCTTGTAATTATGGTCCATTTGGATGCATCTCCAACCTTGTTTTTCAAATCATGTCCTTCCAAGGTTTTAACAAGGTTTTAGGCCTGTTTTACCCTCTTAGCCATTATTCATAAAAATGGGACATTGAAGTTACAAAACAATTTCAAAATAATGAAGCTCAGGACCCATGTCAACTTTTCCCAATTTCTTGAGCTCCCATGCACCAAGACCATACAATTATGAGCTCTTTAATTTGACCTCTTAGTTTCTTGTTTTCCATAGGATTAATGTCATTTTGAGTCTAAAATTGCTTTTTGTGTGGTTTATCTACAATGTAGAATCTTATAAACATCTATAATAGCCCCATAAGTATGCCTTGATACGTTATAATGCATATATAATTATATAAGTGTGAATGAATCCCCATTTGGACACTAGGCCTAAGCCTTGTTTAATATGCCTGAGTTATCTTAAAACCCAAAATGGCTTTTTTATGGCTTTACCTCAATCCCAATAGCTTATATACCTCTATTGTGACCCCATATACATTCTCCAATCCATTAGAATGTTCGCCCCATGCTAAAAGTTAAAGTGGTTCTCCATTTGGCTTTAGGCCTAAACTATGTTTGACATGCCTACTTGCATTCCTAAGGTCTTGGGATACCCTGTTAAGCTTCTCCCTTCTCAAAAAGGTTATTCATGATTGTTTATGTGTATTACAACTTCTCACACATCCTTTAAATTTCAAACAGCTCTTAGTCATCTCATTTCATCCCCTTTCTTAAAGACTACATAATTTATACCTAAGGGGAATGCTTTAGGGGCTTATTAAAGTCCTAGATATTCCCTCTACCAAATTTTATCCCTTGATCTTATCAATAGACCCCCCAACTTCAACAAAACCTAAGACAGACTATGTAAAAAGGGGTACTATGCACAATGGTTTAAGGATGCAAACCATGTAATGCATCATTTGAGCCCCTTTCTCTATTAAATGTCCATCATGATGGTGTCATGAGGCTTTTATAATTTTTATGAAGGTTTTATAACCTTCATTCATCCCTCCAACCTCTCACATGTCCCTCATACTACTTGCCTATTCAAGACTGTGTATAACCTTAACTATATTTCTTGTTTGAGGAGGACCCCTATAGATGACCCTACATAATTTAAGCCTTGAAGACATTATAAAATCCTAATTTAATCTTTCCATGGCCATCTACTAGTTATTTTAACTCATTCATTGCATACTTGGGTTAATTCTACATCAAGGATCTTAACTCCTTTGCTCTCTTCCCCTCACATTCAGCTATAACTGACTGTGTGGGGGCCTATAGGTGTATGCTTGCTCAGTTTAGGCTTGAGGCAATGTCTAGAACCTTTTTATAATCCATTAGATTAATTTTAAATTTCTTGAACCCATTTTTTCACCCTACCTAGCCTTAAACATCCCTTAGACATCCAATTTCAGTTCATTGTCACCTTACAACTACCTATAGTTGACTGTACAAAGTCATGTAGGTGTTTATGAGAAACAAGAGATAGTACATCATCCTATTTAAATTATCCCTTAGACCATGAGTGTTCTTTCCAACATTTGGAATCATTCACTTATGGTGGCATGATTTATTTTTCAACCTTAGGTGTTAGATCACTTCAAAGGTGAAATTCTATAGATGTCATTGACTGAGTTTAGTGCATAAATGGGCAACTTTAGGCTTTTCAATAATCACCCTCCATTAGTTATCTTCCCTTAGAAAAAATTAGATTTCTTTTCACATTTAGGAACTATAATATTTGGTCATTATATGGCATTATAATTCTTTGAAACCATGTTATATTCTATCCACAAAACCAATAGGTGCTCTATTTTACACTTTTAGGGAAAAGAGCCCTAAATACTATCATTTCACCTTTTAACATTTCCCCACAATTAGAATACCAACTTAGCAACTCTCATGGGTTTTTTTATAATCCCTTTAACATGTTGGGATCCCAAAAGGAGTCTCACCACTTGTTTGAACACTCCCCTTTGACATTTTAGTTCTTTGTGGTACCACTTATAGGTGGCCATTTTCAAGGTACAGGCAGTAAGTATGAGGATGGATAGTGGATATAAATTTACCCTTCAAGTCAGTTGATCTCTCTTCATGGTTTTTAAATGAAACATAATGATGTTTCATAACTTGAAAGAAGCTCTCTCACTTCATTTTCAATGTTGAACCTTGTTATATGACCTGTAGGTGCATGTTAATGGTAGGAGATTGAGTGTAGCAAGAAAAGGTTTCCCTCATGTTGATCATAAACTATTTAATGAACTCCACTTGATCACACATGTGATAAATATGTTTCCATCACCATAAGACTCTTTTTCACTCTCTTATGAATGTATTCTAGCTCTAACACAACTCATTCAAATGGTTGTATATGATAGTCAGAATAGACTAATTGTATGTTTTTTTATGACTGCACCCTCATGGAGAATTCTTTGGAAGATGAGATTGGAATGGGATCAGATAAAAATAAAATTTTAAATGTGATAATTAACTTATTATCATCCCTTATAATACTACCCAACATAGAGATTTTGAAAATAGTGAAAATCTACCTGCAACACAGAATGGTGTTTCTCTTATAAATTTGATGTACTTGACTTATCCAAACACCTTTAAATAAGAAAAAAATAATGGATATAATTTTATGATGGAGTAAAAATCATTTTTAAATAACATCATCAAGTGAATTATATGGACATGTCTAAACCAAGGCAAAACCTACATGGTGCACAAATTAACAAGCAAATTAGATAGGTCAACTTCTTAGGAATGGTTAATAAAGTATAGGTCACCATTCCTATAAAAATAGACATTAAATTGAATCTAACTAAGTTTAGAAGACACCCCTAGGAGCATTTTTCCTAAAACCTCCCCTGCTGGTCGCACCAAGTACAAACCTATTGACTAGTTCTGTGTGTATGGAAGGGTGAAGAAGGAGTAGCATAGTTTTAGCTCAATTTTAAAACTTATAGAGTAATTCAAGTTTCTAAATAGATCTAAGGAATCTTAAGATTCATCTCATGACCTTATCCCATGTGTCACACTCCCTTATGGGTCGTACAAGTGCTAAAATCTTTCTTTTTTGAAGAAAACTACCCTTTCTTTTGAAGAAACTGTCACTTTTCAGTTATGAATAGTTAATTAATGCATAATAGGACACATGGAACATTACATCACCCTTTATTCACCTTCACACTTCCCAAGGAGGTTATATAACTTATTTAATGCCTTATTTTGACCCCTAAAATGACTCAAAATGAAATAAAGGTTAAAATGACTAATGACCAAGGCTAATATGATATAAAATGACATAAAATAACATATAATACACCTTAAGACATATATTTTAGACCCCTAAAACACCTAAAAATCAATTTTTTACCTATAGGGGTCCCAATTTGACCTATAAGGTAAAATTTGGTCAATAATTACCATGTCATATATGTGTCTAAAATTACCACGTGCACTTGTTCATGTGCCTACCATGCCTAAAATAGAGTAGAGTTGTTTTCCAATAGTGACAGTAATGGCACCCATCCCAACCCATCCTAGAAGTTCATTAAAAAAATACATGTAGAAAAAACCAAAATAAAAAATTTAAATGTTATAAATGTCAAAGTTCTCAAAACCAGTAAACCAAGTGGAATTATTACTCATGTTTAATGATTGTTAAGTTTTCAACTTATAAATTTTATTTTAAAAATGGTTAGTGAACTATGAGAGGCACGTTGATAGTGTGTATGCTACAATAATTAAATGCTCATCTAACGGGCGTAGAATCTAAAACAAGTAAATGTTTTTTTAAGAATACAATCACATATCATAAATAAGGGTGCTAGCATAAAGTCTTTGTAGGAGGAGGGAGAATAAGTTTTGAGACAACGTGGGTGAATTATTTAAAGAGGTTATAATTATCTATATTTACAATACATATAACTTTAAAGTTTATTTTTAAATCATAATCTTTAACTTCTATATAAGTTGTAAGCAATAAAAAAATAATCTTTTGAAATAAGTACGTGTTATTGAGTGTTAAGTGAAAATCATAAATCTGATTATCTAGGCTACAATCAAGAAACAAGGATTGAGACTTTAAATTAAACTAGTATATTATTAATACATATAATAGATTAAAGATATCTAAGACATATCAAATCCATATCATATTTGGAATTTATAAGTCAATTAAATAAGTATATTATCAATATATATAGTAAAGTAAAAGGATCTAAGACATATCAAATTCATATCTTGTTCTAGTCAAAAATCATTTAAAACTAAGCTTTGGTACATTTGAATAAATATTGTGTTATTTAGCTGAAAACCACATTCATTTGAGTGTTGTTAGAGAATAAAATCCCTGAATATGTCTAGAGCCTACATAATAAACACATGTAACATTAATAAAAAAAAATTGCCAAGAAATATTGTGTAGTGAAAATTAGATATTGTTAGAAAATATATCAATGAAACCAAAATTACAAAATGCAAACCTTTACAAGATTGTCTTATATAAAATTAGAGATGTTGGGCATGGTAAATGAAAATGATGCCAATATTCTTAGACATGAGATATGTGACCTGCAAAAAGTAAAGGGCATAATCAAAGTATTTTTAATCCTTATTTAATTCAATAAAAACATTTTGTTTGCATTTTCTCATAAATTTATAACTGATCAAGTAGATATTGTCAAATAACCCAAATTGAATTATTACTCTTATCTATGGATTTTTTTATAACCTTTTAAAACATGTTGGCTGATGCATAACTCATAAATTGTTATTAGTTTCTTATGCAAACAAAAGCATAGTGATTTACTACTAGTTTTATATAAATTTTAAAAGAATCCAACTAATTAACAATTATTAGGCTATCTAGAAACAAAAATAATATGATAGCTTATTTCTTGTGTAAAAACTATAACGCTTGAAAAGAAGTTCACATAAACAATGCGAAAGGATTAAAATATTAAAACTAAATATTTGAATATTACATAAAATCTTTTCATTTCAAAATATGTATTTATTCATGCAACTTAGGATTTTCATGCAAACCCAAAAAATTATTATCTTTACAAATACTTCATTTTTCTATTTTTTTTTACTAAGAATGAATACAAAAAAATCTTATATAAAAATAATGATGCATAGTGGAATACAATATGGCTTGGCATAAAGTCTTATAGCTTTGACAAAAATTTTAAGATAGCTTGACACAACTGTGCTAAAAGTTCCCATTGTGTGATTTTTTGATATGTAAATATTGACATAATATCCTCATCATGAGGATTTATAAATAAAAGCATTGGAAAGTTCATTTCTTTAGAGGAACCTTATCTTTGAAAATGCCAAGTGGGTAATTTCTTCAACTAGTGTAATTGCAAGCACTTTGTCTTGCAATGAAGTACTTGATGTTGATTCTATAAAGCCATGCATTAGGGTGTCAATGGAAAACTTCCCATTTGTGTTAAAAGACATGCTTATTTCATTATCTATATCTGATTTGGATTCATTGGAGGCATTATCGCTAATTATATTGTCCATTAGAGTATCAGCGATAAGTGGTTTCCAATCAGGATTAATCTAGACATTGTAATGTATAATTTTATTATGCATAGTTCTTTTAATGATTTCATGATGAGATATGGCCAAAAAAAATCCTTGTTGGTATGCATTTTTGTATTCCAATCACATTTTTAAAGATATAGTAATTTTGTTATTTTATTGTCTATAGAACTGCATAGTGATTTCTGAATTTTATCAAGATTTGATGACATGTTGATAATCAAACCTTTAGACCAATCTATGGTTTACTATAGCCCATGTCTCTTATCTGTGTAAAATCTATTGTTAATGCAATGAGTTCTTCTTCAAGATGTGATAGCATAAGCACGTTTTTTAATCATTTGTTTTGTCTAATATTAATAGGCTTTGTGAATCTAGGAACCATTCCATTTTTCAATGTCTAGTTACAATTTGCATATATTTTCTTTTTACAAATAGCTTTACCTATTCCTATTAATTGTTGGCACGTGTCCTTTTCAGCTTGATTAAAAATTTCATACCAAGCTTAAAATGTAATTGTTTGCAAATAACACAAACATGTATGAGAGTGTCACTAATTCTTGTGTTGAAAATTTCTATTGATTTTTTACTAGCATTCTTGGTAACCTTTTTGCCTATCGGCCTTTTACATGCAACTTTCAATGTCTGAAGCAAAGATTGTTTTTTTGTTAGTATTAGGCCTATATAATCTATAAAATGTTGGATTTGTTCTATAGTTTATTATTTCATTATCAATGGTTCATAGTGTATATGATTTATACTTGTTTCAAGAAATATAATGTTGTATATGGCATTTGACCAAGAAGATTCATTATAGATTTTGATAATTTATTGACTTGGTGCTGACCATAGACGTGTTGTTACTTTTAATACATATGAAATCCATTTTATGAAAAAGTCATTACCTTCTATTCCACCATTGTCATATGGAAAATCTAGTCTAACAATGTATCCTTGCTAATTTATGATGACTAGTATGTCTTTGATAACATTATCTATTAGATTTGTTTCTAAACAGGCATATGACTTTATATATTTAGAGAGAAAGGCATTGTAAAAATATTGTGTGATATATCAATGTAGAGATTGTATGTCAAAATCATTTTTTGTTAAATTATAAAAAGCATTGAATATGCTATCGCCACAACAAAATATGTCTCTGAACATTTTTTATAAACCATACAACTGTAAAATTTTAGCATTTGCTTGCCAACAAGCAGAAAGCATGGTACAATTTCTTGACAAACTATTTGTCTTGAGGAACATTGATAATTGATTAATTTCTTGAAATACAATGATTCATAATGTCTATACATAGGGTTCTAATCATGGAAAACAATACAATAAGGAGGTGAATGTAAATTTGCATTAAAGTGTAAGTATTTTCTCTTGTTCATCAAAGACCAAACACAAATGGAAATACTAAGCCATTTATACAACCAATTTATGTAAAAAATTTCTCCCCATAAACCATGTTCACCATTTTCCATGCATGCAGTTGCTAAAATTTTCATCCATTTAAAGTATATGGCAATGTCATGTACACGATGTAGTCTATATATTCAAGTTGCACAAATCTTAGTTCATCTTGATCATTTCTCTCCAAGTAATTCTAAAAATGTTCTATAATTCCAAAACAAAGTTATATCAACATATATTGAAAATGTAATAAGACTTGAAATACATCAAATAAGTAGTCATCGACATTGTATCTGAACTGACAAGTTTTAAACATGCTTGTTTTATCCAAAGTAACATCTATGCTATTGAAACTAGTCAAGGACACTATTTTTTAGTCTTAGACAAAAATGAATTGTTCATCACTATGCCTATTCATCATTTTTTCCTAATTTATTTTCATATACCTTATTTGACAATTTTCACCAAGTTGTTTCAAATGTTTTGTTAGACAAGGAATTGACCACATGATAAATGTATATAAAATAATAATTGGCCAAGAGTTTTCCAAGTTATAAATATGCATATTTACTCCAAAGTAACATCTATGATATTGAAACCAATCAAGGTCATTATTCTATAGTCTTCAATAAAAATGAGTTGTTCATCACTATGCCTATTCATCATTTTTCCTAATTTATATTCATAGACCTTATTTGAAAATGTTCACCAATTCATTTTGAAAGTTTTGTTAGACAAGGGAATCGACCACATGATATGGACATTACAATGTCATATACACATCTAAACTTACCACGTGCACTTTTTCATGTGCCTACCATGCCCAAAATATGGTAGAGTTATTTTCCAATAGTGATAGGAATGTCACCTATCCTATCCCATCGTAGAAGTGTAATAAAAAATGCATGTATAAAAAAATCAAAATCTGAAATTTAAATGTTATAAATGTCAAAATTATCAAAACCAGTAAACCAAGTGGAATTATTGCTCATGTTTAATGATTGTTAAGTTTCCAACTTATAAATTTTATTTTAAAAAATTATTAGTGGACTATGAGAGGCATGTTGATAGTGTGTATGCCAAATAATTAAATGCTCATCTAATGAGAGTTGAATATGAAACATGTACATGTTTTTTTTAAAATACAAGCACATATCATAAATAAGGGTGCAACATCAAGTCTTTGTGGGAGGACAGAGAATAAGTTTTGAGACAAAATTGGTGCATGCTTTTAAGAGGTTATAATTGTCTATAGTTACAATACATATAACTTTAAAGTCTGTTTTTAAATCATAATATTTAACTTATATATAAGTTTTAATCAATAAGAAAATAATCTTTTGAAATAAGTATGTGTTATTGAGTGTTAAATGAAAATCATAAACCTGATTGTCTGGGCTACTATCAAGAAATAAGGATTGAGATTTTAAATTAAACTAGTATATTATTAATACATATAATAAAGTAAATATATCTAATACATATCAAATCCATACCATAGTTGGAGTTTATAAGTCAATTAAACAAGTGTATTATATTTATATATATATATATATATATATATATATATATATATATATATATTAAAGTAAAAGGATCTAAGACATATCAAATTCATGTCTTGTTCTAGTCAAAAATCAGTTAAAAGCAAGATTTGGTACATTTGAATAAATATTGTATTATTTAGATAAAAACCACATTCATTTGAATGTTGTTAGATAATAAAATCCCCAAATATGTCTAGATCATGTATAATAAACACATGCAATATTAACAAAAAACAATTTTCCAAGAAAGATTATGTAGTGAAAACTAGATATTGTTAGAAAATAAATCAATGAAACCAAAATTACAAAATGCAAACCTTTACAAGATTGTGTTTGTATAACATTAGAGATGTTGCGCATGGTAAATGAAAATGATGCCAATATTCATAGACATGAGATATGTGACCTGCAAAAAGTAAAGGGCATAATTAAAGTATTTTTAATCCTTATTTAATTCAATATCAAGTTTGTTTGAATTTTCTCATAAATTTATAACTGATCAAGTAAATATTGTTAAATAACTCCAAACTGAATTATTACTCTTATCTATGGATTTTTTTATAACTTTTCAAAACATGTTGGCTGATGCATAAATCATAAATTGTCATTAGTTTCTTATGAAAAAAGCATAGTGATTCACTACTATTTTTTTATAAAATTTAAAAGAATCTAACTAATTAAAAATTATTAATCTATCTAGAAACAAAAATAATATGATAACTTATTTCCTATGTAAAAACTTTAAAGCTTGAAAAGAAGTTCACAAAAATAATAAAAAAGGATTAAAATATTAAAATCAAAGCTTTGAATATTGCATAAAATCTTTTCAGTTCAAAATATGTATTTATTCATGCAACTTAAAATTATCATGCAAACTTAAAAAATTATCATCTTTGCAAATATTTCATTTTTCTATTTTTTTTTACTAAGAATGATGTAAATCAGAAGACAATTTGGCTTAGCATAAAGTCCTATAGCTTTGACAAGTTTTTTAAGATAGCTTGACACAACTGTGCTAACAAATCCCATTGTGTTATTTATTGATATGTAAATCACGATATAATATCCTCATCATGAGGATTTCTAAAGAAAAGCATTAGAATGTTCATTTCTTTAGAGGACCCTTATCTTTGAAAATTCCAAGTGGGTGATTTTTTCAGTGGATGTAATTGCAACCACTCTGTCTTGCAATGTAGTACTTGATGTTGATTCTATAAAACCATGCACTGGGTTATCATTGGAATAACATCCATCTGTGTCAGAATACATGCTTATTTCATTATCTATGTCTTATTTAGATTTGTTAGAGGCATTATCATTATTTTTATTGTCCATTACAGTATTAGTGATAAGTGGTTTCCAATCAAGACATTGTGAGTAATGTATAATTTTATTGTGCATAGTTATTTTAATGTTTTCATGATGAGCTATGGCCGAAAAACCCCTTGTTGGTATGCATTTTTATATTCTGGTCACCTTTTTAAAGCTATAGTATTTTTTTTTCTTATCTATAGAACTGTGTAGTACTTTTTGAATTTTATCAAGATTTGATGGCACATTGATAATCAAACCTTTTAGACCAATATGTGGTTACTATAGCCCATGTCTCTTATCTTTGAAAATCTATTATTAATGCAACAAGTTTTTCTTCAAGATATGATAACATAAACACAATTTTTAATCATTTGTTTTGTCTAATATTAATAGGCTTTGCAAATCTAAGAACCACTCCATTTTTGAATGTCTAGTTACAATTTGCATATATTTTCTTTTTACAAATAGCTTTACCTTTTCCTATTAATTATTAGCATGTATGCTTTTCATCTTGATTAAAAATGTTCATACATGCTTAAAATGTAGTTGTTTTCAAATAACTCAAACATGTATGAGAGTGTCACTAATTCTTGTGTTGAAAATTTTTATTGCTTTTCTAATATCATTATTTTTAACATTTTTGCCTATTAGCCTTTTATGTGCAATTTTCAATGTCTAAAGCAAAGATTGTTTTTTTGTTAGTATTGGGCCTAAATAATCTATAAAAGGTTAGATTTTTTCCATAGTTTATTGTTTCATTATCAATGGTTCATACTGTATATGATTTGTATTTGTTTTAAGAAATATAATATTGTATATGGCATTTGACCAAGACATTCATTGTAGAATTTGATAATTTGTTGACTTATTACTAACCATAGACATGTTTTTAATTTTAATACATATGAAATCCATTTTATGACAAAGTTGTTACCTTCTATTCCATCATTGTCATATGACAAAGCTAGTCTGACAATGTATTCTTGCCAATTTACAAAGGGTGGTATGTCTTTGATAACATTGTTTGTTAGATTTGTTTCTAAATAGGCATATGCTTATATATCTATAGAGAGAAAGGCATTACAAAAATATTTCATGCTATATCGATGCATATATTGTATGTCAAACACATTTTTTTAAATTACAAAAAGCATTGAATATTCTATCACCATAACAAAACATGTCTCTGAACATTTTTGCTAAACCATGCAACTGTAAATTTATAGCATTTTCTTACCAAGAAGAATAAATCATGGTACAATTTATTGAAAAAGCTATGTGTCTTGAGTAACATTGATAATTAATTAATTTATTGAAATACAATGGTTTATAATGTCCATACACAGGGTTTTGATCATGGAAAACAATACAATACAGAGGTGAATGTAAATTTGCATTAGAGTATAAGTATTTTCTCTTGTTCATCAAAGACCAAACACAAATGGAAATACTAAGCCATTTAGACAACTAATTTATGAAAAAATTATCTCCCCATAAACCATTTTCACCATTTTTTGTGCATGTAGTTTCTGAAATTTTCATCCATTTAAAGTATATGGCAATGTCATGTACACGATGTAGTCTATATATTCAATTTACAAAGATATTAATGCATATTAATCATTTCTCTCCAATTAATTATGAAAATTTTATATATTTCCAACATGAAGTTCCATCAACATGTATTGAAAATGTAATAAGACTTGAAATACATCAAACAAGTAGTCATCGACATTGTATCTGAATTGACAAGTTCTAAACATGCATGTTTTGTCTAAAGTAACATCTATGCTATTGAAACTAGTTAAGGCCATTGTTCTATAGTATTTGACAAAAATGAATTGTTCATCACTATGCCTATTCATCATTTTTCCTAAGTTATATTCATAGACCTTATTTTATAATGTTCACCAAGCCATTTTGAATGTTTTGTTAGACAGATAATCGACCATATGATAAGTGTATACAAGAGAATAATTGGCCAAGAGTTTTCCAAGTTCTAAACATGCCTATTTTGTCCAAAGTAACATCTATGCTATCAAAACTAGTTGAGGCCACTGTTCTATAATTTTCGATAAAAATGAATTATTCATCACTATGCCTTTTCATCATTTTTCCTAATTTATATTCATAGACCTTATTTGACAAATTTTACAAGCCATTTCAAAAAAAATGTTACACAAGGTTGATATGTCCATTACCATGTCATTTACATGTCATATACGCATCTAAACTTACCACATTCACTTGTTCATGTGCCTTCCATGCCCAAAATAGAGTAGAGTTGTTTTCCAATAGTGACAGGAATGGCACCCATTCCAACTCGTCCTAAAAGTGCAATAGAAAAATTCCTTTAGAAAAAAATCAAAATCCAAAAATTAAATTTTATAAATGTCAAAATTATTGAAATCAATATACCAAGTGGAATTATTGCTCATGTTTAATGATTGTTAAGTTTCCAACTTATAAATTTTATTTATAAAAATTATTAGTGAACTATGAGAGGCATGTTGATAGTGTGTATGCCAAATAATTAAATGCTCATCTAATGAGAGTTGACTCTAAAACGTGTACATGTTTTTTTAAGAATAAAATCACATATCATAAATAAGGGTGCAACATCAAGTTTTTGTGGGAGGACAGAGAATAAGTTTTGAGACAAAATTGGTGCATGATTTTAAGAGGTTATAATTGTCTATAGTTACAATACATATAACTTTAAAGTCTATTTTTAAATCATAATATTTAACTTATATATAAGTTTTAATCAATAAGAAAATAATCTTTTGAAATAAATATGTGTTATTGAGTGTTAAATGAAAATCATAAACCTGATTGTCTGGGCTACAATCAAGAAATAAGGATTGAGATTTTAAATTAAATTAGTATATTATTAATACATATAATAAAGTAAATGTATATAAGATATATCAAATCCATATCATATTTGGAATTTATAAGTCAATTAAACAAGTATATTATTAATACATATAGTAAAGTAAATAGATCTAAGACATATTAAATTCATATCTTGTTCTAGTCAAAAATAATTTAAAACTAAGCTTTGGTACATTTGAATAAATATTACATTATTTTTTTTAAAACCACATTCATTTGAGTGTTGTTAGAGAATAAAATCCCTAAATATGTCTAGATCATGCATAATAAACACATGTAAGACTAATAAAAAAATAATTTGTCAGATATAAGTTCTAGCTCCTAGATTTTCCTAGCAGTGTGTGATGGCTTCGATGAGTTATGGCTCCTAGGAAATGAAGGCATGTGATGTTGAATATTTGATGGTGGTGGCATTGGTTAACTCTAGGTAGGTGGATATTAGTGAGGAATGATAAACTAAGCAATAGTCAAAGGAGGTTCAAATAGCAGAGATTGGCAAAGGAGATGTAGCAAAAGGGTTTGGAAAAGGGGTGATGGTAGTAGAGATGAAGACATAGGGTAGAAGGAATTATGAGACCCATAAGTCAACAAAGAATAGGCTTTAAAAAGGAGATGCTTTTGAGGTGAGTTTGGGAGAGCAAGGATTAGAGGTAAGGTTGAATCTAGGTGGGGGCAGGAATAAGAAAGAATTCAAACATTTTTCTAGATTATTTGCCTCCCTTTTTGCTCAAGATAATTTTCCCTCTGAGGATTTTTTAGAGATGGAATGGTCAGTGGTGGATAGATAATTTTCTGAGGGAAGCCCATTCCCTAGGAGGTAAGTAGTTATTTCAGCAATAAACCCACTTAGGGTTTCTACAAAAGCTTTAGAATTTTTTATTTGCATCACTATTTCAAACCCATTTCATAGATATGAATATTGATGTAAAGATATTATTCTCATATCTCAACCTAGCTTAGCTCTTATTTTGATTCCCAAAAGCCAGATCCAAATTAAAAATTTGTTAGAGGAGGTCAAAGTACTTGTGGAGGTTGCTAAGGAGCCTGCAGAAGCAACTTCTTCATAGAAAGAAACCCTAGAAATAACTTCACCACAAAAATAAACCATAGAAATGGCTTTCTTAGGTGATATTCCTTTAGTTTTTATGATTTTACTCCTCTTTTATAAATTTATGATGCTGAGTTTTCAAAGTTAGACTTGGAAAGAGGCTAGAGAGCTTTGATTTGTAGGTGTGTTGGAAAGACGCCTTCCTGGGAAACTCTTTCAATATGGTTTCAGGAAACTTGGCCCACACTTCAAGCTCATTCTCTCTCAGTCTTGTTAAATGGATTTTTTTCTCTTATTTTAGTCATTAGAGGATAGAGACTTTGTCTAGGTAAATGGACCATGGTTTGTTGGCAAATAGGGGGTGTTTTTCCATCTTTGGGATCTTTTTTTTTACCCTATTCTTTCATTGATATCCCAAGCCCCGATTTGGGTTAGATTCTATAATATTCCATTGGCCATATAGGATCTTGATCTTTTTTTAAAAATGGTTAGTAAGCTATGAGTCTTTGTCAAAATTTAATGAATCCATTAGGGTAAATCTGAACTGTGTTAGGGTGTGTGTTTTAGTATATATAGATAAACCCCTACACCATTCCATTCAAATCTCATCCTCCTATGGTATTTTGACTCAATTTATTAATTTTTAAGGTCTCCCCTTTATATGTTTTAAATGCAATCAAGTAGATCATAAGATTGCTTCTTGTCCCAAGAAAAGCTTTCAAGGATGTCATGCAATGTTCTTACAAAAATGGGTCAGGAAGATTGGTTGTCCAAATCAAGATTTGGTTAACCAAATACAATTTCCTTCAAAATCCACCTCCATTGGAACTCTACTTACTGTAGTTTCTCAAAAGATTCAAGCCATCCATTAGGAGGGTGAGTGTTTGGTGACTTCAGTAGTTCAGATCGATAGGGAGTTAGGATAGCCTTCCTCTCCCCTTTTGAGAAAGGATGATGTCTTGGAGGGAACCAAGCTAGATCAGGTTAGCAATTTCCTTTCTTCAAAGGATAGAGCATAGGATGACTCCTTCAAACATGTTTATGATTGGGACACAGAAGATGAATTTTTAGCAAGTAGAGTGGTTCTTTCAATTTCACAATAGCCTATCGATCTGAAAACCCCTAACTACAAAAAGAAAGGGAAAAGAGGTAGGAAAAAGAAATCAAAGAGGATACAATTACATGCTATGAACTCCTTCAATGGGGGTGCACAATGGACTATGTAATATTTACTCTCCAGTTAGGGTAGGTGTCTATTGATAGCAAAATTTTGATTATATAGCTAGATTCAAATAATTTTCCAAGTAGTTTCTTTTGTGGTATTTTTTCATTTCTAGCTTATTATTTTTCTAGTTTGTCTCTTCGACTTATTTGGTTTATTAGTTGAGGTTTTTGTCAACTGTTCTATTTTAGAACCTGACTTTCCTTTTTTATGTTCTTTCTTTCTTTAGTTTCTTTTGTTTGTTTTTTTCTTGGGGATTGGGCCTTCAGATTGTGCTCCAAAATTGATTAAAGTTTTGGTCAAAAACCATTATCTATCTCAAAAAAACAATTTGCCAAGAAATATTTGTAGTGAAAATTAGATATTGTTAGAAAATAAATCAATGAAACCAAAATTACAAAATGCAAAACTTTACAGGATTGTGTTTGTATAACATTAGAGATGTTGAGCATGGTAAATGAAAATGATGACAATATTTGTAGACATGAGATATGTGACTTGTAAAAAGTAAAGGGCATAATCAAAGTACTTTTAATCCTTATTTAATTTAATATAAAAATTTTGTTTGTATTTTCTCATACATTTATAACTGATCAAGTAAATATTATCAAATAACTCCTATTACTCTTATCTATGGATTTTTTTATAACTTTTCAAAATGTGTTGGCCAATGCATAACTCATAAATTATCATTAGTTTCTTATGCAAATAAAATCATACCAATTTGCTACTATTTTTTTTATAAATTTTAAAATAGTCTAACCAATTAACAATTATTAGACTATCCAGAAACAAAAAAATTATGATAACTTATTTCTTATGTAAAAAATATAACCCTTTCAAACTTTTAAAAAACAATGCAAAAGGATTAAAATATTAAAACCAAATCTTTGAATATTGCATAAATTCTTTTCAATTCAAAATATGTATTTATTCATGCAACTCAAGATTAACATGCAAACCCAAAAAAGTATCATCTTTACAAATACTTCATTTTTCTATTTTTTGACAAAGAATGAATACAAAAAATATCTTATCCAAAAATAATGATGCATAGTGAAATACAATTTGGCTTAGCATAAAGTCTTATAGCTTTGACAAGTTTTTTAAGATAGCTTGGCATAACTATGCTAACAATTCCCATTGTGTTATTTTTTTATATGTAAATCTTGACATAATATCCTCATCATGAGAATTTCTAAAGAAAATGTTGGAAATTTCATTTATTTAAAGGACCCTTATCTTTGAAAATGACAAGTGGGATATTTTTTCAGCTAGTGTAATTACAACCACTTTGTCTTGCAATGCAGTAATTGATGTTGATTCTATAATACCATGTACTAGGGTGTCATTGAAACAAAGTTCATCTATGTCAGAAGATAATGCTTCTTTCATTATCTATATCTAATTTAGATTCATTAGAGGCATTATCCCTATTTGCATTGTCCATTACAGTATCATCTATAGGTGGTTTCCAATTAGGGTTAATCTAGACATTGTGAGTAACGTACAATTTTCTTGTGCATAGTTTTTTTAATACTTTCATGATGATTTATGGCTGAACAACCCTTTGTTGGTATGCAATTTTGTGTTCCAATCATCTTTTTAAAGCTATAGTAATTTTTTTATTTTCTTGTCTATAGACCTGCAAAGTAATTTTTGAATTTTATCAACATTTGATGGCACATTGATAATCAAACCTTTTAGACCAATATATGGTTTAATATAGCCCATGTCTCTTATTTATGCAAAACTTATTATTAATGAAATTAATTTTTATTCAATATTTGATAGCATTAACATTGTTTTTAATCATTTGTTCTATCTAATATTAATAGGCTTTGTAAATCTAGGAAGCATTCCATTTTTCAATGTCTACTTACAATTTGCACATATTTTCTTTTTACAAATAACTTTACCTTTTCCTACTAATTATTAGCATGTGTCCTTTTTAGCTTGATTTAAAAAATTCATACTAACTATTTTAAAATAGCACAAACATGTATGAGAGTGTCACTAATTCTTGTGATGAAAATTTCTATTACTTTTCTAATAGCATTTTTGGTAAAATTTTTGCCTATCAATGTTTTATGTGTAATTTTCAATATCTGAAGCAAAGATTATTATTTTTTAGTTGGTATTGGGCCTATAAAATCTATAAAAGGTTGGATTTGTTTCATTTTTTATTTTCATTGTCAATGGTTCATAGTGTATATGATGTGTATTTGTTTCAAAAAATATAATGTTGTATATGGTATTTGACCAAGAACATTCATTATAGATTTTGACAATTTGTTGACTTGTTTCTAACCATAGATGTGTTGTTACTTTTAATACATAGGAAATACATTATATAACAAAGGTGTTACCTTATATTACATCATTGTCATATGGTAAAGCTAGTCTGACAATGTATCCTTGCCAATTTACGATGGTTAGTATGTCCTTGATAGCATTGTCTATTAGATTTGTTTCTAAACAAGCATATGCTTCGATATCTATAGAGAGAAAGGTATTGCATAAAGATTGTGTAGAATATTGATGCAGATATTTTATGTCAAAAGCATTTTTTTTAAATAATAAAAAAACATTGAATATTCTATTGCCACAATAAGACATCTTGGAACATTTTTGCTAAACTATACAACTATAAATTTATAGCATTTGCTTGCCAATAAGAAGAAAGCATGGTATAGGTTCTTGAAAAAGCTATGTGTCTTGAGGAGCATTGATAATTTATTAATTTATTGAAATACAATGTTTCGTAATGTCCATACATAGGGTTCTAATCATGGAAAACAATAAAATAGGGAGGTGAATGTAAATTTGTGTTTAAGTGTAAGTATTTTCTCTTGTTCATCAAAGACCAAACACAAATGTAAATACTGAGCCATTTAGACAACCAATTTATGAAAAAATTATCTCCTCATAAACCATGTTCACTATTTTTCACACATGCAATTTCTGAAATTTTCATCCATTCAAAGTATATGGTAATGTCATGTACATGATGTAGTCTATATATTCAAATTGCAAGGATCTTAGTGCATCTTGATCATTTTTCTCCAAGTAATTTTGAAAATATTCTATAATTCTAACATGAAGTTCTATCAACATGTATCAAAAATGTAATAAGACTCAAAATACATCAAACAAGTAGTATCTGATGTTGTATCTAAACTAATGAGTTTTAAATAGGCTTGTTTTGTCCAAAGCAACATCTTCTCTATCAAAACTAGTTGGGGCCATTGTTCTATATTCTACTATAGAAATGAATTATTCATTACTATGATTATTCATCATTTTTTCCTAATCTATATTCATAGATATTATTTGACAATGTTCACTAAGCTATTTTGAAAGTTTATTTAGACAAGGAATCGAGCATGATAAGTGTATGCAAGGGAAAGTGAATTTATTTTAACTGTTTAGGACTTAGTGTTTATAAATCCTAGGTTAGTAAGGGAGTTGAATATAGTAAATCATGGTATAAATATAGCCACTAATCTGTAATAGAATTGATTTAATTTGACCTTTCTAACAATAGTAATAAATAATGTAAATAAGTACTTAGCTAGAAAATGATTGAAATGGAAGATTTGGAAGTTGTAAAGTGAGACAAAGGCTAGTCTGAGTGTTGTAGATAGGATCTAGGTGTCAAATCCCTTCCTAAATATTAACTCCCTAATTGGATAGTAGCACCATGTGACACTAGTGTCCTTATTTTGGTGGTAGTATCCTCTATGCAAAACTCTTTTGAGCTTCTAGGTGCACCTACGTCTAGGTCTATCAAGATTGTTCCTATGTGCATGATTTCTAAATATTTGTTGATGACTTATTTTGATTGAATTTATGTGCAAAACCTAATCCTCCATGTTGCTAGGGTATCCAGTTGACATAAGTAGTAGAGTGTATTTTTAGTGGGGTAGGATGGGCATCCTCAACACCCCATCGTGATGAAAGTTTCCTACATACCAATAATTAGAAGAGTGATCAAGCTCGATGTAGTTCTCCCCACCTAAGTGTTTGTGCAAGTGCAAGTGCAAGTGAAGATAGTGTGTTAACCAATTATAACTTAGTTTATGTAAATCTTATGTTATTAAAGGGCTAAGTATAACAATAACCTGGAATGAAAAGAGGAAATAATTGATTTGACAAACCTTTCCTAAAATAACAAAGAAGTAAATAAAGTGTATTTATCTAGATCAAAAAAGGTATTTCTATGACTCAGAAGGCTGAAATAGACTTGAGAATTAGTCAGACATCTTTTGTTTTGTGATTGTAACTAAAATTAGGATTCGGATAGTAACTCCTTTATGAAGACAATAGTGTCATGTGGTGCTAGTGTTCAATTATGACACCAGTATCCTTCTTAGAGGACCTATCTAAAAATTTTAGGGAAGTTGCAATAGATTTTGGGGGACTTGTAAATGATTGTGTCTTCTGGAAGCTTGACTATGTCACTATTTTACCTAGATATCTTCTAAAATCCTAATGAATACCTGTACACATGAAACAACAACTAGATCAAATGTAAAATAAAGGGAAAGACTAGGTTGTAGGATATTATAATCACACAGAGCAAAACCCTTATTGTCTTGATCAATGCCTACATTAACCCCAATGTTAGGGGTCTTAGATTGCATGTAGTCTCCTTTAGGGAACATGCATAATCAACGTGCATAGTATGTTAGAATGAATTTTGCTTAAGAACTTATTTGATCTAGCATGACATTCTAGATGTGATAGTTGAGTAATATGTAGATTATTGAGTTGTATTATTGACTAATTTTATGAAATTATGTGCTAAAATAGTAAGTGTTATATGTAAAATGTTGTGTGAGGCTCTTTATATAAAAGGAAATTTGATTTAAATGTAATACCTTATTCACTAGCCAACAAGATGCAAAAGAGGGATAAAAAACATAAAATAAGGCTCAAGGTAGGGTTAGGACCTAAAAATGAGATCAAATGACTATTGGACACTAGCACCAAATGGCATTACTATCCAAATAAGAGCTCTAGTGTCAAGAGGCCTAAAAAAGAGTTAAGACCAAACAGGATAGGCTAGGCCCCCCTGTGATAGGGAGGAGGTGACTCTACCACTAGAGGTGCAATAGATCGGGAAAATAATACATAAGAAAAATCAAAAGACCCAAAATGACCACATGAAGGGTTATATTCATCACTAAGATATTCATGTGAAAGAGCAACAAAAGACATAATAGTTGTGTTTGCTTGACCAAATTAGGGTGTTTACATTTATGCCCCTTTATTTTAGTAGTGTGATGAAATGAAAATAATAGTGTAAAAGAAAAAGAGGAATGCATACATGTGCTTACCTATGTAGATGTGCTCTAGACCTATTCCACTTCTTGGCCAGAGAAGTAGATAAGAGTTGGAGTGAAGTATGTGAAGAGGAAATCCATAATGTGGGTGTCCTTTATATTGAATCTAATAGTGAACCAAATCATGAGGAATAAAATCATGTATTTCACCTACCTTGATATATGGACTGAGTCTAAGTATTAAACTAAATATGTGGAGAAACAAATCCTACTTGTCCCTACTCTAATATGTGTATTGAATCTGAGTAGTGAACTAAATCATGAGGAATAAAACCCTATTTTCCCCCACCTTGATATCTAAACTAAGTTTAATCATGTAAACTAGATATGTGGAGAAATAGAGCCTAATTTCCCCCACTTTGATATGTATACTGAATCTGAGTATGTAAACAAAAATTAGAGGTTTAAAATGTCACTTGGCCTATGTAATCTAGGTTTGGTGGAAGGTTATGGATAAACCACTACAAATGGTCATGTGACCCAATCTGATGAAATCCCGATGGCATCTTGGTGACATCTTGGTGACGATCTGAGTATCACCTAACAATCTAAAAATAGGGATCAATGACATGTAACCTATATCATGCCTCTACTCTTGATATATAAGTAATGTAATTGTGTATCTGAACATATGTATATCTGAGTCAAACTATACATCTAAATTAAATTATATATCTAAGCCAAATTATATATCTGAGTCAACTATATACCTAAGTCAAATTTTATGTTTGAGCCAAATTATATATCCAAGTCAACTATATACCTAAGTTAAATTATATATCTAAGTCAAACTATATATTTGAGCCAAACTATATACCTAAGTCAAACTATATATCTAAACCAAAATGTATACTTGAGTCAAATTATATATCTAAGTCAAACTAAATATCTAAATAAAACTATGTGTCTAAATATGTATATCTAATTAAATTTGTGTGTCAGAATATGTATATATGAGTAAATATGTGTGCTTAAATATTTGTATCTGAGTAGACCTATGTATCTAAATATGTATATCTAAGTAAACCTATGTGTCTAAATATGTATATCTAAGTAAACCTATGTGTCTAAATATGTATATCTGAGTAAACCTGTGTCTGAATATTTGTATATCTAAACTAATATGTGTGTATTTTCCCCCCTTTTGGTGAGAGATCTTAGACTGAGGCAAGGGTATCTAACCAAAAGTAGTAACGACCAATATGATGCTGATAGTTATCTTGGGTGATGATGTCTTAAGTTTGAATATTTTATCAATTGTGATAGAGTCAGTTGTTAAAATTGGTAATGGGATAGACCTTTGGTTTATATGAGTTTGTTAAGGGAATATAGGTTTTATCATTTTCCATAATTGAATGTGATCAAGATATTAATGGAACTAATATAAGGTGAAGTAAATGTAAATCAAGTCCCACACACAAGAAATGAATTGCAAATTAGAGTTACAATTCTTTAGATATCATGCTTGAGATAAGTTGGTATTAGTTGGCAAAATTAGCATGCAAGTTCAACCTTAGTAAGGTGGAATTTAAAAAATATGACTTAAATAGGTTGGTTGATTAGTTTGATAACTCATTTGAATCATTTGACTCTATATTGATTGTTTTCTCTAAGTTAGAGAGTATGTCAAGGAGACAGGGAGTGACTTTGACATGGTATGAGGAAGCGGAGGTGATTATCTGGTCAGGGAAGAGTTTACCCTAGTAAAGAGCATGTCCTTTTTCTTTTTTTTGACACATGTAGTACATTTTTTATTATTTTTATTAGAAATTTGGTAGTTTAAGACCATTTTTAGAAATTTGGGGCTATTTTCCTGATAATGGAGCTAGTGTCCTAGGTATGGCATTATTGTATAATGCTACTATGCCATATACAATGATAATGTCCACTAGGAATAGTTTATGATGCTTGTTATTTATGAATGATGTTTGATGATTGTTTTTGTCTATTTATCTAATATTATATGATGTTAATGCTAGATTTGGTTATATTTTATAGGTGGATGTGCACATAAGAGAGTTATAGAGTGGTCAAATAATGGAGACATTATGGGGATTTCCCTAGATAAATGCAAAGATGTCCACAGTAAACAAATCCATTCTAAGTCATATGGCATCATTAGATCTAATGCCCTAGGACAAACACATGATGACAACATTGTATGAGAGGTGGGATGTAGATATCTGCACATTTTAGTTACCTATTAGGGAGATGATTGTCACCTTGGAGGATGTGTATAGGATTATGAGGTTATCGATTACTAGTTAGAGTAGTACTATAAGAGGATAATGGTGATCGAGCTATATGACAAGCCATAAGGTATTTTTCTATGATGTATGTGAGGTTTTATCAGGTAAGGAGCCATAGTGATATATTATTATCATTGATTGCCATAATGAATGTTCTATAATTGTAAAAGTTCTTAGTGATTATATTGGATTCATTTATGGCCATGACCAGGACTGAGGTATCAATATCATACATGATGTATGAGATAGTATAGGATATAGAGGATATTAAACCATGTACTCATGGGGTCACACTATGTTATCCCACTTTTATCAAGATTTATATCACTTTATATAAGAGATGTGTGTATCAGGTATTGGGTCTTCCACACTATTACATTGTTGGTTGTATGAGCATATAGTAGTGAGTATACTAACATTGTCTCAACCAAGTGATTGGGCTCACCTTCAGACATTTTTAGAGAGGTGGACTGGTATGACCCATATGACTAAGAGGAACATGATGCAGTGTCGATAGGTACTTGATAGGTTGATAGCCAAAGGCATTATTTGGAATCCTTATAGGGGCTATGAGGGATGTCTTAATGATGATTTTTAACTAAGATGAGTGTGAGTGAGATTTTGGTTGCATGACCATTAGGTCAATGTATTCAAAAAAAATTATTATGAGAGAGGTACATGACAATTTGGTGTTACTTAGGATGTGTCACTGATGACATTGGTATGGTCGAAGAGTTATCGGGCTCTACTGAGTTTAGGTAATAGGCCCATATCATTAGCTATAGAGTTAGCTCTGATTCTATTAATGGATAGGGATCTAGTGATTTATATACTAGATATGCATGATGTAGGAGCTAATGATGCCTATGTAGCCTAGTTGATGGAGCATAAATGAGCACCTCTATTCCTCAGAGGTGGGATCATCATGAAGGATATGTTGGATGTGGAACCCCTTAGGTTGTTGATGGTAGGTTGTTATTATATGTTTGTATCTTCTATTTACTTGGTTACTTATTTACTTGGGTAGGTAACTAATGCATTATGTTGATATGTTCAAGTTTAGGTGATGATGAGTATTGGGAGACTACCATTGATTTTATGCTCCAAGTACTGACATAGTATGTCTCTAATGATGTCATAGATGGTGGATTAGTGGAAAGGTGCATGGATTTTATTAGTTTCCATGCTCATTTTTTTGATCAAGTAAGCATAGCTACTATGGCATATAGGTGAGTGATTGTTGAAAAGGATGAGGCATGTGAAAAGTTATGGAGACAAACCATGCCCACACTTAACTCTATAGGTGGGGTGGGTAACTAGATAGTGTATGACTACATACATCTAAAACAAGAGCATGTAGATTGTCTATTCAAGTTGGGTGTGTTATAGGAGAGAGAGAGTAGATGCATGCCTTGATCGATTTCATAAAGGGATAGTGGGGATTCTAGTTCTAGTATGGATATGTCAGAGAGTGAGAGTGAGGGGGGTGGTCCTAGTGGCCATGTCTAAATTATTGAGTGATTTAAAGTATTTATATTGAAACTAAGTTTTTAGTTATATACATGGATGTTTGTTGTTATATGGGCACTTTGTATATTGGTATCTTGATTTGGTTACATTGTGCATTTTTACATGTGTTTAAACTTTTTCATTATGTTAAATGTTCATATTGGACTATGGTATGTGTCTAAATAATGGCAACGAATTATTTATCTATATATAAATGTTTACATAGACATCTATAGTGGAATGGTAATTTTATTTATTAGTATAGATGTTATAGGAGTGTCATAGGATATCTATGTGTGGATCATGTAATTACAGTATGCACTATATGAACTTAGATGGCATGGTGAAAAAATGACCATACTACTCATGTTGTGTTAGTTTAGAAGTAAAATCTGGAACTGATACTGCATGTGAGACACTGCTAGTAGCTAGGTGTGTAGACTCTATAATAAAGAGTTTGATTAGTTGTCTTAGTGTAATTGTGCTCTATGATCTCTGTTAAATATATTGATTGGTTGTTAGAATATATTATAATGTTTGTGATCTCTTGCAAATATCTAAATTGGTTATTGGAATATGTTTTAATTTCTATGATCTCTTATAAATATCTTAATCGGTGGTCAAATTGAGACTGTGTTCTGATCTCTATGATTGTTTCCAAATATCTTAATTTGTGGGAAAATTGAGAATGTGCTCTATCTCTATGATTATTTACAAATATATTAATTGGTGGGTGAGATAAGGTTGTGATCTAATCTTCATGAATTGGATGCCATCTCTACTGAATCTATGGTGCATGAGATTGCTCATAAATAGGTGTCCTTGAAACCACATGGCTCATATGATGAGTAACCAATGGCTCCTAAAAGGGAACATCTTGGGATAACTTGATCATAGAGGATTGTGATCTAAGAGATTGTGGAGACTGTGATATTGATACCCTCTATGTGAATACTATATGCCTTTATTGACATACTAGTCAATACAATCTTGGAGTGCATAACAGTTATTGCCTAAATTTCTATTTATCTTATGAAAATTATAATATGGCTTATTTTGTATCCTATGTATATGGTGTGTTAGATGGTGATGAGTAGAATGAAGTGTGATCATCTCCTCATCTAATAATGTAAACAAGATATCATGAAGCATATCTCTATCTAAAAAATTTGTAACCTTTATGTTTGTGTCTTCTGATCTACTCACTGTAGGAGGTGTATTTTGAAGTGGCTCTTTGCCCTTACTGAGTATCTTTATTGTTTTTTTTATTCCACTTGTTTATTAATCAAAAGTGAAGTATGTTCTTTTATCATGTTAGATAGTTGTGGCTCTAGGAAGCCTACATCCAAATCTACCTCTAAATGTGTAGCAACTAGTCCTAACTCCATATCTAATGCTTAGTTATGTTACATAGATGCCATAATGATTTGGATGTCTAATATAATAATTTCTCCTTAAGAAGAAAAATGATGCCTATGGAAAATATGTATTGTACCTCTAAATCTGTTGGTTGGTAAATCAATTGATGTATACATCAATTAAATCTTAGAATGTACTTAGTTATTGGTTCTATCTCACCCTAGTGTAGTGAAGGTAACCTCTCATATCTGAATTGAGGTCCCTTATTCTATATGTAGTTCTTGAGAAAGGTTGCTTCTAAATCATCATATGTATGCAGTGACCCACTAAGAAGTGCATGATGAAACCAATTTAGTGCCTCCCCTTCTAGGGACTTTGGAAATAAATATAGTAGAGTCAAATTTTTGTGACATGTGCCATGGCTTTCCCATAATATTGAAGGTGAAATTATGGGTCTCTATGACCATCAAATTTAGGTAACTCTAGTATCAAAAAGTTGGGTGACAAATTTGTAGTGAAGATTTTATAAGGGATAGGATTACCATGGATGGCATTAGAATCTAACCAAGAGTGGTATGTTTTACTCTTTAATGTGATATGGTGTACTTGTTGTTGTAAAGCACCCATGACATACATCAAGGAGATTAACCCTTGTGAAGGTATATTATCATCATCAAGGGGTTCATTTAACTCTTGAATTTCGTTATTTATCTTAGCCATTGGGATATTTCATTGGGAACCATTTTTAGGGAGGATTGGTTTGCTCTGTGTAAACTTTTTAGGGGTAATATGTTGGACGTGGTTAGAGGGAAATGAGCTATTACCCTCGTGTAGGTTAGGTTGAGAAACATGTTCTACTGTAGTAAGGGGGTTAAGGGAGATCCATTGGTATCTCTTATTTTTTTAATTTGAAAAGAAGTATCACATGTTAATGGACTACTTTATTATCATGTGAATGTAAGCTATGTAGAATATGAACATAATAATAAGTGCACATGTGTTTTTTTAGCATTTGACCTAGCATTAGTTTGAACATGAAAATTAGGTGAAGTAGGGGGAGAAGTAGAAGGTGTCGACTCAATGTCTTCTTCACCATAATTATAGTAATCATCATTATTACAAGGTTCATCAAAATCAAAGTTTAATTCACTTGTAAAAGTAAGACTATAATAAGTATCAATCACATTCTTAGTAAGAGAGAGAGAAAGAGAAGATTTTAACTTTTTACTAATATGAAATATATCATCATGTGTGGGTGTGATGTAATGCATTTATTTACTAGCTATGTGTGAAGTGTGTGAATGTTTATTAATTTCAATCTTGGAGTCAAGGGTAGAAAAAATAGAAATCATGTTTTCATTTGGCACATTATGACATGTAAGAGAAGAGTTAGAGACATTTGCATTATCAATAATTTGTAAAATATCATTGCATTGAGCTTGGAATGTAAAAGGTGATAAAATAATATTGTATGCTTTAGTTTGTGAATTGGTAAAAGGTGTAATATCATTAGTACATGATTTTTAAAATCTTACTAAGAAGGGTAAAGAATATACATTACTCTTTTCTACGTTACTTGAATCATGCAAAAGTTGATTTCATGTATTATACTTATATTGATTTAATTTGAATAAGGAGGTAGTGAAAGTAGTTTAAAAACTAGTATCACATTGGAACAAAGCACTACCAACAAGATGTTATTTTGGAATTATATTTTTAGTTTGATTTTGAGGTGTAGGAGAAGAGGGAGAGGAAAGAGAAGAAGATGCATCTAGTATATCCTCATCAACACTTTCTTTGTCATGCTCATAGTAATCCTCATATCCATAATTACAATAATAGTCATCATCATAATTGTAAATTAAATCATTATCATGTGCTAATGTGCAATCTTGAAATTTATCCATTTATTATTATAATTATGAGAAAAATTCAAAAATTCATCAACTAGGTGAGGGGTAAGAGGCTTCTTGGATGTCATTTAAACTTGTGAAAGAAGATAATGTAAATAATGAATAACAAGAACTCAGCAGGTAGAACATAATTTAACATAGGTATATGTGCAACTTTGGGAAATATTTAACTTAATGTGTAAAATAAAACAAGATTGTACTTGAAACCCTAATTTCTAGTATTTAGATGTATAAGGACCGAGTATGTGGATCTAGGGTTTGATGAGGGTTATTTTACAAAAAAATAGATTATATTAAATTAATGAAACCCTAATATAGGATTGATTTGAATGAGCTAGGTTGTGCCATAAATCAAGAAAAATTAAAGTTTGTAACCCTAATTTAGTGCACAAAAATTGAAGAAGATAAACTGTAGGAAAAACTAGGATTTTAGGTGATATTTGAAGTAAGATGGGTTCACCAAATGTTTTAACCATCTAAGAATTAGTGTATGTAAATCCTATGTTGTTAAATCATTGAGTATAACAATAAATTGAATAAAAATATGAAATAATTGATTTGACAAGCCTTTCCCAAAATAGAAAAATGAAAATAAAGTGTACTTATATGGAGCAAAATAGGCATTTATGTGACTCTAGAGGTTAAAACAAGATTGAGAATTAGTTAGACATATTTTATTTCATGACTATATATAAAATTAGGATTAGGATACTAGCACCCTTATGAAGAAAAAATCACCATGTGACACTAGTGTCCAATTATGGTGCTAGTGTCCTTGGAGGAGTTGTTTGAAACTTTTAGGGAAGCTATGAGATAGTTTAGGCGACATGTTGGTGATTATGTGTCTTTTAGAAGCTTGCCTATGTCACTATTTTAATTTAATATATTTTAAACCCCTAATTAATACCTGTACACATGAAACAACAACCAAGTAAAATGCAAAAGAAAGGGAAAGATTGGGTTGTGGGATATTATAATCATGTAAATCATAACCCATGTTATCCTAGCCACTACTTACATTAACCCCAATACTAGGGGTCTCAGATCACATGTATTTATCCCTTAGGGAACATGCATAAATAACACACATGAAATACTAGAATGACTATTGCTTAGGCCCTTCTTTGATCAAGCATGCAAGTCTAGATGTGATAGTTGAATAGTATGCAAAGTATTGAGTTGTACTCTTGATTGATTTTATGTAATTATGTGAAAAAATAGTAAGTGCTAGATGTAAAATTCTTTATGAGGCTCTTTATATATAAATAAATTTGATTTGAATGTAATACCTTATTCATTGTCCAACAAGATGCAAAAGAGGGATAAAAAAACATAAGAGAAGGCTCAAGATAGGGTTAATACCTAAAACATGAGATAAAATGATTGTTAGATACTAGTACCATAATTGGACACTAGTGCAACATGGTGATACTATCCAAATAAGGTCACTAGTGTTTTGAGGCCTAAAATTAGAGTTGAGATTGAGTAGGATAAGCTAGGGGGGCCTATGAATGGGAGGAGGTGACTCATGACTAGTGGGGGTGAAACAGATAGGGAAAAGAAGACATAAAAAATATCAAAAGACCCAAAATGACCACACAAACAATGGTTATATTCATCACTAAGACCTTCATGTGAAAAAGCAATAAAATACATCGTACTTGTGGTTGTTCGACCAAATTAAGGTGTATAGAACTAGTATAAATTTTGACTTGAATGCTTTAAATGTGCTTGAGACTAGAAATTGGAATAATCTGAGCTTAGGAATGTTGTAGATGGTTTTATGCATAATTAAGGTAGAATAGGTATTGGTAACCTTGATTATACATAACTTATTCTAGGTTTGTTTATGTAATTTGAATTTAATTTCCATTTATTGGTTAGAGGGCTAAAAGTCATGTATATATGCTATTATGGTGATTGTGTGATTCTTAAAAGAGGTCTAGGCCAACCTTAGGTGGTCTTAGTTTTGAAAAGATATCCATTGGTGAAAAAAGGAGGGAAAGGATAATAACATAAAAAATAGGATATTAGTGCCATGTGGTGCTACTATCCCTATTATGGTGCTAATGTCTAGGTGTTAGAACTGGAGGCACTAAGGGCCAGGATGTAAGGATGAGGGTCTATGATTATTTTAGGGATGTTTAGGGACACTTGTGACCTACATGAAGGCTAGATAAGTGTGAAAATAGGCCCTAAGATAGGTCTATGGATAAGCTAGGGATAGGTGGTCTTAAATAACATTCTTAGCACTCAAGTGTCATTTTTAGGTGATTGCATTTGCCACCCCCTTTATTCTAGAAATGCAGTAAAATGAAATGACTTGGATAAAGGAAAAATAAGTGTACCTAGACTTACCTAAGAGGTGAATCTTATGAATCTATATTCGATTATGTGAAGAATACTCCATTACATGTCTTATAAATGAAACATGCATAGATCAATCCTTACTTAGGAGATATAAAAAATAAAGACAAAACTGAGTAAAGAGATATAACTAAGTAAAGAGATAAGAGAGAGGAAAGGAATGAATACACATTATTGGGTACATGAAAAAATGCATAAAATTGGTGACAACCTATGTGTGTGTATGTAGATAGTGATCAATCGGTGAATAGTTTAGACTGATTTGATGGATCATCATGTGGCTCAAGAACTCAATCTAATTTTTACTCTATCATTTCTCACCCCTACTTGGTGGATCATGACCTATGAATAGTTTGGATTAGACTGATGGTGTATCCATCCCTCTTATGTAGGTGGATCAAGAACTCAAGTAGACTATGAATCCATCATTGCATACCCATGTGTAGTAGATGCATATGAAATTGAAATAATACGATGTAACTAGAGATGTGTCAATTTTATGGCCACTCGATAATATTAGGCCACTCTAGGCCACTCAAGAATGCCAACCACTATAGATGGAGTTAGGCATGAATCTGGTGTGTAACCTAGAACATGGTGTCTGATGTGTACAATGTAGAGAATGAAATGTATTTTTTCATTCCATCTAATCAACTAGTGTATAAGTGAGCATACAGAAGCAATGTGTTGCACACGTGTCCCCAAATCTGATATCTAAATATATGGATTTTTTATTGAGTTGTAATAATATGTATCTAGGTATATGAATTGAAACATAAATGATCATGTCATGCATTATGCCCCCAATCTAAGCAAATTGGTATGAATCTGAGTTAACCTGAGCCAAAGCTAGTAATCTATAACTGAACATGTGCAAACCTAGACTGTACCTAGTATACTTTTTTGGCCAATCTAAAATTATCTAAAATGAAGGATACGAGATAGTAATGGCATATCTTAGATAGTAGTGCCATGTGGTGCTAGTGTCCCAATTTGGGTGATAATGTCTAACTATTCTAATTTTTGTGAAATTGATCTCTATGTCACTATTTTCCATTGTTTTTTTTTGAAACTGATTTCTATATTATGTGCTTTTTTGCTAAAAAATGTACTCTAAGTGCATCTATATAGCTTGATCTCTATGATAAAACTCTTTTGAATGCCCCCTCTTTTGAGGGAATTTATTGAACATATGCAAAAACTATCCATAAATAAAGAGCTCTACAAAATGTGTGTTAGCTAGAGAATATATGGTATCTATGTAATAAACCAATATGATGTGTGCACATAACAGAAAAATGTATGCTAATCCAAGCATAAGTTTTTAATGTGTCATGTATGTTAGGTATAGTATTCAGAAGGCTATCAAGATAAATATAACAATGTATATGAACAATAAATTTGAGTAATAACTAAGTACTATTGACCAAATTTAACCCCAAGTCAAATTTGGCCATCCCCTCCAAATTCAAACTTTTCTTATGGTCTTATCATGTTTTATAAGATCCCTAGAATTCTTCATTTAACCTTGTTAGCATTGTTTAAGGTTAGTTTAGAGAAGTTAAGGTAAAGTCATATAGTGATCTAGGGGTGTCAAGAGGAAATAAGCCATGGTCAAGTTGTGTTATAGGTGATTAGGGGTTAATTAAAGTTTTAATGTGATAAACACCTTTTCACGATAATTTCATGAAGTTTTGGAAGGTTTGAAGCTCACTTGCTAACTTGAAAGTGTTGAAAATGCATATAAATATGATTTTTGGATAACATTTGTATATGATAAATCTCCCTAAGTGAAAAATTTTTAAAATATCCCTTCTAAAGAGCTTGAAATAGTTACTTAACTACCACACCTATCAAATTTTTAGATAAAGTTAATTTATTGGAGTTGAATGCCACTTTTAAGAGTTAGAGGAAGTTGTATAAGCATGTTGAAGTCATGGGCAAGTGAAAATAGTTGTAGAGTGCTCTTTGGTATTATACATGTTAGTAACAATCATTGGAAAAAATTTGGAGTTCAAAAGTTGTAGACATATCCTTCTCTCTCTCATCGCTCCTTTCACAAGCTAGTGAAGGCTAACTTCAAGAAGATGGTACATGCAATACAGGTAGAGTTTGGGTATAAGATTTTGAAAAAAATTTAGGACCCATATGGGATTATAATTTGTTCCATTATTCATTGGATGGATTCCATTAGATTTATGAATAATCACTAAGAGCCTAAACTACTTTTTGAAGGAGTAGATCCCCACAAGCTAAATTTAACATAAATCCAGTGTAAGTGTAGATGCATTGGATGTTTGAAACTAGTTGTGATGAGTTATAATACATATTTAGATGCTTAACATACATTCACACATATTTTTGGCACATGTGGATACTCTTTAGCAAGCAAAATGGTTCTTGTGAGTAGTTTTGAAAGTGATTGTCATATTTTCTAAGTTTATGAGTTATCCAAGTGTTTTGTTAGATTTAAATGTTTTTTATTTCCCTATAATCTCTTATAAATCCATTAGGATCCTTATACTTAGTAGTTATTTTGTAAAAGTCCCAAGAGGCCATATCTCCATTCACCATCTTGGACTGTGTTTTTTGTGCTTGCATTTAATAGAGTATTATAATGAGTTTGATATGTTTTTTCATAGAATTTATATTTTCTTTTTCTTTTTATATGTGTTGGATTAATGGAAACAATAAGTCTTTAAGTCCATAGTAGTCATCCATGTTGCACTTTAAATGTTTCAAACACAAGTTGCTTGACAGTCATCAACAGGATTGATATGGTCTGCGACTCCAAAAAATCCATGTTGTCAATGTGTTGAGATGGTTATCTATCTCTAAAACATAATAGGTTTCCAATAACCTAGAGTAATATAGGTTTAGGACCGAACTAAAATGCCTAAAAAGAGACCTATAGAATTCTAATTGTGTATGAATAAATGAAGTGCAAAAATATGAAGTTTGTTTTAATATCACTCTATGAAGTTAAAATGTAGTGAAAATAGAATCCTAATGAGTTTTATGGGTTTAAAAATGCTACATATTTATTTAATATCAAGATCATTGTACTCAGTCAAACTTATAGATAGCTACCTATAACCTATTAAAAAATAGGCCTTAATTAGTACTGCTAATGGAAGTTTGGAGTCTTTAGAGTAGTGAGTGGTCCTCAAGTCATTAATAAAATTATGAATGATCCATTAAAATATTCTAATGATTATCCTAAGAATCTTTAAATGTCTATATATAGTTAGTTCCTCCAAATGTGCATACACAGTCAGCCTAGTGAAGGATTGGCTTTGGGATAGAAATGATAGTAAAATGCATAGAGGTTTAAGTATTTTAATAAGGTCTTAGATCATAAACAATGTGAAAAATGTTTTAAGGGGTTCAATGTTTAATATAGGGTGTTAAAATATTAAAAATGACTAATCACAGTCAATTGTCTAAGAATAGTCACCTACAGCAAGCCAGCTTGGAGGATTATCTTGGGATGGAAATGTTTATGAGAATATAGAGTTTCTAGGGTATAAAAGAAAGTATCAATAAATAAAAATATTTAAAATATCCATAAATGGTTTAAACAATGATAATCAATGTGCATTAGAAGACCTAAAGTGTAGTCAAGCCCTCAAGCATCACCTACAACCAACTGAGCCTAAAATTGGCTTGAGACATAGATTTGTGATGGAAAAATAAGTTTCAAAGTGTTGGAGGAAGGTATTAAATTACATTAAATAACATTATAGTTTTGTAAAATGTTTATTGTTTCAATAAATGCCTTTAAGTTACCTAAGTAGGTAATCACAGTCCTAAAATGACATACATAGGCATACGGTCTATCCAAGTGAATTAAGGCCTCTCCAATGATTGAAGTGGTGGTTTGTGTGTTTTTAAGAATAAAAATTAGTTATGTTTATTAAACCATTGAAATAAAATAATTACTAAGACAATAACTTGTAGAGTAAAGGACTAAATAAGGTCACAAGTCTCACTACTTGCACACAATCAAGGCCTAGTTACCCATCAGAATATTCAATAATTATGTATACCTGATCATATAAAGTAATTTTATGGGATATTATTGAAATTATATAATCATATTTCCTCAAAAATTCATAAATTTAAATAAAAAGACAAACTTGGTAGACCTTGTTTCAATCCTATAGTCCTAGGAGTATGTACAGTCTTATATAGGTAGTTAGCTAAGAAGATGCCAGTTGTAAGTGAGAAAAATATATCTAAGAGAGATTAAATGTTTTAATATTTATATAAGGTGAAAAAATATCCCATACAACCTTTATGTTAAATCAATAAGTAAATAAATGCATCAAACCCTATTTCAACTCTATCTGTAGTCCTAAAACACATACACAGACTAGTTTGAGTAGTAGGCTCTAAGAGGAGATGAAATTGAATTAAAATGGAGTGAAGATGAGACATTTAGAAAATTTATTAGTATTAAAATGTGTAAAAACACTTGCATAAGGTGTTGGATTTTTTACAAAGAAATAAAATATGAAAGCGGGCAACTTAGAGTATAATTGGTAGACTAACACAAGAACCCTAGACATAGGCTAATGAGGGTCTAGAGAAGTTTTGTAAATGTATGTGGTTTAAAAATAATTTTAATATGTTAAATTAGGTTTATAATACCTCATTTAGGTCATTTTATACCTAAATAAACTCAAAAAATCACCTATAGACTATAATTTTTGCTCAGCCTCCTAGACTGTTCATTACCAACTCGAGAGGATAGATTGCTTTGCTTGATATGAAAAACATGAGATGCATGGGACCTTGGTATCTTATGTAAAGTTTAATACCCTAATTCACTTTTTTTTTTTGTAATTTTTTGGAGGATTCATATGTCCAACTTTATGAATCATCGTTAAGAATCCAAACCATGTTCAACCTATCAAGGAGGGCTATAATGACTAGTTTGCAGAGATGGAATTCAAAATCACATCAAACTCCATAAATTTATCCTAAAAATTATTTTATGTTGTTTATGACTCCAAGGAGGTTCTTCAAATTTACTTGATCTATATGAACTATTGCATGAATGGCCATAAATGCCTTATTTTGTGCATTTTTTGGTGTTTTATAAGTATTTTGGAGAGATGAATACTTTGAAATCATTGGATGAGGTCATCTAGGACATATTTCATCTACTAAAATCAACAAATTTTCCCAATAACCCATTTAAGTGACTAAACCAACTCCATTTTGTAAAGCAATCCATATAGGGTTGTGAAAGGCTTATTTTTGGCCATTTCATGGTTTGTCTATAAGCATAATGTTCTATAAGCCCAAAATTTACATGGATATTATTTTTAGAATGGTTAAATTTAATCACACACTTCATATATGTTTCACAAGTTTAAGAATATTTTTGAAAAAAAATACACTTTTTAGGCCTAGAGGCATAATTAGGCCTAATCAGGAGAGAGAAAGGGTAGAAAAGTAAACTTTCACTTGGATTCAACTCATGAAATTTGACAAATAATTTTAAAAGGATATATTATCCCATTATATTCCCTTATTTTTTCAAGATAATCCATACAAATCCCACACAAAGTGAAAAATAGGGGGGGGGAAGGCTATAAGTAATGAGGCCTAATTAGGGATTTTGGTAGAGAGCAACCTATTGGGGTTATTTTGAGGTCTCAAAATTTATTATTTCAGGTCCAATATGATTTAAATATTATATCAATGAATTTTGGATGATTATTATTAATTGAAACCAAGTTTTGACACTTGTGTGCAAAATAGGCATAAGGAGATGAAGAGCCTTCTAGACACCTTGCAAGAGAATGAGGTGATGTGTCAAATATAACCTATTGGGGTAAGATAAAATTCATCAATATCAGATAAAAAATTTAATAAAAACTGATATGAGCACCAATAAGGACATTTATCTTTCAACATGTCAAGAAGAAAGAGAGTTTCAAGAAGCTAGTCAAGGTGTCAAGCATGCATTTCAACCTCCCACACCACCTGGAGAGATGGAGCATCTGAAGAGGAGATACACATGGATTTTAAAGTATATTATTATATTTACCTATCTACTCTTATTTTTTTAACTTACATGACACTTGTCTACCTTCTCTCTCTTGTACACACTTCTCTTCTCTCACATTTATGTTATATATTGAGCCACTTTGGCTTGGAAATGTATCCTCTACCTAAGTATGGTGAATACTTGATAATTTGAATCCTTTAAAAAATAAATAATTATATATTTTACCTTATCTATGAGTTATTTTCAATGTGTATGTTAAGTTAATTGATCTTGTTAAGTGATAGTTTCTCTTCCTTAGCATGTTGCCCTTGCTTACATCTATATTCAGCTTTGAAAGTCTATTTTAGGTCTATTGAATTATTCTAATGAATATTCCATGAGTTTAGTGATTTTTCTATCCACTAGTTTCAACTAATGACCTTGGGTTTAGTCGTCCTATCTTAAGTTATCTACACAAACCTCCATGAGAAATACTAATGCAAGGGGCAGATTTGGATTAGTGTATCTACAGATTAGGCTTATGTTTGAAGTGTACTTGTAGTTGGTTTGCAGTGGTCAAGTTGTAATTAATGCATCACCTTATTAGGATATACTTATTTCATTCTCTCTCTATATCTTTTCATCTAATCAAGAAAGTAGTATAGGTGATAAGCTATCAAAGATAAACCTAGGGAACTAGACCTTTAATCTAGAGATTTACCTTTGTTATAAGCAACCCACAGGCCTTGAGGTAATCCCATGTTTCAATCAATTTTGAGAAGGCTTGAACTACCTCTCCAAGGGTGAAAAATTGAGTGATAACATTTATGGTATGCTCGATGGGACTAAGGTCCAAAAGAGTGGAATAAATTTTTGGGGTGTTCTTCTACCTATTAGCTTTGGGAAGTGTTCAAAAAACACCAATGGCAACTCCAAATGCAATCAGCTAGTTATAAGTAGCTTAGGTATTTATTGTGAAATAATTTTATGATATCTTGTGTTTCATTTGACTAATAAATTTTTCATGGCTGGATATGGTGAAATCTTCTACCATGTACCTCCCTACCAACATTGTCCTTATCCCAATTATGTGTCTCAACAACCCTATCAAGATTGTTATAAGCCCTATGAGTCATGGCAGCCCTATGGTCATCCTACTTCCTCTTCATATGACCATGGTGTTGTTAAGCAACCATATTATAAATAATATGAGTAAAGCTATCAAGAATAATATCAATAATTATCTCCCTCTCATCCCTATGATCCATATCAACCTCAACCTAATTCCTATCAACCTTGTCATGAGGAATCAAATGATATCATGATTATAAAGTAAAATATTAAGAAGCAATATATAAACTATTACAATATAAATTTATGAAAATAAATCAAAAAATTTAAGCTCACCAAAATCCCCACTATTACCCTCCTCCTCATACTTCAATTCCACCTCAATCCAAATCCTTTTTGGTACTCATGCCAAATGTGATACATATGGTGAATTTGAGGCCCTTCAAAAGCCTACACATCCTATTGTTCAAGTTGAATACATTGTTGAATATTCATTCTCTTTTGAAGTAAAACATGATAGCCTCCAAATTATGAATCTTATTGAAGTGGCATCTAACCTTGAAGTTGAAAACTCTTCAAGTAAATAAGATGAAGTTGAAGAAGTGGTTCTTGAAGGGAAAGAAAGTAAAGATGATTAGCAGTAGCATATTAAACTTCTTTAATAGCTTGAAGACCTTTGTAAGGTTAAAGATCATATTCACAAGGAAATTGAATAAGATACCTTCATGTAGGATAATAATGAATATTGGGTTGAGTATGATAAGCTTCTTGAAGAGATTGATGAGATTGTAGCTGGTAAGAAATCTGAAGATGTTCTTGAAGACACTTTATTTCTTGAAGGACAACATGACAATCTTCAAAAAACCAAGATAGAGGCTGCTCCTTTAAGTCAAGAAGTGAACATGATTGATACAAACACAAACATCAATAAATTTCATGAGAAGTTTGTTGAAGTGTAAGAAGAGTTTACCTTCATAGGTCATATGTTTGTAGTTGCCATCATTGCATTTGAAGACATGCCAAGAAGATTGACAAGCATGAAGGAGTTGAATATATCAAAAAAAAGCCCCAAGAGACAACTTACTTCAGTTCATCTTTCATATCATGGAGAAAAATATGGTGCAAGATTCCCCTTTGATCCAAGAGAAGAAAGTTTGTTTCAGGTTAGTTCATATGTAGTCTAGTTTGCTTAAGCATTGTGTTCCCTAAGTGTTTGAGAGCACATGTGTGTGTCTTGTTCTTTGTTTTTTGTCTTTTTTGATTTGTTTTGTGTGTTGTGAAGGTAATTAGTTTTTTATGTCATGTTTAAAGTTTGTCCAAGTCTAAAACTGAGTATAAGAGACTCCATTGTCCAATTGACATGCAAGGCTACTAGTCCTATTAGCATTGCAGGTATGTTACCTCTGTGAATCATCAAAAATGTAAACCAAATTTGACCTAAAGTAAAATTTGGCCACCCCCTCCAAATTCAAACTTGTCATATGGTATTTTCATGTCTTATAAGGTCCCTAAAATTCTTTATTTAACCTTGTTATAATTGTTTAAGGTTACTTTGGAGAAGTTAAGGTAAAGTCATATGTGAGTCATATAGTGATCTAGGGGTGTCATAAGGAAATATGTCATGGTAAAGTTGTGTCATAGGTTATTATGGGTTAATTAAATTAATATCATGTGTTAAACACATTTTCACAACATTTCTTGAATTTTTGGAAGGTTTGAAGCTCACTTGTTAACTTGAAGGTGTTGAAAATGCATATAAATGTGATTTTTGGATAAAATTTGTATGTGACAAAGCTCCCTCAGTGAAAAATTCATATAATAATCTTTATAAATATATTGTATTAGTTAATAAACTACCATTCCTATCAACTTGTCAGATAAAGTCAGTTTCTTGGAGTTCAATGACACTTTTAAGAGTTAGAGGAAGTTGTTCAAACATGTTGAAGTCATGGGAAAGTGAAAATAGTTGTAGAGTATCCTTTGGTCTTATAAAATTCAAGAATAAACATTGGAAAAAGTTTGGAGTTTAATATTTGTAGACATATCCTCCTCTCTCTCATTGCTTCCTTCACAAGCTAGAGAAGGCTAACTTCAAACAGATAGTACATGATGTACAAGTAGATTTTGGGGATAAAATTTTGGAAAAATTTTGTAACCCCTATGGGATTAAAATTAATGGAATTTTTTTTTGTATTTTTTCTCTTAAATTTATGAACAATCATTAAGAGCCCAGACTACTTTTTAAAGGAGTAAATCCCCATAGGCTGAATATGACATAACTCCAACGAAAGTGTAGATGAGTTGGCTAATTGAAACTAGTTTTAATGAGTTATAACACATTTTTATATGCCTCACATACATTCACTCATCTCTTTGGCATGTGTGGATGCCCTTTAACAAGCAAAATGGTTCTTGTGAGCAATTTTGCAAGTGACTATCATATGTTTTGAGTTTTTGAGTTCTCTAAGTGTTTTGGTGAATTAAAATGTTTTTTAATTGCCCTATAATTTCTTATAAATCCATAATTATCCTTCTTCTGAGTTATTTATTCCTTACAAGTCCCAAGAGGCCATATCTCCATACACCATCTTGGACTATGTTTTCTATGCTTGAATTTAATAGAGTATTATGATGAGTTTGATATGTTTTTTTAGGGAATTTTTATTTGATTTTGTTTGTTATATGTGTTGCATTAATGGAAATAATAAGTCTTTAAGTCCATAGTAGTCATCCATGTTGCACTTTCAATGTTTCAAACACAAATTTCCTCACAACCATCGATAGGCTTGATATGGTCTACAACTCCAAAAATTGCATGTTGTCAATATGTTGATTTGGTTATCTATCTCTAAAACATAAGAGGTTTCCAAGCACCTATAGTAACAAAGGTTGAGGATTGAGCTAAAATGCCTAAAAAGAGACCTACAAAATTTTTATTGTGTATAAACAAATGAAGTGCAAAAATATGAAGTTTGTTTTGAGAGCACTGTATGAAGTTAAGAATGTAGTGAAAATTGACTCCTAATGAGGTTGAGGGGTTTAAAAAATTTATACAGTTATGAAAGATCAACAATATCACTGCACTCAGTCAAACTTATAGATAGCTACCTACAACCTATTGAAAAATAGGCCTTAGACAGTACTACTAATAGAAGTTTGGAGTATTTAGAGTAGTGAATGGACCTGAAGGCACCAATAACATCATAAATTAGATATTATAATATTTCTAGGATTATCTTAAGAAGATTAAAAAGTCTATATATATATTCATTTCCTCCAAATGTACATACACAATCAGCCTATTGAAGGATTGGCTTTGGGATAACAATGATAGTGAAATTCACAGAGGTTCAAGTCTTTGAATAAGGTCTTGGATCATCATATACATGCCAAAATTTTTAAGGGGTTCAACATTTAAGATAGGGTTTTAAAGTCTTATAAAGGACTAATCACGATCAACTGTCTAAGAATAGTCACCTACAGCCAGCCATCTTGGAGGACTATCTTGGGTTGGCAATGTTGATGAGAATACAGATTTTTAAGGGTGTCAAAGAAAGTCTCAGTCAATAAAAATATGAATAAGATACATCAAGGTCTTGAATAATAATAATAAATGTGCATAAGAAGACTTAAAGTACAATCAAGCCCTCGAGGGTCATCTACAACCAACTGAGCCTAAAATTAGCTTGAGACAAAGATTTGTGATGGAACACTAAGTTTCAAAGTGTTGAAGGAAGGTATTAAATGTCATTAAAATATAACATGATAGGTTTTGAAAAGGTTTAGTGTTTCATGAAAGGCCTTTAAATTACATAATTAGCCAATCATAGTCTGAAAATGACATACACAGGTATACAGTCTATCCAAGTGAATTAAGGCCTCTTTAAAGCTTGAGGTGGTGGTTTGTGTGATTTTAAGAGTAAAAATGATTTAGGTTTATCAATACATTTAAATAAAATAAGTCCTAAGCCAAGAATTTGTAGATTAAAGGACTAGTTAGGGTCAAAAGTTTGATTACTTGCACACAATCAAGGCCTTCAAGGCCTAGTTACCTATCACACAGTCTTCAACAAGTATGTCTACATAATAAAAGAAATTAAGGTGATGGGAAATGATTTAAATGAGATGAGAATAGTTAATTATAAATTCACAAACTCTAATAAAGAGACAAACTTGTCAGACCTTGTTTCAACCCTATAGTCCTGAGTGTGCGTACAGTCTTATATATGTTGTTAGCTAAAAAGATGCCAGTTAGAAGTGAGAAAAAGATATCTAAGAGTGAAAAAATGTTTTAATAGTGATGGAAGTTGAAAACATACCCATCAAACCTTCAGGTTCAATCAAGAAGGAAAAAAATACATCAGACCCTATTTTAACTCTATTTATAGTCCTAAAACACTTACACAAACTAATCTTAGTTGTCAGCTCTAAGAGGAGATGATAGTGAAGTAAAATGGAGTGAATATGATACATTTAGAACCTTTAGGAGGATGTAAATGTGTAAAAACACTTATATAATTTATTAGAGTTTTTATAGAGAAAGAAAAGATGAAAATAAGCAGCTTAGGGTATAATTGGTAGACTAACACAAGAACCCTAGGTATAGGCTAATGAGGGTGCAGAGAAAGGGAGGTGGTTTAAAAATAATTATAAGAGGTTATTGGAGGTTTATAAAAGCCTCATTAAGGTCATTGGAGACCAAAATAAACTCAAAAAAATTACCTATAGACTATAATTCTTGCTTAGCCTCCCAGAATGCTCACTTCCAGTCTGAGAGGCTAGATTGCTTTGCTTGGTATGGAACACAGGAGATACATGGGACTTTGGACTCCTAGGGAAATTTTAATATACTAATTCAATTATATTTTTGGAATTTTTTGGAGGATTCATACATCCAACTTTATGAATCATCACTAAGAACCCAAACCACATTGACACTGCCAAAGAGGATTATAATGACCAGTTTATAGATATGGACTCAAAAATAACATCAAATTCCATAAATTTCTCCTAATACCTATTGTATTTTATTTATGACTCTAATTAGGTTCTTTACATGTACTTGATCTGTACGGACTACTTATGAATGGCTAGAAATGCCTTATTTTATGTGTTTTTTGGTGTTTTAAAAGGATTTTGGAGATACGGAAACTTTTCATAATTTAATGATGGAATATTATAATTATTTAATCTCATAAAATAAATAAATTTTCTTCGGAACCCATATAAGTGATTGAACCAACTCCATTTTGCAAGATAGTCTAAATAGGGTTGTGAAGGGCTTGTTTTTTGCCATTTCATGGTTTGGCTATAAGCATAATGTTACAAAAGCCCAAACTTGACATGGAGGTTGGTTTTATTATGGTTAAATTTAATCACACACTTACCAAAGTTTTCAAAATTTCAAGAGGAGTTTTGAGCTAAAATCCACTTTTTAAGCCAAGAGGCCTAATTAGGCCTAACTAGGAGAGAGAAAGGGCAAAAAAGTAGACTTACACTTAGCTTAAGATCATGAAATTTGACATAGAATTTTAAGATGATATAGGGTACCATAATATTCCATTATTTTTTCAATATAATCCTTATAACTCCCATACAAGGAGAAATATAAGGAAAAAAAGTTACAAGAAATGAGGCCTAATTAGGGATTTTGATAGAGAGCGACCTATTGGGGCTAGTTTGAGGCCTTAAAATGGATTGTTTCAGGTCTAATATGATTTGAATAGTCCATGAATTAATTTTATATGATTTTGAGTAACTAAAACCAAGTTTTGACACTTGTGTGAAAAATAGGCCTAAGGAGATGAAACGCCTTGTAGACACCTTGCAAGAGAATGAGGTGATGTGTCAAATAAAACCTATTAGAGTTAAATGAGAGGTTTTAAGAGAATATAAAACATGTCATATAAAATTATCTGACCACCAAGAAGGCCACTTTTCTTTCAATATGTCAATAAGAAAGAGAGTTTCAAGAAGCTACTCAAGGTGTCAAACATGCATTTCAACCTTGGAGAGCTGGAGCATTTGAAAAGGAGATACACATGGCTTTGGATGTCAATTATGATAGTTACCTAAATCCTATTATTATTTTAACTTACATGACCTTATCTACCTTCTCTCTCTTACACATTTCTTGTCTTATCTTACACTTGTGTTATATATTAAGCCACTTGGGCTTAGAAATGTATCTTCCACCTGAGTATGGTGAAGCCTTCAGAATTTGTAGACTTTGAGAAATAAATAATGATCTGATTTACATTCCTTTTCAATGTGTATGTTAAGTTATTTGATCTTTCTAAGTGATAGTTTCTCTTCCTTAGCACGTTGCCCTTGCTTACATCCATATTCAACTTTAAAAATGTGTTGCATGTCTCTTGAAGTGTTCTAATGAATATTTCATGAGTTTAGTGAATTTTATATCCAATAGTTATAATTTATTACCTTGGGTTTAGGATTCCTATCTTAATTTAGCTTCACAAACCTCCATGAAAAATAATAATGCAAGGGACAGATTTGGATTAGTGTATGTGCATATTAGGCTTGTGTTTGAAGTGTAATTGCATTTTTTTGGTAGTGTTCAGGTTATAATTGGTGTAACATCTTCTTAGGGTAGACTTATTCCATGTTCTCTATATCTCTTTTCATCCAATCAAGCAATTATTATAGGAGATAAGCTATCAATGATAAACCTAGAGAGCTAACCCTTCACTCTAGAGGTTTACCTCTATTATAGGCAACCCAAGGGCTTAGAGGTAATCCCATGTTTCACTAAAATTGGAGAAGGATTGAACTACCTCTCTAAGGGTGAAAAATTGAGTGATAATAGCTACCTATGGGGATGGGGCATGATGTCCATCATGGCACCCAAGTAGGAAGGGGAGATGCATGAGGTCCCTTGTGACATTTAAAATTAGAGTGTGTAACAAGAAAGAGACAAGTGTCATGGCCATGACACATAAAATAAATCATGCATACAATACACATGAGGCATGTAAATTAGGCCAAGGGGCCACAATATAAAGGGCATGGGCATATGTCACTAAATTTGAGAAATCAAGACATATAAGGACATGTTCAAATTTCCACATATGCACACAACAAGCAAGTTGTCTTAGAGTCACATGGAAGGACATGTTCAAATTTATGTGTACACAATCAAGAAGGCACACACAAGGACATGGGAACATTTCCAAAGCATACATATAATGAAAATAATTGGCGTAGATCCATAGATTAATGGCATATTCAAATGCCCTCAAATAGAAAAGCATAAAGACACAATCAAGTCTAAACTAATAAAGCTAGAAATGAAAGTAAGCATGAACATGTGGTATAAATCTAAATAATATATAAGATGTACATAATTTGAGTCTAAAGTAGTAGTATTCAATAAAAAAATTTGAGTATGTGTAGGATGATCAATATCAAGATGTAACAATGCTAGATCTATGATGTAGAGTTTAGAAATATATAACCTGGTAATTGAAACTATGTATAGGATGTCCTTGAATGTGTGAATATGTCAAATGAATAACTCATGTATCTATGTATATGCCCCTAGTGTGTAGATAGTAGTAAATATGGATTGGTGTAGTCTACCTAAGTCCTATATAAATCTACAAGCACTCAACAAGAACAAGTGAAGCATGTATGTATGATAAAAACTGACTCTACTAAGATAGCTATCATATGTAGTGTCTATAAAATATAATAACTATAAACATGGAAATGCATACAATCTATATGATTTATGTTTTTTAAGTAAAAATTTAAATGTTTTTTTTGTGTTTTGACATATTTTATTTTATTTTATTTTATGGATAAGGGATGAATAATACTAACCAATGAACCTCATGGGATACTCACTATCAATGTGGCTTATGTCAAATAAAGGAATAATGATCATGTGTGTTGTATGAAAAGGTAACTAAGGTCCCAAAACCTATTGTACTGAGTGATCTATAGCTAGCACTACTTGTGAAGTGGTGCTAGGAATCCATGAAACTGATTGGGGTGTCATGTGAGTTGTAGGGGTCTTAGGGACCCATCTAGTAGAAGATGTTGTAGCTAGCATAGGTGCCCTATATTGAGAACCCTAAAAACTTAGTAATATAGATATTAGAAGAAAAAGAGTAAAGGGAGGCCCTCTATAATTTTTAACATATCTCTGATGTAGGGGTCTCTCTAATAATGGTATTTATGGGAGAATATGTGTACATGGTAAAAATGTAGGATTAGACCTCACCCACACTAGTGTCTCCATTGAAATCTATATTGTATTAATAGGAATTGTGCTCAAAACTATAAATGGTAACTATGGTGTGACTCCCTATGGGATAGGTAGAGGAAACTCATATGAAATACCCTTAACTATGATCACCTAATTATCATGTATATGTTTGAGGAATCTTTGCATGATGGATGGAATGTCCCATAGCTTCTATATCTATGGCCTACCCAATAACATGTCAAATATGCTTGCACTGGGTACTACTAAAAATCTAGTGGCCACATGCACTAGTCTAACCTATAATAAGCCTTGACAACTCTTAGAATTGGTGCTAAAGTAAGCCTCATTTTCATTTCTTGAAAGGCTACCTCACACTTATCTAACTAGATGAAACTTTGATTCTTTCATTGAAGAGAGGCAATCAGATTAGCTATCTTATATAAATTTAGGACAAATTTTCTATAATAGCCTATTAATCCCATGAAACTCCTTACTTCATGCACATTCTTTTGTGTTAACAACTCCATAATGACTCTTATCTTTATTAGATCTACTAAAATACCATCTATAAAGATAATACATCCTAGATATTGCACTTTATTTTGGAAAAATGCACACTCAAAAAACTTGACATATAATCTATGCTTCTGCAAATGTTTCAAAACTAGTTCCAAATGCTATAAGTGTTCTTCCTCATCCTTGGAATAAATGAGGATGTCATCAAGGAAAACCAACATAAAATGATCTAGTTAATATCTAAACACACTGTTCATAAGATTCATAAATGCTACTACAAGCATTTGTCAATCCAAATGGTAAAATAGTGAATTCATAGTACCCATATTGAGTAATGAATGTTATCTTCAGAATATCCTCTTTATGGATCCTTAACTGGCAATACCATGCTTTGAGATCAATCTTAGAAAATATTGTGTCCCCTCACATTTGATCAAAGATATCATCAATGCATTATAATAGATATCTATTCTTAATCATTACTTTATTCAACATCCTATAGTCTATACACAGATGAAAAGTGCCATCCTTCTTGATAAAGACAACTAGAGCACCCCATGGTGACACATTCAATCAAATCAGACCTTTTGTTAACAACTCTTGAAATTACACCTTTAACTCAACCAATATAGTCATTATCATTCTATACGGCACCTTAGACTATGGTTCAAATCCAAGTATAATAACAATCAAGAAATCAAACTCATGCTTAGGTGTCAATCTTGGTAATTCTTCCAAAAACATGTCATGGAAGTTTCTCACAAAAGGATTATCTTAAATAGATGGTTCTATGGATTCTTCCATCTCATTTATCTTAATGATAAATGCCTATCATCCCTTCCTTTGAGCTTTATTGAGTTGAATTATAAAAATTTGCCTTAGATTCAACTCCCTTCTCTCTCCCTAAAGTTGTGTCTGATTTCCAAAATCATCTTGACACTAAACCTTCTTTAGAAAATAGTCAACCTTGGATTTATACTTTTCAAGTCAATTGAATCCTAGGATCACATCATATGATCCAAATGGTGATACATAAAGATCTACTACTATAGTTATTATGACCAAATCTCACACCCTAGAAGAGGGTGTTCAAGCCTCTTCCATAGTTGGGCAACATGGGAACATTTCTAGGTATGTGGGTGTACTTATTGTGGAAATAAGCCTCTAAATTCAAAGGGCTAGCTCCCTCAATATATCTTATAATGATTATTTCCTAAACTAGTGTTTACTTTTGGAGAAAAGAGTTGGAAATTGCATGAATTAAATCTATCCTAAGAGGTGATGCACCAGAACATTATCCACATGACTGTTGCACTTATTTTATAAAGAATCAATGCCTGTAATACTAGCCTAATATTTATAGAATGTGCTAGCATCATTATTTTAATATGAAGGTGAGATGTACAAAGACTATCTAAGGTAAGTAAGACCATAGATTAATTGTATATACTAAAGCTCATTATACACTTAAGATAAAATCATACATGTCAGGAATCTAGAACAACAAACATGTTCTGATCCCACTTGTCAGGATGCGAAACCAGAAACATACAATTGATTACCAAACTTCAAACAACTTAATATGCGGAAATAAACCAGATTCACCAAGTAACTAGAATTCAGAATAACACAGCATATGAGAGACAATACACAACTTGTATTAACACTTTATACAAAAAAGAATACAATAAAGAAGATGCCACTTCTTCTCCACCACCTTATAGAGGTTTCCCACACCTCAAGTGAACAGTACTTCTTCTCCCCAAAGCTCTCCCTCTCACAGGTCACAACACCCAACTCAAATACAGAGTTGGTGTTCACCTCCCATGCTCCACGCATAACACAAGTGCTCCACGCACTCCACAAGCACTCCACGTGCTCCACAAGTACTCAAGGTACTTCAAGTAGATCTCCCATGAATCTGCAATAACCTGCAATTCAACAGACCATACTTATGGAAGGAACTCCCTTGCCTTCCTCTTGCTCTATCCGAGTACACACCTGTACTCCAAGTAGATCCTGCCTGATACTGCTCCCTGTTGTGTTGCTGTCTATATGACCTTGCACACCTGCAAATCAAACAATGGTTCTGCTCACCTGTGAACCTCGACCTTGCACACACATACACCTACAGATCAACGATCTTACTTACCATGTAGATCTCCTATATAGGCCATGCAACTGTGACCAAGATCTTACACTCCTGAAGAACCCAGCTGGCTCTCCAATCCAGCACCAACACACCTGGTACTGTGGCACTAGGAGGAACGCACCATTGCTCTACCTCACACACAGAAGGAGCTTATAATTATGCTCTCTTACTCCCTAGCACACATTTCCAATACAACCATGAGTCTATTATATAGATCTCATCCAAACAATAATTAGACATCTAATTACAATAATTAGATCCGCAGCTCTCAGTCTAAAAATAGATCTCTTCATGCAAACACTTGGTTCATTAGCTAACTGCCCATAAATAGCTCGCAGTCGAACCACACAGGCGACCGACGCCGGTCCCTGTCTGCCTGGAGGTGACCGACGTCGGCCGATATATGACCGACGTCGGTTGCTTCCCTTTGCTATCCTGCCGACGTCGGCTGATCAGACCGACCCCAACTTCTCTGCAATCTTCAGCAACCTCCTCTCCTGTTTGCATCAGTGAAGCTTTTAGCTCCACAATCCTAACAATCTCCCACTTGGAGATAAACAGCTGCACTGTACCTGTACCTGTACTCCGTCTAATCTGTTTCCTAGTTTGTATCCCTCTTCAAGCTCCCACCTGAAGACAACCCACCACACATCCCGTGGTGTACCTCCTGTCATCCGAGTAACCTGCCACATCCGAACCTACAACACCTGTAGTGAAGTCCTGACCCTGCATAGCAACCCCTGCTACCGGTCCCTCTCAGAAAACCTGAGAACCCACTTCCCCGAATTGGCTCCTAACTCTGACAGCTCCCACTGCATGGGAATACTCAGGTCTATACCAGACCTCATGTGATTTCGGACACTGTACCTGTCCAGCCCTTAGTGTGCTCCGGTTCTGCATCCCGAACCTCGCCAACACCTGATTCACATCAGCTCCCACTCGAGACAAAATCAACCTGTGATCTCCATGCCTCCCATGTCAAAGAATTCCGTTGCTCCAAACTCCTCATTACATGACACTGAACTAATCTTACCCTTAGCTCAGCAAAACCCTGTATGTACTAACCCTGCTAGCAAATATACCATCCACATACAGCAACAGAATGATGTCGCGACTCATCATCCACCTGGTAAGGCAAACCACAGTAGTTACCTGACACTGACTAAAGCCATGCTTCGTCCCCCACCTGTCAAACCTGGTACCACTGTCCTGCAGCTCCTCAAGACCATATGCCTGGTCTTCCGTCTCACGTATCCGTTCTCTCTATTCTTCTACTAAGGAATCCATTCGTCTCTGTACTTTCATCCATCTGGCAAACCTACCAAGACTCCCGTCTGGTTCTGCATCATAATCCTGCCTAGCTCACACCTGTTTCCTGGATCCTTCCTGCTCTAGAATCAGCAACAAGTATGAAAAAGAGGAACACAAATTTGAGGGCCTACTTACGCCTTTAGTCCTCCGTATGGGTGTTTGAGACTCCTTGACAACATGCTGTCCACCCAAAATTCGTTACAGTGACCGACCTCGGTCACTCCATAGTCTGCATCTGACCGACGTCGGTTCTCATGCGTCTGTACCTGACTACCAACCTGCCAGCGCTGGTGTCCCTGCTATCGACATCGGTCCTTCTGACCGACATCGGTCTTACATACCGCCGACGTCGGTCCCATGACCGACACTGGTCTTATCCTGCCAGACACTGCCGGCTTCGGTCTGCACATGACCGACATCGGCACCTGTCTGTTCGACGCCGGTTCCTCCTGACCGACATCGGTGTCTGTGTTCGCCTGTGAGTGATGACTTTTTACCCGCGAGCTTCTTTGAATCAAAATCCATGTCCAAACTGCTCTGCTCAGATGTATCCAGCGTCATCCACTGAACTCTGTCCGCCATCTCCTCCAAGAACACCAAGGCTTTCCAGTTCTTAAGCCTATCAAATATATCTGTCTTCCGCTTAAGAACATGCATCTCCTTCCTGCTCATGTGACCAAGCCTACGAAGCCACGTCTCCGCAACAGAAGAAGAATCAGTAATATAAACAAGTAGATAAAGTATACCTGTTTTCTTACCACCAGCTAATTCAAGTGCTACCGCTGTGAGAGTTCTTGTGCATCTCTCATCACCCAATCTTTCTGAAGAAATTAGCCATATCTCCAAACCTAGGACCTGCATGACCTTCATCAACACCTGTGTGTTGGCCGCCTGTAATTTCAGCTTCACTTCCCCTTTGCCAGTTCTTTGGCAAGGCTTACCAGCTCCTCTACCTAGGGCTGCATGGAAAGAGGCAACCGAATCTTTTATCCAAGATTCAACTTTATCCAAGAAACCTGCAAATACATCCTATGCAACAACACCTGCTACATCTGTATCTTCAATTTCTTCATGCTGATCTGTTACCAACCAACAATATTCTTTTACCTGCTCTTTCTTTCCATAGGACCGTGAGTAATCGTCTGTGCTGTTCAACTCCTCCATTCTTAGCTTACTTTGATCTGTTGTTGCTCTACTCCCACTCAATCAGAAACCCCTGAGAGTGCCCTGTAATCAAAACACAACCTGCTTCCTGCAACCTTAGCTCTGATACCACTTGTCAGGAATCTAGAACAACAAACATGTTCTGATCCCACTTGTCAGGATGCGAAACTGGAAACATACAATTGATTACCAAACTTCAAACAACTTAATATGCGGAAATAAACCAGATTCACCAAGTAACTAGAATTCAGAATAACACAGCATATGAGAGACAATACACAACTTGTATTAACACTTTATACAGAAAAGAATACAATAAAGAAGATGCCACTTCTTCTCCACCACCTTACAGAGGTTTCCCACACCTCAAGTGAACAGTACTTCTTCTCCCCAAAGCTCTCCCTCTCACAGGTCACAACACCCAACTCAAATACAGAGTTGGTGTTCACCTTATTTTATAAAGAATCAATGCCTCCCATGCTCCACGCATAACACAAGTGCTCCACGCACTCCACAAGCACTCCACGTGCTCCACAAGTACTCAAGGTACTTCAAGTAGATCTCCCATGAATCTGCAATAACCTGCAATTCAACAGACCATACTTATGGAAGGAACTCCCTTGCCTTCCTCTTGCTCTATCCGAGTACACACCTGTACTCCAAGTAGATCCTGCCTGATACTGCTCCCTGTTGTGTTGCTGTCTATATGACCTTGCACACCTGCAAATCAAACAATGGTTCTGCTCACCTGTGAACCTCGACTTTGCAGACACATACACCTGCAGATCAACGATCTTACTTACCATGTAGATCTCCTATATAGGCCATGCAACTGTGACCAAGATCCTACACTCCTGAAGAACCCAGCTGGCTCTCCAATCCAGCACCAACACACCTGGTACTGTGGCACTAGGAGGAACGCACCATTGCTCTACCTCACACACAGAAGGAGCTTATAATTATGCTCTCTTACTCCCTAGCACACATTTCCAATACAACCATGAGTCTATTATATAGATCTCATCCAAACAATAATTAGACATCTAATTACAATAATTAGATCCGCAGCTCTCAGTCTAAAAATAGATCTCTTCATGCAAACACTTGGTTCGTTAGCTAACTGCCCGTAAATAGCTCGCAGTCAAACCACACAAGTGACCGACGCCGGTCCCTGTCTGCCTGGAGGTGACCGACGTCGGCCGATATATGACCGACGTCGGTTGCTTCCCTTTACTATCCTACCGACGTCGGCTGATCAGACCGACCCCAACTTCTCTGCAATCTTCAGCAACCTCCTCTCCTGTTTGCATCAGTGAAGCTTTTAGCTCCACAATCCTAACAATACACTTGACTACATTTCATATGACTTGTTAGGCTAAAATCATTTGCATCAAGCATCGAAGGACTAAGATAAAACAAGGACAAATTGATATCACTTAGCTATTCATTATACATATCTTCATGCAAGTTAATAAGATGAGATATGAACTCAAAATAGATTGCATTTATTTTTCTAAGGCAAATTACAATGTCAAAACTAGCAAGGATTTGTCATACATGGGTGTGGTATATTTATACAAAGGCCAAAATGGTAGCTACTTATATAAATTCAGAGAGAGAATAAAAAATAAGTTTAAGAAGCACTGGAACACATGTCTAGGCATTAGAACTAATTACACTGTAGGTGTAATAGCGTGTGAAATGGACCATGAATGCTTTTTAAGATAGATGTCCCTATAGTCCATGACAAAATTTTCCAAAATGGTGTCGAGATTCTTTGGTTAGCCTTTATGGAACTATTTTCATCATGGACCATCTCTCAAGCATTTAAAACTAAACCAGGAGAGTCGACACATATGCATTATTCAAGGTAGTTTATAACATGCTATAATAGTTATAACATGTTCCCCTAACTACTAGATATATTCTAGACACCTATATTCACCATCTATAGTCATTAATTGCTTTTTTGGACCTTGTTCTTCACAATTGATAGTCAGTGTTCATCCCAGACCTCATCTAAGCTCTCATGGTAGTGAATGAGTCTAAATAGCTCGCTCTAGTTCAAAATCCTTGATCTTACATAGTTGTCCATGTAGCCTTCCTTTGTTATGTTACTCATTCCATTATGAAATATGTTTATCACCATTTGGACATGTGTTCATCTTATCCATCTAAAAATTAGTTAGATTTTACATGTTGATCTCCTCTAGAATTTCCTTGCTTTGACTTTATATACTGACTGTCAATCACTGACCCAAATTCCCAAGATTGTGATAGTTGGTAACATTGCATTTGATCGGATCCCCTTGACTTTTGACTCTTGCTTATGCTATCAATATTGATCTATACAATCAAATTCTAGCCATTTATTTTGATCTTGACTTGTCAACTCTATTCCATCTTATGCCATGTGTCAAACATGCATTGATTCTTAGGATTCATTGTCAGTTTGTAGCCTCACATGCTTACACCACATGTCAACCCCTCAAGCTCCTTGATTGTTTGACCCATCTTGCATTATTGGATCAATAAGTACAATGTAATTTGGACCATTAGATTAACTAGGACCCACTATTTGAAACCCAACAGCTACTTCATGATCTTAAAATTGACATCCTCACTCTCATCATTTGATGTTTGCATGACCATCATTGACAACCCATAAATTGTCAAATTTACGATCCAATGAGTTTTCCTTGCTCTGTCTAAAACTTGACGTCTACATGACTGTCATTTGATGTCCTCATGGACATATTTAATGTCTTGTAAACCATTAATTTTAGGCTTGTATGGATTTTTTTAGTAGATTAAAGTTGACATCTGCATGAACATATCACATTATTTGACCAAATTTGAGGATTTTTATATCTTGAAGCATAGAAATCATGGAGGGGCCAAATTTGTTGGAGATGTTCCTAAGACCAAAAAAATTATACCCAATTGATCCCTTAGCTCTAGGAGATTTCTAAGTTCATTTAAAAAACTTTAATTGAGCTCACCTGTGCGATTTTGCATGACACTTTAATGATGATCTAGTTCAAAATGGTGAAGTATGGAAATTTAGTGAATTATGTTTGAGGATATAACTTTGCTTATGCATAAATTTTGTCTCACTTCATCGCATGACCCAAAAATTAGTGTATATATTCTTGGGAAAAAATAAAACAAACTCATATGATCATTTTATCTAGAAACTACCACACGTGTATGATATAACATCATCAAACTACCCACTTAGCTTTGTTTGAGCTCCTTTGCAAATTTGCTAAGTATGGAAACTTAGTGAGAAATGTCTGAGAAGCCAACTTTGAACCTTCATATCTTCTACTACACTTAGATGTATGGCCTAAAATTTAGTGCATAGTAACCTGGGACTAATGTGATCATAACCATATGACCAATTCTCCTTGACTTGTCTACATGTGGTAATGATGATATCATCAAACTACTTACTTAGAATTTCTACCACTAGACCCAAATGTCTAGAAGAATATAATGAAGAACTAGATAAATGCCATGCACTTCCACTTTTATATATGACTTATAAAATGACTCCTTACATATAAAATGGCATAAGGACTAAACTGGATAGTATCTAAAACTAGAATGGCATATGAAATGACATCAGATGAATTAAAACACACCCTATGACATTATAATCAGCCCCCTATTAAAGATTTTAATATAGGGGGTTGATCCATTTTAACTTGTGGTAAAAATGGTCAACATATTTGGGAATTCCCTAAGGGAGGCATGCTTACTATGACATGACCAATTGCCTAATCTTGTCCATTTGGCTATGGAGTCAAATATATAGCAAATTTGACACAAAAATTACATTTGACCACACACAATAGAAAACAACAAGGATAAGACACAAAGTAGAAAAAAAACATATGTTTAATTAAAAAATTTAGGGAACACAACATACACAACTAAAATAAAACACATGCCTAATCTACTATTTACAAAACTAAACTTTACCACTCAATATCAAGGTTTCAAATGTATCCCATTCATAGGAATAGGTAGTTCTTCTCTATTCATCCTTACTAACTAGAAAGAATTGATTTTATTGCACTTGATGATGACATATGGTCTACTCCAGAGGGTGTCAAATTTTGTATATCTCCTTGGTTTTGTTCTATCTTCATCCCATTTCAACACTATGTCACCTTGTTGAAATGATCTTGGAGTTGCCTTCTTTTCAAAAGACCTACTCATCAGTACTTGGTGATGCTCCAAAGCTTGATGAGCTTTCTCTCTAGTTTCATGAAATTCTATTAATTCTATCAATCTCACCTCCATTAGATTGTTTTCAATCTCACCTCCATTAGATTGTTTTCAATCAACTCTAATTGATGTGCCAATTCTAAGGTAGGCATCTCTTGAGAAATAGATAGCCTGGCCTCTCTTCCATAGACAAGCACGAAAGGATAATTTCCTATTGACCTCTTGGGAGTTATCTTATTAGCCCATAAATCTATCTTTAGTTTAGTGTGTCAAGCTCTCTAGTTATGCTCCAAAGTTCTCTTAATGATTTTAATCAGATTCTTATTAGCTGACTCAGCCAACCCATTACCTTGAGGGTAATAGTTAGATAAAGTACTCAAGAATATGCCATTACTATTTGCACAATCAGTTGTCTTATCACCCATAAAATCAAGAGAATTATTTGAAATAATAGTAAAAGGAGTGCTAAACCTTGTTATGATGCTCTCATAGAACTCCAAGATAGCATTCTCATTAGCTTACTTCAATGTTATTGCCTCAACCCATCTTGTAAAATAACTAGTTACTATGAGTATCCATTTATAACTAGCACTTGATGGGGGATTCATCATGCCAATGAAGTTAAGACCCCATTACATGAAAGGTTGATCAACTTGGATAGGCTTCAAAGGAAGAGCTACAAGCTTCTATTTTCCTATAAAGAAGTCACATTGTACACACCTTCTCACCCAAGCATTGTAATATTTGAATAAGCTAGGCCAATAATAACCTACCCTCATGATCTTTGCAGTTATGGTTCTTAGAGAGAAATGACCTCCTACTGTCCCACCATGAAACTTAAGCAACACCCCAAACTGATCATTATCAATGCATATCAATAGCACACCATTAATGTCCCTTATAAAAATCACACCATCTAGAAGATAAAAGAGAATAGATTACAACCTAGAATATCTCCTTTATGATCTATTCATACCATTAGGATATTCACCATTTTTAAGAAATTTGATCACACTCTGTGTCTACTTTTGTAGAGGTAAGGAACCATTTGGTTGGAAATAATCATGATTGACTAGAGATTTCTCTCTTGGCTCATGAAGACCTAAAGTTAGGTGCTCATAGATACCTTTACCCCTTTTCAATTTTTTCACCTTGATATCAACATCATATGCCATTACCTTGGTGATCCATCCTACTCTCTTCTCACTAAGGTCCTTTCTCAAAAAAAACTCCTTGGTACTAGGGTGAGAAACCATAAAATGAATTTTAATAATTGAAACCATATGCCTGAACTTCTTTAGTCCCCTTACAATAGTGAAGACTTGTTTTTCCACTAATGTGTACTTGAATTCAAATTTTCTAAACCTTGACTAAAGAATTCAATAGGTTGTTCGACACCTTCATCATTATTTTGCATTAACATGGTTGAGATAGTATCAAGGTTAGAAAATGAATATAACGTGAAGTCTTTAGCAAAGTCAAGATTCACAAGGGTAGGAGCTTGTGAAATTGCCTTCTTAATGGCTTTTGTAATCACCTTAAATTGGTCAAGCAAACACACATATTATATCTTTTCATAGTCCTTTCACTAGAGACTCTGACTAAAGAATATGAGATTTGTTCATATTTATTCAGGTCCTTCTATATGTCTTATCTTGGTTTCACTATATTCCCTAGACATCTCTTTGTTAATTCATAGTCATTGGTAGCTTACCAGGTTTAACCCTTTTAGGTCTAGAGACCTCTTTTAGACCTTGACCCATCCCCTAGGTCCTAAACCCCCTAGACAATAGCACCATAAACTAGACTATAGTGTTATAACCCAGGTTGTCTAATTTTTAGTGTTATTTTCCAAGGTCAATATGACCCCCAATGGTTAGTTTTCTTTGCTAGATAGGTCCTAGCCCCTTTTTTGTCTCATTCCTATGTCTCCCCTTTGTTGGCCAAATTTAAATAAAGCTCCAAAATTTCAAATAAAGAGTCTCCTATATAAAGGACTTCACAAGGCATTTTATATCTAGCAATTACTACTTTGGCACATTAGACATAATAAAAATCAGTCAATAGTATAGCTCAATTGCTTTGCATCACATTTAGATTTGTATGCTTGATCAAGGAATGGCCTAAGCAAATTTCACTCTTACATCATTCATGTGTGTTTACTAAGCACATTCCCTAACAGAGAACTACATCAGATTTGAGACCCTAGCTTGAGGGTTAATGTAGGTAGCAATCATAATAGCAGGGGTTCTAGATTGAGTGATCATTCTTCCCCTAACCCAAATTTTCCCCTTTTGGTATTTGATCTATTTTTTTGTTTCCATGTGTGTAGATAAGTATAGGTATTGAAAATTTAAATAGACCTACAATGAGCTCTGGTGAATTTTAGGACCTAAAATTTGGTATGTAGGGTTTCCTAGAGTAGATTGAAAAAAACCCAAAAAGATCAAGAAGAGCAGATAAAAAACAAAAATAGGACTATAGCACCAAAAATAGGACTATAGCACTGGACCCTGAAGTGTCTAATTTATATCACTACTATCCAGATAAAAAACAAACTTCTAGGTCCTATTTCCAATAGTCTACCTAATCAACTCATCAATTTATAGTTCTAGATTCCTCTATTTTAGTCCAAAAATTAGCTAAGTTCACTTTTTATCCCCTTGCTTGCTATTTTTCAGTAATTAATTATTCAAATCCATATTTATTAAATTAGTAGGTTAATTTAGGAATGTTGTATTACATGTTTTCTAAATTAATCTAGACCCTTTACTAATTAGGAAATTAAACACTTAGTTCCCAAAAATAGTAAAACATTTGGTGAACCTGACTTACTTCAAATTTTTCCACAAAAACCTTAGAAACCCTAGGGCTAATTATTTATAATTTTTAATAATATTTTCTTGATTTTTCCTAAATTTAAAAATTAGAAAACTACAAATAAATTGAAATATTTTCAATAAATTCACTAAAACCCTAGTTTTCAAAACTAGGTCATCTAATAACAAGCCTACCTCCTTGAAAATGTTAGACACTTATTTTGGAATTTTTATAAAATAAATTAACTTTGTCAAAAAATATTTCAAAATTAGTAGTTGTTTGTGTAAAAATTTAATTTTCCAAAATTCTAATTTTTTTATTAATTTTTGTGCAATTATTCCATTTCAAATAATTTTTTGAATTTAAAATTATTGCATAGTTTTAGAAAATTCTAAAACCCTAGTTAAAAACCCTAGACTCCCAAACTAGGTCCTCAAAACCTCAAATTACTCTCCCTTACAATTCTTAGAAAAATAATCTCAATTTGTTGCAAATTATTTGGATTATCAAAAGTAATTTTAAAAATTCAATGTTAGTAGTTCTTTGTGCATTTATTTGCTTCATAGTACTTTAAAAAATTCTCTTTGGTGATAAAATGGCCACAAAGGCAATTCCTTCTTCTCATCCCTTAGATAAAATTCTCAAATTTTCTTACAATTATGACAATGATTGGACAAATTCACAAAATTGTACATTAGCTTAAACTATAGAAAAAATTCATTTATAGTGAAGATAATGAATATGGTTGTAATGAAGGATATGATGATGTATGTAATGATAAGGATGAATCACAAATAGATGAATCTTTTTCTCTTAAACCTATCTCTTTTGTTCCTTCTTCTCAAAATAATACTCTTCCTAAATGGTAAAAATAGTTCTCACCTAATTCTCCTAGGCACAATGCACAAAATGCACAAAGTAATCATGCACTTTCAAATAAACATCTCATTGGTGATGATCTACTTCCATGTTAACCTAATCTCTCTACACCTTTTGCTATTGTTATGTTTAAAAAACAACAATATAAATGCAATAGAATCAAATTACCAAAGCATAGTTCAAATAATGTATTATGTGTTCCTAACTCTACTCTTTCAAAAGAATGTTCAAATGATAACTATTCTAAGACTCTTACTTATCATGTTGAAAATAAATAAAATTTATATATTCCATCCATGGATATTATAGATACACATGATATTTCAAATTCCAATGATAACTTATTGCATATTAGAAAGGAATCAAATATTTATCTTTCACCTCTCCCTAGCAATGATGGAACTGATTACGAATACAATAGTGAACATGTCAATGAATATGAACATGAAGATGAATATGCAAATGATGATTCAAATTCTTTTATTTGAAATGAAAAAAATGAATATTGTGATAATACATGGAATAATGATGACTACTATGTATATAGTGAAGAAGAAATTGCATCTCATACTTCTAACCCTTCCCTCAAGTCTCATGCATGCCAAAATGTTGATTCTAAATCCATGAATGATTCTATCTCCAATCATGCACATGTTAATATTACAAGCACATCTTTAACTAATTTAGAATGTGATTCACTAAAACATAAAGATACCAGTGAATCTCCCAAACCACTCCTCACTATAGTAGAACCTAATTTTCACCCATCACCAAAAGAGAATGGTAGCCTATATCCCTCTCACAGGGTCCAAGCTACCATTACTCCCAAGGTTAAAGTGAGCACACCACCTCTTTATGATCCCATTTCTAAATGTAGCATTCCCATGGTTAAAATTAACAATCAAATTCAACAATTAAATGAACCATTTCAAGATACTAGTGTACCATCCCAGGAGATCCTCTCTTTGATGCATGTAGTTGGTGAATTACACCACCAATTACATCTCCTTATACTAGAAAACAAAGCTTATAAATATTGGATGGATGCCAATGATCTACATGGTAACCATGTTCCAAAGACATTCATAAAAGCTACATTGCTTAAGCATTTCCAAATGCCATCATTGCCTCACTTTGATGGAACTAGAGATCCATTCGCACATCTTCAAGCCTTTCAGAAGGCTTTTCCAACTTATGCAATCCCATTGATTATACTCAAGTTGTTTTAGTAGACATTAGTGGGGGAAGCACAAAATTGGTTCTTTAATCTACTTCCCATCGGTTCATTGCAAACATATGTTGACTTAGAGGAGGCTTTTCTCAAGAAATACAATATAAACACAGGGCCTCATGTTACATATGAGAAACTTGCCACACTACATCAAAATTATTTAGAGCTAGTAAGCGAGCACATCTTAATATTTAAGGCTCATTTGTTAAGATTGATATACAAACCAGTAGATCTAAAGGTTCAACATATTTTTATCAAGGGCCTTCACCAACCTCTCCTAGAGCATTTACTATTCAGATAGATCCTTGTTTCAGACATTTATGTTACACAATTCTAGTATTGGAAAATAAATTGGGATTGATTGAGGTAGATTTGGTTGATCGAATCACTCTAGACTTCATAGTAACATCTTCAAATACAACTCCATCACTCAGCATCCACCATGTCCTAGACAAGATAGGAGACCACAACCAAAAAGAAAACAATCGAGAACAAAGAACAAGTTTCTAGAATACCACCCACAGTATGCAATATAGAGAATTACCAACCAACACCATTACAATTTGATTCAGATTGGGATATCCCATCTATCATATTATCAGCACTACTAAATAAGAGGTTAATTACATTACCTTCTACTCATTGGTGAGATCCACATCTTTTACATAGATAGCCATACCGACCCTTTCATAATTATCATTGTATATATAGACACAATATAGATACCTATTTTGGACTTCAAGATCACATTTCTAGATGTATTGATGATGGTATTATAGTATTCACATAGAGGGCATAGATATATCCTCCATTATAAAACCCTAGACCTCATTCTTCCATGATTGATTCATCTCAGGACATTCATTTATAGGAATCATTAGTCACTCATCATGAGCACAATCCAGGTTTTAGGACAAAATCTCACAAGAGATCTCCTATTTCATCTATTTAGAAAGTTTGGAAACTAGTATAGCATAAACAACCCATATATAATAGTGTATTCCATGGTATACATAGTGTATTTCTATATACATATCCAACAGAATCATGGGCACCACAGTAGAGCATAGTTTCAGAGAAATAATCACTCCAAACAGACTTTCTAGGTCCTATTTCACACAACAATCGACTACATTTGAGATCAAATGAGCATTCTCTACAACATAAAGTTACAATAGCATAGCCAATCAAATTGCATTTTCTAGAGTTTTCATAGCCTACTACAGTTAGTGCATCACATTTAGCATCAACCTTAAGATAGGGTTTTACACAGCATGAACAATATGGGCACTTATTCACTTGGCTATCAAGGTTTAGATAGTATTATAACACATTGTGATATAGCATACATTCATTTCAAAATCAATTTATAGCTTCACTTAGTAGGGCAATGATGGAGCCAAAGGTATACCTAACCTTTGTATTCTTGAGCCAACCTTGGGAAGGTAGTACGAACAGAAGGCTATCTTACTTTTACCTTCTACTATCAACTAACATTCCCAATCCCAGATAGCCACCCTTAGCCAAGAACCAACCTATTAAAGTCTAGATCTTACCAAATCAACTGATACAAACCTTTTACCAATCTCAAAATAATTAAACTTATCTAAACAAGTTACCAATCTCAAAAACTAGACCTTATTTATATCCTACTTGTAAAATAATTCACTTTACCAAATCAATTTTACCAATTACAAAAATCCAATAAGATTATCACGTACATATGATTACAAATCAAACAATTACATCCAAACATGTCCTAAATATCATCTCACTAAATATATTAGAATAATCAAATCACATATCCCAAATACCATTTACCAAGTATATACAACTTTAACATCAACATCAAATAAATTATTTCAAATCAAAACATTACAATACTAGTATATTCTAGAAACCATAATGCAATTATAACATGAGTTTCAAAAATCAAACTAGTATGTATGTATGTATGTATGTATGTATGTATGTATGTATGTATGTATGTATGTATGTATGTATATATATATATATATATATATATATATATATATATATATATATATATATATATCATGAAGTTTTTAAAAACATATACATCATGTCAGGGTCAAATCAATCATAAAAAGGAGTCATGCCCTCACTCTCAATCTCACTCTCTCCTCTGGTGTTGGTCCCATAATCATGTTTAGCACTCGATGACTCTCTGCCTCCTCGATCTCTTGAATGCCTCTTACATCAAGAATATCACTGTAATAAATGACCATACACCTCACACAAATTTTCATGTCATCATCAAATATCCATATAGTCATTCACAATCTTGGAGCCCACCACTCCATGATCCAAAAGAGGCATCTTGTGTCTATCTCACTCAACTCTCAACTCATCTCTCTCTCCTACTACCTTAACATAAGCAATTATAGCTATAATAGCTTAGTCAAACAAGTGATAATAAACACCAGTTGTAACCATAGCCCTCTCTATCAAACCCTCCTCCACAGCATCTTCAAGAACATGTCATGTAAGCTCACGCATTGTAGACTCAATACTCAAAACACATCATCCCCACCATTAACTTCAACATGTGCCTCACCCTACACATCCACTACCTCACCTAGGTACACAAAAGCACACTCTAATTAGTTACACATAATCCACAAGTAATAATAGAGAATACATACAATGTACAAGATCACATTATAACCACTCACCTACCACCCTCTGAATCAGCTCAAGTTACTCATATATAGGAACATCTAGCACACCAACTAGATATAGTGGATCCCATTGATACCTCAACCATCACACCATGTATCCCTTAGTGCATCCTAGATCATCTACATCAAGAACATATATAACCTCATCTCATGCATCTAATGGTAATGGTGCCAACTCTACCTTAGTCGGTCTAGGATGAGCTCCCACTTTCACTGGTGCTCATGCACTCCTCAACCATACTCATGCTATAGGAGGAAGATCCTATCAAACTCCAAACCCTAGTCATAAAATCATACTAAAAGTGCTTATACACTCCATGCCAATGATCATGTAACCAATAACTCACTCTCATGAGCCATAACTACTCTCCATCCTCTAGCCATCTAGGAAATCCTCTATAGGGCCTCCATTTGATGTCATCAACCACCAATCTATCTAGTAACTACCTATAGTGGTTCATCTTGGTGGATCAGATAGCCAACTCACTAGTCTAAACTCACAAAATGGCTATGGATATGCCCAACTTACCCTCAGCAATCTAATTGGTTACACAACCATTATATGCACATAGGCCTAGTAATGCAACAAAGTGGATTTACCCACACCACTGCTAAAATACTCCTACATAAATCTATACAAATATATATAAAAATGAGCAAGCATGGTCCTCCCCCATGAAAACATGGTACCATACATCTCAATACTCCAATACACTCTATGTATCCTATAAGCAATAGATACTCCACTACCATCCATAGTAATAAAAGAAGCATATAATACAGTCAACCACTTCCACAGGCACAAAACACTTGACTACACAATAATCAATAGTAAAATATCACTCTCACTACCCCTATGGTGTACTCTTGTAGGTGATCCTAAAAATTATCTCGATGCTCAATTAACAGCATCTACACCTATGTCATCCTATAGTGACACTCACCACCCATTGATCGGTAAATGTAAAATCTGATACACATCCTCTAGAGTCACCGTAATCTCCCCTATCAGAAGCTAAAATATACATGTATCAGCTCTCCACCTCTCACATAAGGTGGTGATCAAATATCTATCCCATTATACTGTACCAAGATCACATGTATGACCTAGCCTAGCCCTATCCATAATAGCACACTCATCAGTAGATAACAACAACAATCTTGGAGTCTCCATAACCTGGCCTCTATGAAACTCTCACATCTACACCTCACCCTAAAAAACACCAAAAAATAGACTACATTTCAGATAACCATGCCAAGGACAAATAGCTAAGAAATACAAAGCAAGAACAACTCAAAAACTAAAAAATTCATCCACAGTGGACACTAGCGCTAGACAATAGCACTGAAACCTAGATAGTAGCACTAAATCAAGGATAGTAGTGCTAAACCTAGGACATTAGCACTGTAACTAGTCAAGGAAATTTAAAACTACTTTAAAATGACTAAAAATAGCTAAAAATTACCAAAATTAGACATTAAGAACACACAGAAGTTGAAAACTATCCTTACTCACAAGGGAAATCCCCTCACCATCTTGAATCTATGAAACCAACTACTCATAACAAGTCACAATGGGTACTCATCTCATCAACATCCTCTCACTCTACAACTCCAATCTCCAACTGTGCAATGAGAAAATGAATCATGAATTAGTCAAATCCTTCTTATATCAAACCCCTTTCTAAGCAAAAAGAAACATCTTATTTTTCCCATAACTTGAGCTCTATAGCTCCATTTTGCAAACCATTTTATTCTTTAGACTTATAATGTTGACACCTTTGCAATAAAGCAAGACTCATTCTCCTACTACATTATTTATCTACTATGACACACACATATCTATACCTATTTGGTACCTAGATTAGTCCCTACAAATCAAATTCCCATTCAAAACATTCAAACAACCTAGCTTGTTCGATCAAATCAATCTTTCATCCCATTCAATTTTTTTTACCTTATTTGCCTATCATGGCACGATAACTCCTATATAATTCATAAAACCCAAATTCTAGTTTTTGGTCCTAATAAACTAAAGATACATTTCACTCCCAATAATTTGATCTCATCAATTCAAACAATGAACCTTCAATTTATTCAAATTATGTGTCATCCACATTTCTATACATCCTACCACTAGTCATCACTTTTGGTTCAACCTCTTTTATCTTGGATATCATCCCTTTCCCCAAAAGGGGGGCATCATTTATACTATCCATACTCCCATAGTTTATCTAGTACATCATGATTCTTACACACCTAATAGTCAAACTATAAAGATTCAGCTCAAAATGGTCAAAACATTTAATGTTTTAGACTACATGGGTCACTCAGCATAGTTTTTACACCTTCAATATCTAGATTAACATCACTATGTACTCAGATCAAATTGATCAAGATTTCACAAGTGGTTCAAAATCTAGTGGTCATTTAGTATTACTCATCTCAGATTGGTCAAGATTTCACAAGTGGTTCAGACTCTAGGGGTCACTTAGCATTACTTAATTTAGATTGGTCAAATATTTCACAAGTGGTTCAAACTCTAGGGGTCACTTAGAATTACTTAGCTTAGATTGGTCAAAGATTTCATAAGTGGTTCAGAATCTAGGGGTCACTTAGCATTACTCAACTCAGATTGGTCAAATTATATAGTGATTTAGACTACATTGGGTCACTCAGCATTACACCAGACATTCAAAGGGATACACCTTCAGTTTATAGATATACAGATTTCTAGATTATCAGATGCATCACTCACATACCAAGTTTGGGGCATGGCATAGATTTTCATATCCTTCATCTTCCATGATTATACAGATTGAGATGGTAGGACATGCCATTTTCCTCTTACACATTTTAATAGCATTTTCAATATACACCTAGGCATTACTCAGGTTGTCACTAGGATGGACCATATGGTCATCTATAGTGATTAGTCCATAATATTACTCAGACCTAGGAGTTTGCGTAAGATAGAGGACAAACATTGATTTTGGACCTCCAAACACTTCTCAAATCTAGTTTAGATTATTTAGATTTAGTACAAGGGGTATCTATTATAGGGATTCCTTCTCTTTTCCAATCACTATTTAGATTCAATACATGGGGCATCTATTACAGGGATTCCTTCTCTTTTCCAAGCACTATATAGGATTAGTATAGGGGGCATCTATTACATGGATTCCTTCTTTTTCTCCAAGCACTATTTTATTTCTTCAATCCACTTCCCTGAAAAATAAGTTGGATCCTTTTAGCACACTTATCTTCACACAAATAAGTCTAGGTATGCATCTTCTTTCTTTATTTTACTCTAGTAATTCATTTCAATACATCACTAGAATAAAAAAGGGGCAAATGTAATCACCCTCAATTGGTCAAGAAAACACATATATTATGTCTTTTCATGGTCCTTTCATAGGAGACTCTAACTAGAGAATATGAGCTTTGTTCATATTTAGTCAGGTCCTTATATCTATCTTATCTTGGTTTCACTATATTCCCTAGACATCTCTTTGCTAATTCCTAGTCATCCATAGTTTACTAGGTTTGACCCTTTCATGCCCGAAGACCTCTTTTGGACCCTGACCCATCCCCCCAAGTCCCAAACCCCCTAGACAATAGTGCCAAAAATTGGACTACAGCACTGAAACCTAAGGTATCTAATTTCTAGCACTATTATCCAAAGTCAATATGATCCCCAATGGTTAGTTTTCTCAACCAAATAGGTCCTAGCCCCTTTTTTTACTTTGTTCCTAAGTCTCCCCTTTCTCGACCAAATGCAAACAAAGCTCCAAAATTTAAAATAAAGAATCTCCTATATAAAGGACTTCACAAGGCATTTTATATCTAGCACTTACTACTTTGGCACATTAGACATAATAAAAATTAGTCAATAGTATAGCTCAACTTCTCAACATCACACTTAGGTTTGCATGCTTGATCAAGGAAGGGCCTAAGTGAATTTCATTCTTGCATAATTCATGTGCATTGACTAAGCATGTTCCCTAAGGGAGAACTACATTGGATCTGAGACCATAGCTTGAGAGTTAATGTAGGCAGCAACCAGAATAGCAGGGGTTCTAGATTGTGTGATCATTCTTCCCCTAACCTAGTTTTTCCCCTTTTGGCATTTGATCTATTTTGTTTTTTCCATGTGCATAGACAAGTATAGGTATTAAAGATTGAAACAAACCTAAAACAAGATTTGGTGACTTACAAGACCTAAAATTTGGTAGGCAAGGTCTCTTGAAGCAGATGAATAGAACCCAAAAAGATCAAGAAGAGCAGATAAAAAGGACTGTAGCACCAAAAATAGGACTATAGTGTTGGACCCTAAAGTGTCCAATTTTTGGTGTTACTATCTAGATATAAAATAGACTTTTAGGTTCTATTTTTGATAGTCTTCCCAGTCAACTTATCTATTTATAGTTCCAAATTCCGCCGTTTTAATCTAGAAATTAGCTAAGTTCACTTTCTATCCCCTTGATTGCTATTTTTAGTAATTAATTGTTAAAATCCAAATTTAGTAAATCAGTAGGTTAATTTAGGCATACTATATTACATGTTTTACAAATTAATCTATACTGTTTACTAATTAGGAAATTAAACACTTAGTTTCCCAAAAATAGTAAAACAACTTTAAAACTTTTCTTACCTTCTCTAGTCCAAAAAAAGGCCTAATTTTTTTTTAGCATGGTTGTTATAGGTTTCACCAAAGATGCAAACCCAGGTATGAATCTCCTTAAAAAACTTATATTTCCTAAGAAACTTTGGAGACCTTTCTTATGCAAAGGAAATGACAGACCAAGAATAGCCTCTATCCTTGCAGGATCAATAGCCAAACTATCTTTGAAAACAATATGTCCCAAGAGCTTACCTTCATAAATGAAAAAGATGCATTTCTATGGATTAAGAGATACCCCATATTGCCTACATATTTCAAACACTTGTCTCAAGTGTTGTATATATTCATTATCATCTTTTAAAAATATTGTTATATCATCCAGATAAACCAACAACATCTTATTAATTAATCCTTTGAAGGCCATGTCCATGGCTCTTTGAAAGTTAGCACTAGCATTTGACAAGCTAAATGGAATCTTACTATAATAAAAAGTCTCCCATTTTGTGCTAAATTATGTCTTAAACTAAACATATTCATTGACTATGATCTGATTATAACCTAGATATCCATCTAGAAGAGAGAAACATTGAGAACCTAAAATAATTTATAAAATCTACTCCATTGAGGGTAAAGGATAGTGATGTTTGAGTGACACCCTATTAATATCCCTAAATTCCACACAAATTATTATCTCCCCATTCTTATTTCTAATAGGCACAATATTAACTACCCATTTTTAATGCTTGATAGGAAAGATTATTTCAAATTAAAGGAGTTTAGTGAGCTTTATCCTCATGAGTTTCTCAACCTTGGGATTAATGGGCCCTTGTTTCTATTTAACTAGTTTAACTCTAGGTGCCAACTCAATAGTATGATTTTCTAGGCTAGGATAAAATAATTTTAGGTCCTTATACTCCCAAGCAAAGATATCATGAAACTCTCTACACAAATCAATGAATGCTTGCTTCTCTAATGTATAACATACCTTGCCTAGTTTCAGGAGTCTATATTTGAAGACCAAGACTCTTTCATAATTATCTTATTTTGTAGACATACCCACCTTTTATTTATTATTTTGATTATTATAATTGAATATAATTTCTAAGGTCACTAGACCCTTAGGTATCTTATTTGTCCTTAGCTACACAATCTGATCACCTAATTGTTCTTGGAGTCTCTTTTGATTCCTTGAAGTAAACTCAGCCTCATTTTACAAGAAGCATGCAATGTGTTTGTCACTATCAAACACTTTCTAAGACACTTCATTATCAAGTAAATAAGGTCTGATAATGATCTTGATGTGATATTGTTTCCCCTTCTCTTTTATAATAGTTGGAGTATCAAATTGAGCTCCTATGGCAGCTAGTCTATGAGCATGACTATTCTAATCTCTTGGGATTGATTGTATATAAAATGCATTAAATTATTTAAGTAAATCCCATACCCTATGCTTGTATGACTTGATAAAATAGTTCTTGTTAGAAACCACATTCCTAACCTAATGTACAATCAATTCACTATCTCTATACACTTGCAAGTTCTTGATTCCTTTTCTCCTTTCCCATTGAATGCCATGAATTAAACCTTCATGCTTAGATACATTACAAATACAACTAAAATGGAATATATATGAAGCGTAATATTGTTTTTTGGATGGAGATAACAACATAACACTAGATCCTACACCAATTTTACTCTTTGAACCATCAAAAAACATTTGCCATCTCTCATCCTCTTCACCCTCTTCTTTGGCAAGTAGAGGTGTCAATATTCCTTCTTCACGTATACAATATACTCCTAGATTAGTTTCCTCTATGAGAGCATAAGAATAATTCTCATGAATTTTATTACCATATTCATAAATAAATAAATCTAAAGCGCCTTCAATCTTAGAAGAAATGCCATCATATAATAGAATCCTTCTCTTCATGAACAACACAATTCAAATTAGAACTTGTCTCAATGTAAGGTTCTATATAAAACCTTGCAATATTCCATGTCCTAATTGTCAAATTTGTCCCATACCTCATCTTTAAGGGTAATAAATACCAATAAACTAAAAGATATCCACCAATCTTGGCAGTAAAGTCCCTTGATAAGTAGATTACAAAGTGGGTTGGGAGGTCAATAACAACTATGTCTTGCAAGATAGAAAAGCTAGGATAGTCATGTAGGAAAATATTCAATTTTTTGATTAGTCATATGGTTTTGTAATGGGAACCATCTATCTGGAGAACTCATTTACTATGAGGCTCATACTTCAAACCCAATTTATCAACTAGCACCTTGGGCATTACTGGAAAAAAAGTTCCACTATCCACTATGAAATTATGGACCAGCTTGTCACCCACTATGAGAGTGAGATAGAATGGTGGAGGTTTCTCATCTCTAGTAGATGGTTTTTAAATGGTATTATGGACACTTTCAAGGAAAACATGACTTTGACTTTGATTTGAAGGAGGGACACTAGTAGGGATAACAGATAATTGTTTTTGTAGGAAATCTTTTTGACCAAGCATATGCAAAACATCATAAAGAGAAATGAATGTTTTAGTACTCTTTAATGAATCTAAAATGTTTAAATAAGTCATACCTACTTTATCTATGGCTCTTTTAGGTATAGAATTACTTAGAACTTGAGGAATAGGAGCAAACCTTACCATATTTTGACTTGATGGAGGTGTAAGAGCTTTTGTAACTATCACACTCGTAGTTATGCCTTACTACCTTACAAGAAGAATGGATGAGATAGTGGGCATGCTAATACCACCTCTTCGAGACTTTATTTTGGATCTAGTGTTGTATACAACTAAGGTTCCCTAATTAAGCACAAAAGTGTCATTGACTAGAAAGTTGGTGAAGATCTCTTCCTGAGGTTGTCCACCTTCACTTGTCTACATCATAACCTCATACTCAGAAGATAGAAGAGGAGTAACTTATGCTTGAGAAATAAGATCTTGCTCTCCACCTTCATTAGCATCCATAAATTAGCCTTGCTTCCAATTTTCCCCTTGCACTAAGTTACTATGAACTGGTACTATATCTCTTGCATTGGTGGTAGAGTTGGGATTACATGCATTAGCAGACTTATTGGGATTAGGCTACCATTGGCATCTTCCCCTTCCATATTTTTTCCCATACTATTATTGATATGGGTAAGGATTCTGAAAGGCACCTTGTTATATATTACCTCTTCCATGTTTAGCTTCCAACTAAATAATATATGCATCTTTGTCCATGGCATTATCTACCTTTCTAAGAACAACTTTAGGCTTGGTATTGGCATTAGGAGTTTGAGCCACATCTGAAGCATTAGAAAAAGTATGAGACAATAGAGTCATATACACTTTAGTTGGAAATCTTCCAAATTGGATGAGATTATTTTCATCTTTTATAGAAATTTTATATGCTTCAGGTAGAGTGGAACCACTCATAGATTGAAGCATGATAGCAATTTAAGTGCCAATAGCTCTTAGATAGGTCAAAAACACAAAGCTGGGAGGTGACCTCATAGGATGAGGTAGTCTATTCCAAGTTTTTTGGAATCACTAATTAAAATCATGCATTATTTCTTTGGATCCTCTCTTGATTGAGTTAAGATGGTGTATGAGAGAGTCATGCTCACTCTCATTTCTAAATCTTGCAGTCATCAACACTCCAAATTCATCCCATGACATGATGCATCCACTTTTTAGAGTCCTATACCAATCAAAATCCTTCCCCTTAAGAGATTTTTATCACTAAATCTTGCACCCTAGAAGAGGTTGTTGAGGCTTCTTCTAGATTTGGGCAACATGGGAACATTTCTAGGTATATGGGTGTACCTATATCATATGAGCCTCTAGTTTTAAGGGATAGCTCCATGAATATAATGTGCAATGTTTTCCACTTAAGCTACGACTTATTTATGGGGAAAAGAGTTATAAAATGCATAAATTGAAACTACTCTAAATAAGGTGATGCACTAAGAATGTCTTCCACATTACCATCATATTTATACCACACTAAAACAAAAAAATATAGACTAGTCTCTAAGTTATAATAGATTATAACATGAGTATTTAAATATAAAGGTGAGATGTGAATAGAAACACAAGGTAAATAAACCATAGGGTAGATTACACACTCAAAGGAAAATTGTACACTTGAAAATCTTTCCACACTAGACTACACTCTATATGACTTATTAGACTAAGAACTCTTGCTCAGACATGAAAGACAAGGGAAGGAAGGATAGATAATTATCACTTATCCTTATCATACATCACTTTTAGACTTAGACCATTGTTCAAAACTCAAAAAAAGACTTGTATCAATGTTTAAAAGTATAATATAATATCAATCCAGTAGGGCTTCACCATAAATGGTATGGTTGTGTTTACAATAGCTCAAGAGCCATATTTATAAAATAAAGGCCATAAGAGAAAAGGGCCTTGGCACTAAAAAGGGTAATAAATTAGTTTAAATGCTTGAACCACAATTATAACTACCTCCACAAATTATGCTCCCTCAGACCATTTATGGATCCTAATCACTTCTAGTGGTTACACAGTTACAATATTACCTCTTTGATCCTCCCTGATGGTTGCAATGGTGGAATAAAACATTCCAACTAGGTTTTATCATCAATGTGGTTAGAACAACCAAATCAATCTGTTAGATCTTTGTCCTAATGCTAAATTGCTCTAAACTAGTTTATCATGGCATGTATACTAGAGAGAAGAGGTCCCTTTTAGGTAGTCAGTCTTGGAGATGAAACCGTGGAGCCTACATGTTTGCCTTGATGGCATCTTTTGAAATGTTGGATCTAGTTTGAACTGAACTATACTTGAACTTGGCGTCATATCTTTTTGTTTACTTTATCCCATCTAAAATTACTTTGTCGGCCTTTGTCTAAGTCACCTAGGCTCTCTTTTGCTCTAATTGGTCATCAAGATCTGGCTTAGATCCTTGACTCTTTGACCCATCTCACTCCATTAGATCTTCCAAGTACAAATGAACATGAGCCCTTGGATTTATCTTTGAATTATCAACCTTATTCCTTCCTACACCACATGTCAAATGTGCATTAATCCCCAGGATCCTACTATCAGTCTACCAACTTACATGTGTATGTCATGTGTCGATCTCTCAAGTTATCTAACTATTTGACTCATCTCATGCTATTAGATTTGCATACTTTTTGACTCATTCATTAATATTATGCTAGTTGAACACATCCTTGACATTTGTCACAGATTTATTTTCCCTTGAGATTTACTGACCCCTTTGACCTTCACTCATTGTTAGATTTGAATTCTTGATCAAACACCAACTATTAATCTATTAGGACCCACTATTTGAAAGCCAATAGCTAGTTCATGATCCTAAAATTGATGTCCTCACTCCCATCAAATGATGTTCACATGACTATCATTGATAGTCACACAACTATAAAATTTAACCTCGATAGGATTTGTCTTACTCTATCTTTAAATTTAACATCTCATTGACCATCATTTGTCATCTGATAGAACATAAGTGACATCCTACAGATCATCAAATTTAAACATAGATATATTTTTTCTTGAGATTATTTTGATGTTAGCGTAAACAGCTTTAGATTTTTGAAATTCAACAGTCATTTATCAAGTCTTGAATTTAACATCTGTGGGGTCATCCTAGACTTTTTGAAATCAAATGGATATTTATTAAGGCCCAAACTTGACGTCCACACAGCTGTTTGGAACACAAATCCATGGTTCATTTCCTTAAGACCTTTTGTTGGACATTTTCTATGGGATTTATGTCTCAGTCACTTTCTCCAAAAGAAATATCTTGTTGTATCCTTGCTTTGATAAATTCTTTTGGACAAAATGTCTGAAATAATTATGCCTTAGACTTTTGCTTTGGGACAAAAGCTCCAAAAGAAATATGCCTTTGAGAAAATAATCCTAGATAATTTTCCCAAAGTAATTATGTCCTTAGAGATGTCCTTCGACCCTTTTGAAATTCCCTTTGGAACTCCTACATTGGACCCTTTTATAAGAAACTACCCTTCAAAAACCTTAAAGTGGACTATTTTCCTGAGAAAAGTACCCTTCAATAAAATTGTCTAGGACACTTGCTTGAAAAAGACATCCTTTGAGATTTTTTTAAAGGACCATTTTCCCAATAAATGACCCTTCAATAAAATTACACCAGACCTTTTGGTGAAGAAAAGTACCCTTCAAAAAAAGTGTATAGAACACTTTATTTTTTGCAGGCTTTATGTGGAGCACTTTCTATGAAGGAATTATGAATGCTACAGTTGGCCAAAAGTTGAAAAGTGTAAACTTAGGCAAATCTTGGACCTACTTCTACAACTATTCAACACCATGAAAATCTTCTACTTGCATATATGATCAAAATGATTCTTAAGACACCAAAAGACACAAAGACTAAACTAGGCCATGACTAACTTAAAATAGCATATGAAATGACATCAAATGAGCTATAAGATGTACTAAAACATTATTTAAAAAAATCCCTATAAAAAGTTCTAACTGTAAGGGGTTGATCCATTTTTCTTATGGGAAAAGTGGTCAACATCTTTGGTGATTTCCCAATGGTGGAGTGCTTGTTATGTCATGACCAATTTCTTCATCCTTTCCATTGGGATATGGATTCATAAGTATAAAAGCTAGATATATAAACTACTTTGAATAACACATGAAACACATAAAACAACAACAACAAAACACAAAGTAATGAATTAAGTAAAACACACTACACTTCAAAAGAACTTATTAAGACAAAACAAAACAAGAAAATAAACACACACCTAGCCCAATATTTATAAGATAGGCCTTTAGCTCTCAATAACAGGGTTTTAACTGTATCCCATTCATAGGGATAGGTAGTTCTTCTCCATTCATCCTTGCTAACTAAAAGGAATTGTTTTTCTTGCATTTGTTGATGATATATGGTCCACTCCATAGGACATCAAATTTAGTATGTCTCCCCAACTTTTCTCTATCGTTCATCCCATTTCAATACTATGTCACCTTCTTTAAATGATATTCAATTTGAATTCTTGTCAAAAGACCTCTTTATCAATACCTTGTGATGCCCCATGGCTTGATGAGTTTTACTTCTAGTCACTTATAACTCCATTAATTTTGTCAGTCTCACTTCCATTGGAGTGTTCTTAAGCAACTCTAGTTGGTGTGCTAATTCTAAGTCAGGCAGATCTTGAGATATGGATAACCTAGCTTCCCTTCCATAGACAAGCACAAAAGGAGAATTTCTTATTGACCTCTTGGGAGTTATCCTACCAGCTCACAAGGCTATATTCAGTTTGGTGTGCCAAGCCCTTTAGTTATGATCTAGGGTTCTCTTTATGATTATAATTAGGTTCTTGTTAGTAGATTCATCCAACCCATTACCTTCAAGGTAATAGTTGGATGAAGTGCTCAAGAATACACCATTATTACTTGCTCAATTAGTTATTTCAGCACCCATAAAAGCAAGATCATTATCTAAAATGATAGTAGAAGTGGTGATAAACCTTGTTACGATGCTCTCATAGAATCCAAGATAACACTCTCATTAGCCTTATTTAATTCTACTACCTCAACCCATCTAGTAAAATAGTTAGTTTTTGTGAGTATCCATTTATGACTAATACTTTATGGAAGGTTTATCATGTTAATTAAATCAAAACCCCATTGCATGAAAGGTTGGTCCACTTGGATAGGCTTCATAGGAAGTGCTTCAAGCTTATGCTTCCTTGTAAATAAGGCACATTGTCCACACCTTCTCACCCAAGCATGGTAATCCTTAAAGAGGCTAGGCCAATAATAGCTAGCCCTCATGATCTTGGCAATTGTGGTCTTTGGAGAGAAATGACCCCCTAATATCTTATCATGGAGCTTCTCAAGCAGCACTCCAAAATGGTTATTATCAATGCATCTCAATAGTACACCTGATGTACCTCCTAAATAGTACACTATCCAAAAAATAAAAGGGAATAGATTGTAATCTAAAATACCTCATTTGTGATCTATTCATATTATCAAGGTACTCACCATTTTGGAGAAATCTAATCATGTCCTGTGTCTAATTTTGTGGAGGCAATGAACCAACTAGTTGGAGACACTCATGGTTGACAAGAGCTTATTATTTTGATTCATGAATATCTAAAGCTAGATTTTCAAAAAGGCCTTTACCCCTTACCAGTTTTGTCATTTTGATATCAACATCATACTCTATCACTTTTATCATCCACCTTGCCCTCTTTTCACTGAGGTCTTTGCTCAAAAGAAACTCTTTGGTACTGGGATGAGAGACCATGACATGAATCTTGTTATTTGACACCATATATCTGAACTTATTTAGTCCTCTTACAACAATGAAGACATGTTTCTCCATAAAGGTGTATTTGACTTCATAATCTTCTAAACCTTGACTGAAGAATGTAATTGTCTACTCCACACCCTCATCATTCTTCTGCATCAGCATGACTGAGATAGTATCAAGGTTATAAAATGAATACAAAATGAAGTCCTTAGTAGACTTAGGATTTACAAGGGTAGGAGTTTCTATAATTGCTTTCTTTATGGTTTCAAAACTGATCTTACCCTCTTTATTCCAAGAGAAGACTTGGTTCTTCTTGAGCATAGCTGTGATAGGTTTTACTAAAGATGAAAAACTAGGTATGAATATCCAAAAAATAATTATTTTTCCCAAGAAACTTTGAAGACCTTTCTTATGCAAGGGTAATGATAAGCCTAGAATATCCTCTATTCTCTTAGGATCAATAGTCAAACCATCCTTAGAAAAAATATATCTTAGGAGCTTACCTTCGTGAACAGTAAAGATTCACTTATTTAGATTAAGAGATACCCCATACTATCTACATCTTCCAAACACTTTCCTTAAGTATTGCATGTGTTCATTTTCATCCTTAGAAAATATTGTTATATCATCTAGATAAACCAGTAGTATCTCATTGATCAAACCTTTGAAATCCATGTCCATTGCTCTCTAAAAAGTGGCAGTGGCATTAGATAGACCAAAAGGCATCTTCCTATAAGCAAAGGTCCCCCATTTGGCATTGAATTTTTTCTTAAACTGGTCATCTTCATTAACTAAAATCTAATTGTAGCCTGAATAGCCATCTAGAAGAGAGAAATGTTGAGAACATAAAACCATCTACAAAATTCACTCCATTAAGGGTAGAGGATAGAGATATTTGAGTGATACTCGATTAAGATCTCTAAAGTCTATACAAAGCCTTATGTCCCCATTCTTATTTATAATAGGTACAAGGTTAGCCACCCATGTTGAATACTTGATGGTAAATATTATCTTAGATTCAAGGAGCTTGGTGAGCTTCATCCTCGTGAATTTCTCAACCTTGGGGTTGATGGGTCCTTACTTTTATCTACCCATTTTAACTCCCAGTTCCAACTCGATGGTATGTTTTGCTAGGATAGGATCAAATCCTTTGAGTTCCTTATATTTTAAAGCAAAGATATCATGAAACTCTCTACATAGTTCAATGAATGCTTACTTTTCTAATGTAAAACATACCTTGCCTAGTTTGAGGAGTCTATCTTTGAAGATCAAGACCCTTTTTTAACTATCCTCTTTTGTAGATACACTCACTTTCTATTTCCTCTTCTAATAATTCTCATTAAAGATACTTTATAAGGTCACCAAACCCTTATGTATCTTATTGGCCCTTAGTTGCACAATCTGGTCACCCAACTATTCTTGGAGCCTCCTCTGATTTCTTGAAGAAAACTCAGCCTCATTCTACAAGAAGAATGCAATGTGTTTGTCACTATCAAACACTTTACAAGGAACTTCATTATTAGGGATAGAAGATCAAATAATTATCTTAATATGAGATTGCTTTCCTTCCTTCTTTCTGATAATTGGAGTGTTAAATTGAGCTCCTATCGTAGCTAGTCTATCAGCATGACTATTTTGTTCCCTTGAGACTAAGTGAATGTTGAATGCATTAAAATCTTAAAGAAGATCCCATACCCTATGCCTATATGACTTAAGCAAAGGTTTCTTGGCATCAATCACATTCCTCACCTGATACACAACCAACTCATTGTCTCTATACACTTACAAAATCTTGATCCCTTTTCTCCTTGCCCAGTTAAGGTCATGAATCAAAAATTCATACTCAGCCACACTACAAGTGAAACTAAAATGAAATTTGTACGAAGCATAATATTTTTGTTTAGATGGAGAGACCAACATAACACTAGCACCTGCACCAACCTTACTTATTAAACTATCAAAAAAAATCTTCCAAAGTTCATCACCTTTACCCTCTTCCTTGACAAGTAGAGGTGTTTCTATTACTTCCTTATGTACACAATATATTCCTATATCAATTTATTCCATGAGATCATAAGCATCCTAATCATAATTATTAGTACCATATTCATCAAGAAACAAATATGTAATTCCCTCAAGCCTGGAAGAAGTACCATCATCTAAAATAGAATCATTTCCTTCATGAATAACACAATTCAAATTAGGACTTGTCTCAATATAAGGTTCAATATAAAACCTTAAAATATTTTATGTCCTAATTGTCACCCTAGTTCTATATCTTTTTTGAAAGCCAAGAAAGACCAGTCAACTGAGAGATATCCACCTATCTTGGCTTTAAAGTCCCTTGATAGGCAAATTGCAAAGTAGGTTGAGAGATCAACCACAACTATATCCTGCAAGATAGGAAAACTAGGAAACTATGTAAGAAAACTTTTAAGCCTTTTATTATCCCTACTATCTTAAAAGGTGTACCATCTAATTAAATGACCCCTTTTTATGTGGCTCATATTTTAGGTCCAGATTGTCAACTACAATTTTGGGCATGACAGAAGTAGAAGTTCCACTATCCACTATGCAGTTATGTACCAATTTGTCACCCATAATGAGGGTGAGGTAAAATGGTGGAGGTTTCTTAGCTCTAGTGGATGGTTCCACAATGGTAATAGGAGTATTTTCAAGACTAAAATGGCTGGAACTTTGCTTTGAGGTTAGGGCACTAGTAGGGATAGTAGATAGTTTTTTTTGTAGGAGCTCATTTTGACCAAGCATATGAAGGGCATTCCAAAGATAAATGGATGCCTTAGTGTTCTTCAAAGAATATATAATGTTTAAATAATCCAAACGTACTTTATCTTGGGTTTTTTTAGGTAGATAAATACTTTTAACTTGAGGGATAGGGCAAAACCTTACCATATTTTGACTTGTTAGAGGTGTAAAAGCCTTTGGAACTACTGCATAAGCCTTTCAAATGGTCACACTTGTAGTTGTGTCCTATTTCCTTGTAGGAGTATTGGTTGAGCCTATAGGCATGATAATTATACCTCTTAAAGCCCTTTTCTTGGCCCTTATATTTTCTATGATAGAGTCCCCTTAATTTAGCATAAAAGTGTCTTCAACTAGAAAGTTGGTGAAGATTTCTCCTTGAGGTTGCCAACCCTCATTAGCTTGCATTATCACCTCATCTTCATTTGATAGGAGGGGGATAACTTACCCTTGAGACACCAAAGATTACTCTCTATTTTTATTAGCATCCATGAATTGGTCTTGCTGCCAATCTTCTTCCTGCACCAAATTGTTATGAACTGGTGCCATCTCCTTTACATTGGTGGTAGATTTAGGATTATATGTATTAGCAAGTCTATTGGGATTAGTATTACATTGGCCTCTCCCTCTTCCATATTGTTGACCATACTATTATTGATAGGGGTGAGGGTTTTGATAAGCACCTTGTTACATATTAGCTTGTCTATTTTGAGCCTCTAAGGCTAGGAACTTGGTTTTCCAATCAACATTAATTTTTCCTTGCCTAGGAGCCACCTTAGTTTTGGTATTGACATTAGGAACTTGGGATACATCTAGAGTACTAGCTGAAGCATGAGAAAAAGGAGGCATATACACATTAGGTGGAAACCTTTTAACTTGGATGAGATTATTTTCATCTTTGATAGAAAGCTCATATTATTTAGGGAGGGTGGATCCTCTCATAGATTAAAGCATAATAGCAATTTCAATCTTAATGGCTTTTAAATAAGTAAGGAACACAAAACTAGTAGTGGTCTCATAGGAGGAGGTAACCTATGCCAAGTTTTTTGAAACCTTTCATTAAATTCATGTACTATTTCCTTGGGCCCCCTCTTTATCACATTGATCTAATATATGAAGGAAGCATGGTCACTTTCATTTCCAAATATGGAAGTCAGCAACACTCCAAACTCATCCCATGTTGTGATGCATCCACCTTCTAGAGTCCTATATCAATCAAGATCTTTACCTTTAAGGGACATGGAAAAGATCCTAATAGCAATTTTTTCTTGAACAATATTGTGGAAACTACAAAAATTAGAGACATCTCTAATGTCATCACTAGGTGTGACATTAATCTCACCATTAAATGTGGGAACACCTTTTGTGGCATTAGGAGGGATGGCATCATATGCATGAAGTTGGATTGGATTATTAGTGTTGAAGGCATGGAAAGTATGAGGTCTAGACATATCTTCTTCTACAAGATCTTCAAATTCTTCATCCTCTTCCTCTTCTTCCTCTCTAGAAAAATATACTCATTCTTCAAAGGGTAGATTAGGCTATGGATGCTAAATGGAAAGAGGGATCTCAGGCTGAATGGGTGGGTTAATAGGATTGGATGGTCTAATAGAGGATGAACTAGTAAGGACCATGAGTTATGAGGGGGAAAGTAAATAACATAATAATGGTCTAAAACTATGTTTACCTTTAGGAGTCACCAAATGGTAAGTAGCACACCAATTTATAGATGGTGTTTTTCAAGACCACCATTCACCTTGACAAGTTGTCTTGAAGACAATAGGGTTCCACTAGGTGTGCCAAAATTATTGTCACTGAATATTGCACCCTAGAAGAGTTTGTTCAAGATTCTTCCAAATTTGGGCAACATGGGAACATTTTGAGGTATGTGGGTGTACCTATATCAAAAATGAGCCTCTAGGTTTAAGGGCTATCTCCCTGAATATATTGTGTAATGTTTTCCACTTAAGTTACTACTTATTTATGGTGAAAAGAGTTATAAAATGCATAAATTGCAACCACTCTAAAGAAGGTGATGCACTAATAATGTCTTCCACATGACCATCATATTTATACCATACTGAAATAGTAAATAAAAACTTAGTCTCTTTATAATAGATTCTAACATGAGTATTTCAATATAAAGGTGAGATGTGAACAACAACACAAGGTAAATGAACCAGAGGGAAGATTTTACACTCAAAGGATAATTATACACTTGAAAAGCTTTACACACTAGACTACACTCTATATGACCTATTATACTAAGAACTCTTGCTCAGACATGAAAGGACAAGGGAAAGAAGGATAGATAATTATCACTTCTCATCACCATACATCACTTGCATAATTAGACCATTGTTTAAAACTTAGAAATGGACTTGTATTAATGTTAAAAATATAATATAACATCAATCTAGTAGGGATTTACTATACATGGTGTGGTTGTGTTTATAATAGCTCAAGAGCTATATTTATAGGAGAAAGGCCATAAGAGAAAAGGGCCTTGGTGCTGAAAAGGGGAATCAATAAGTTCAAATGATTGAATTATAATTACAACTACCTCTATAAATTATGCTCTTGCAGACCATTTATTGACCCCAATCATTTTTAGTGGTTAAACAGTTATAATATTCCCTCTTTGATCCTCCCTAATGGTTACAATAGTGGAATCAAAAATTCCAATTGTGGTTCAACATCAATGTGGTTAGAATAATCAAATCAATCTATTATGGCTTTATCCTAATGCTAAACTACTACAAATTGGTTTGTCATGACATATACAGTAGAGAGAAGAGGTCCCTTTCAAGAAGTTGGTCCTGGAAATGAAACCATGGAGCCTACATGTCCACCGTGGTGGCATCCTTCAAAATGTTGGCTTTGGTTCAAATTAAACCATGCTTGAACTTGACTTCATACATTTTTGTTTAATTTTCCCCATAAAGAATTACTTTTTAAACCTTTGTCTAAGTCACGTAATATCCTTTGATCTGATTGGTCATTGAGAATTGGCTTGAATCCTTAACTCTTTGACTCAACTCACTCCATGAGATCTTCCAAGTATGAATGAACATGAGCCTTTGGATTTATCTTTGAATTGTCAACCTTATTCCTACCTATGCCACATGTCAAATGCATGTTAATCCTCAAGATACTACTATCAGTCTTCTAGCTTATGTATGTATGCCATGTGTTTATCTCTTGAGCTATCTAACTATTTGACTCATCTCACACCATTAGATCTACTCAAGGTGAATGAACATGATCCATTAATCTTCTTACAGTTGAACACATCCTTGAAACTTGTCACACATTCATTTTCCCTTGAGATTCGCTAACCCCTTTGATCTCCACTCACCATTAGATATAAATGCTCAATAAAATTCCAACCATTAATCTATCAGGACCCACCATTTGAAATCCAATGGCTAGTTCATGATCCTAAAATTGATATCCTTACTCCCATCAAATGACATTTTCATGATCATCATTGATGATCATACAACTATCAAATTTAAGGTCAATAGGATTTGTCTTGCTCTATCTTTAAATTTGACACCCCACCGTGTTGTCCCCCAAAAATATCACTCATTTTTGGGACAACATATGAACTATTTTGGGCCCTGCAAGACCAAAATTATCTCTTCCCTTTTCAAAATTTGTTCTGAGCATTCAAATTCATCATTTTTTAAGATTCTCAAAATTCTATGGACTCAACATGCTTGAAATTAGCAGGTTCAACAGGTTCAAAGGCTTTTGCAAGTGAGTTCAATCAAAAGAACAAGTTTCCAACACTTAGTCATTTCTAGGATTGGTTCGATACCTTGGTTCAACCAAAAGAATTCAATCAGCAAGCTTCTAAGCAAGGATTGAACCATTGAACTGTTGAACCTTGAACCAAAAAGGTTCAAGGGTTCAATGGGTTCAAGGTTCAACGTGTCGGCAAGAGTTAAGCACTTTATCAAGGTTCAAAGTTCAAACATTTAAAGGTTCCACAGCTTCAAACACTTAACAAAAAATAAAGGCTTGAACCGTTGAACCTTGAACCATTTTGATTCAATGGTTTAACAGGTTCAATGACCAAATGGTTCAATGCATTTGGTTCAAAAAGATCAAAAGGGACTTAGCCAAATAAAAAGAATGAACCGATTGAACTGTTGAACCTTGAACTAAAAGGTTCAATGAGTTCATAGGTTCAAACGTTCAACCAGTGCGATGAAGATCAAAGAGCTTAGAAAGAACAAGGAAGTGATGGACAAAGGATGAACCAATGAATTGATTAAACCTTGAACTAAAAGAGTTCAAAGTTTAATGGTTCATGTGTTCAAAGGTTTAAAGGCTACCTCAGTCAAGGAAAGAAGTAGTATACAGGTTGTTTCAGTTAGTTGGTTCAATCAGTGGGTTCAAGGGGCTGCCCCAAAGCCAAAGAGTTAAGTGCCCTTACGGAGGGCAGGGAACATTGGTTCACAGGTCAAAGAGAAGATAGAAAAAGATAGAATTCCTTTAGATTTGTTCTAAGGCCCAAAAGGAACAATTCCTTCAGACTTTTTGTGAAAGAGGCCAAAAGAATCCCTTTGAAAAGTTTTTTCCATGAGAAAATGAACAAGGAAAAAATCCTTCAAATATTTTATCCGAAGGAATTCACTCGAGAAAAACACTCAAAGAAATTGAAGGGAATGAGTGGCTAAGGAAAGGAATGCCCAAAAGGAAAAAGCCTAAGAGCAGAAGCTGCCAAGTGTCATCTGTTGAGACACTTTATAGTTTATTTCCAAGAAGCAGCAGAACATGCCATGTGTCATATTGTAACTCAGCGGAGTGTGACAAGTGTTGACATTCATGTTTTAGGCTTCTTATAAGATTTAAATCTTCTTTCAATAAACTTCTCATAGAATCATGTGAAAATCACCAAGTGGCAATAGCGGAAGGTTATAATATGTTTTTCTACAAAGCCATGGAAGATGCCACATGTCCCTTGAAAAGCTCGATGGAGCACGACAAGTGTCAATATCCACAGTCTCTCCCTTTTGTTTCATAAGGACTGTGGTGGGTCCTAGGTGAGTTATTAAGGTTAAGCAGAGTGCGACAAGTGTCAACATCTTCATGAATCCAAAATAAGTCCCAAATGTTTCTACAATGTTTTTAGGATCTCGGTGGAAGCCACCATGTGTCATCTTCTACAGGACTCTCAAAGGTGTTTAAGGCTTTGTGGAACATGCCACATGTCCCGTTAAAACTCATCAGAACACAACAAGTGTCTACATCCACATTTCAAGTTTCTTATAAGGCTTCTTTCACTAAGCTTCTCTCATATTTTTGCAGAGGGTGCCACGTGGCAATTGCAAAAGATTTTAATATGTGTTTCTAAAAAGTAAGCAGGAAAGACACGAAGGAATTTTTAAGGAGGATGAGGAATTGTTTGTCTCCTTTAGAGTAAAGGAAAAGTGGATAGCTGTGTGGATAGTGCAGGTGATAGAGGCTCAAGAGAAGACATTTGAGATGAATCAACATGCCATAGTTAAGGTAGCTGCCCTATTCCAGCATGGCCCTCCCTGACAAAACCAAAAATGCATCCAAGGCATTAATGCACGGCATGGGACGCTTCATGGGACAAAGGGCGAAGCCTTCCTTGGCCTCTATATAATATAATCTCTTGTATCATTTTAAGGGAGATCTTCCCATTACCAGAAGCAAAACTCTACCCAAATTGAAAGGCATCACTGAGACTTTGAGCTTAGATTGTTTATCATATTTCTTTGTTTGAATCAAAAAGCAAGTTACTTTCAAACTTTGTGCTATCATATCTTGCATCATTCTAGGAGATTGTTCTTATGTCTATTTCCTAAATGTATTCTTGTTTATGCAATTTAACAAGTAGAGCTAGTGGAAGTGATAAGGAAGGTGTCCTAAAGCCAGCTACTTTTAGACTTTGTGCTTTCATAGTTGTCTTCAGCGTGTGTTTATTTTCTATTTCTATGTAAAGGACCTTGGGATGAGTTTGTGCCCCTATTGTTCTTCGTATCTCACTCTTGGGTAGTCAAGGTGGAAACTTTGTGCTACATCTTAGATTATTGGTTACTCTATACTCTGTTACCAGTTACTTATCCTACCTAAAAGAACTCCTATTATCCCCTACAAGAACACTTTTGAAGGAAGAGAAGTGCCTTCAGTGTTCTCACCAGGATTTTATCCTTTGTTTGTAAACATCATCTCTAAAAGAAGAGAGATGGATGGTATATCCTACCCCTGAGTGTTATTTTCAACTTATATATATAGTATATAATGCATTTATACCTATAGGGAACCTCCCCTTGATGAGAGGAGAGATTTACCCCCTTTGGATGTGGTAAACCTGCAACTTTGGATGACCAATCTCCCTATGTTGTGGTTGAAGAGACCTATTTTGCTCATTAGTTAGCTGGTTGACAAAATATTCACCCAACACACTGACCATCATTTATCATCCCATAGAATGTAAGTGACATCTTGTGGATCATCAAATTTTAAGCACAAATATATTTTTGCCTGAGCTTATTTTGATGTTAGCATGAACATTTTTGGATTTTTGAACTTTAACAATCATTTGATGGGGATTGAATTTGACATTTGTGGGGCCGTCTTGGACTTTTTGAAATCAAATGACTATTTCTTAAGGCCCAAACTTGACATTTGCATAATTGTCTAGATCACAAATCCATGGGTTATTTCCTTAGGACCTTTTACTGGACATTTTATATGGGCTTTGTGTCTTGACCACTTTCTTTGGAGGAAATAGCTTACCATATCCTTTCCTTGAGAAATTCTTTTAGACAAAATGTTTGAAAGAATTTTGCCTTAGTTTTTTGCTTTAGGACAAAAGCTTCAAAAGAAATCTACCTTCAAGAAAATTATCCCAGACAATTTTCCCAAAGGAATTGTGTCCTTAGATATGTCCTTCAACCCTTTTGAAATTCCCTTCTAAACTCCTACATTGGACCCTTTTTCCAAGAAACTACCCTTTGGAAACCTTGAAGCAAACCATTTTCCTAAGAAAAGTACCCTTCAAGAAAATTATCTAGGACATTTTCTTGAAAAATACATCTTTCAAGATGTTTTAATATGACCTTTTTCTCAAGAAATGACCCTTCAATAAAATTGCATTGGACCTTTTGGCAGAGAAAAGTACCCTTCGGAAAAACTGTAGAAGACACTTTGCTTTTTATCATCTTTGTGTGGAGCACTTTCTTTGAAGGAATTCTAAATGCTATACTTGGCCAAAAGTTTAAAAATGTAAACTTAGGCAAATATTGGACTTGTTACTGCAACTATTCAGTACCATGAAAATATGATACTTGCATATATGAACAAAATGATTCTTAAGACACTAGAAGACACAAGGACTAAGCTAGGACATGACCAACTTAAAATGGCATATGAAATGACATCAAATGAGCTATAACATGCACTACAACATTATAAAAAACCCCTATAAAAGGGTCTAATTGTATGGGTTGATCCTTTTTTCTTGTGGAAAAAATGGTCAACAAGGGCATGGTAAGAAGTCTGATAGCAATGTTCTCCTGAGTGATATTGTGGAAGCTACAAAAGTTAGAGACATCTCTAATATGCTCACTAGTGTAATGTGACTCTCACCATTAAATAGGGGTACACCTTTTGTGGAATTTAGAGGAATAACATCATATGCTTTAAGGTGAATTGGATTTTATGTATTGAAATCAGGGAAAGCATGAGGTCTAGCCATTTCTTCTTCAAACTCTTCAAAATATTCATTATCTTCAATCTCCTTAATTTCTTCAACCTTTTCCTCTCTAGAAAAATCTATTGTTTCTCCAAAGTACAAATTATTAAGAGGGTATTAAAATTCAAGGGGAAGTTCAAGCTAAAAGAGTGGATCAATGAGATTGAGAACTTTTCTAGAGGATGACCTAGTGAGAACCATGAATTATGAGAATAACTTTATAATAGTACAGTGGCCTCAAACTAGATTTACCTTGATGGAGTTACCAAATTCTAAATAGCACATCAACCTGTAGCTGATGTTGTCAAGACCAACATTAACCTTAACTAGTCTTGGAGATAAGTCCCATTGAGCATGCCAGAACTATTATCACCAAATCTCACACCCTAAAAGAGGTTATTCAAGACTCTTCTAGATTTGGGTAACATGGGAATATTTCTAGGTATGTGGGTGTACCTATTATGGAAATGAACCTCTAGATTTAACGGTCCACTCCTTGAATATATATTGTAATTCTTATTACCGAAACTAGAGTTTACTTGTGGAGAAAAGAGTTAGAAATTACATGAATTAAATCTATCCTAGGAGTTGATGAACCAAAAGGTTTTCCACATGACTGTTGCACTTATTTTACAAAGAATCAATCCCTGTAACACTAGCCTAAAAGTTTTAAGAATGCACTAGCATTAACATTTTGATACGAAGGTGAGATGTACAAAGAATATCTAAGGTAAGTAAGACCATAGATCAATTGTAGATACTAAGGCTCATTATAAACTTAAGATAGATTCATACACTTGACTACACTTCATATGACTTACTGGGCTAAAATCATTTGCAACAAGCATGGAAGGACTAAGAGAAAGCAAGGACAGATCGATATCACTTTGTTATTCACTATATATCTCTTTATGTAAGATAACAAGATGAGATATGAACTCAAAATAGATTGCATTTATTTTTTTAAGGCAAAGTACAATGTTGAAACTAGCAAGGCTTCATCGTACAATGTGGTATATTTTTACAAAGGCCAAAATGGTAGCTACTTATATAACTTCAAAGAGAGAAGAAAAGAAGTTAAAGAGTCATTGGAACACATGTCCAGACATGATAACCAAATACATTGTAGGTATAATTGAGTGTGAAATGGACCATGAATTCCTCTTAAGATAAATGTCCCTATAAACCATGACAAACTTTTCCAAAATGGTGCAGAGATTATTTGGTTAGCCTTTGTGGAATTACTTTCATCATGGACCATCTCTCGAGCATTTGAAATTAAACCAAGAGATTTGACACATATGCGCTATTTGAGGGAGTTTGAAACATGTTATAATAGTCATAACATGTTTTAGTAACTGCTATCTATATTCTAGACACCATCTATAGTCGTTCATTGCTTTCTTGGACCTCATTCTTCACATTTGGTAGTCACTGTTCATCCCAGATCTCATCTAAGCTCTTATGGTAGTGCATGAGTCTAAAGATCTTTCTCTACTTCAAAATACTTGATACTATGTAGTTATCCATGTAGCCTTCGTTTGCCATGTTGCTCCTTACATTCTAAAATATGCTTGTCACCATTTGGAAATGTGTTCATCTTGTCCATCTAGAAACTAGTCAGATTTGGCCTATCAATCTCTTCTATAATCTCTTTGCTTCAAATTTCAATGTTATCCATTGATTACTAATCCAAATTCCTAAGATCATGATAGTTGGCAAAAGTGCATTTGATTAGAGCCCCTTGACCTTTGACTATCACTTGCATCATCAATCTTGATCTATATGATCAAGCACCAGCCATCAATCTTACTCTTGACTTGTCAACTTTATTCTAGCTTATGCCACATGTCAAATGCATGTTGATTCTCAATATTTTCTATCAGCCTATAGCCTCACGTGCTTACACCATGTGTCAACCCCTCGAGCTCCTTGACTATTTCACCCATCTCGCACTTTGGATTAAGATGTATGAAGTAATGTAGACTGTTAGATCAACTGGGAACCAATGTTTAAAACCCAATTGCTATTTCACAATCTCAAAATTGATGTCCTTGATCCTATCATTTTACATCCATGTGATCGTCATTGATGTCCTACAGACCATCAAATTTAAACTTCAACATTTTTCCTTTGCTCTATCTAAAACTTGATGTCTATGTGACTATCATTTGACTTCCTTGCAAGCATATTTGACATCCTGTAAGCCATCAAATATAGGCTCGTATGGATTTATATAGTGTCTTAAATTCAACATCTATGTGAATGTATCATATTATTTGACCAACGTTGAGGATTTATATCTTGAAGTGTAGAAATCATGAAGGGACCAAATTTGTTGGAGATGTTCCTAAGACCAAAAACATTGTGCCCACTTGATCCACTAGCTTTGAGAACTTTCCAAGTGCATTTACAAAATGTTTAAGTGAGCTCACCTATGCAATTATGCATGACACTTTGACGACAGTCTAGTTCAAAATGTCTAAGTATGGAAATTTAGTGAATTTTAACTAAGGAGCCAACTTTGCTTATGTATAACTTTTGTCTCACTTCGTTGCATGACCCAAAACATAGTACATATATTATTGGGACCAAATTGAACAAACCCATATGATCATTTTATCTATAAACTTCCACATATGCAATATTTAACATCATCAAACTACTCACTTGGCTCTATTTGAGCCCCTTGGTAAATTAGCTAAGTATGGAAACTTAGAGAGAAATGTCTGAGAGGCTAACTTTGAACCCTCATATCTTTTATTACGCTTAGACACATGGCCTAAAATTTGGCACATAGTAACTTGGGACTAAATTGATCACAACCATATAACCAATTCTCTCTAACTCATCTACACGTGAAAATGATAATGTCAGCAAACTACCTACTTAAAATTTCTTCCACTAGACCCAAATGTCTAGATGAACACAATGAAGAACCAGATGAATACCATGCACTTCCACTTTCATGTATGACTTTTAAAATGACCCTTAAGATATAAAATGTCATAAGGACTAAACTAGATAGTAACCAAAACTAGAATTGCATATGAAATGACATCAAATGAATTGCAACACACCCTATGACATTATAATCATCCCCCTATTAAATATTTTACTATAGGTGGGTTGATCCATTTTAACTTGTGTTAAAAATGGTCAATAGTAGTAAACTCAAGAAATTTGATCTCTACTTCATCTAGACACTTATCAACTTTAACCTTTGACTCATTCCCATATTGTACCAACCATGCATTTGCCATAACTCCAGCCTTTCTAGATAATTTTCTAAGCATTCTAGCAAAAATGAAAAATTGTGTAGCTCTTGTATCAATTAAAATAGAAACTAGATGATTGAATAAAATACCTAATATTTCTATGTGTGAAACTTGATATTTAACCTATCAATTATTAATAGATGCATGAATCCACTACTGAAATGTACCTTGCTAAGAAGTTGAACCCTTATTCTTTGATTTGTCCTTAAGACATTCTCGATTAAAATGTTCACCTCCACAAATGAAGTAACCTATAATCGATCCTTTCCTCTTGGCATGTTGGTTTCCCTTGAAACCATTACCAAGATTCTTATTCCCTAAACCATTGTTAAACTTGGTGTTCTATTGATTCTTGAACTGACCCTTGGAATCTATGCTCCTATGCTTCCAGTTCTTCTTCTTGAAAGTTGTTTTAGAACTTCCAAATTTATTTGAGCTTATCTCTAACTTGGGAAAGATATTTTAGTTTATTTTCTTTTTTAACCACCTTATCAAACACCTAATCCATGGTATATGGACCATGCACATCTACTTCACCACCTATTTGGGGTTTTAATCCCATGTTGAATTTCTTGATTTTGAACCTCTCATTTGCCTGATATTGAGGTACATACTTAAGAAGCTTGGTGAATTACTCCTAGTGTTCATTCATCAACAAATACCCTTGCTTAATATTTTATAAATATGTAAGCTTTTGGTTGAAATACAATGATGAAATCCATTGTGACCTAAATAATGTCACAAACTATTCAAGGTTCATCTTGAGCTTCTTGTTTGCCCATCAAGTCTCTACTTCACCAGAAAACTAAGAAGATCCCTAGAATAATTTCATGATGCTAGAATAATTATGAATCTCAAAATGTTTCTCCTTCTCTATTAGTCATGCTTCAGCTTCATTCCCTAATATAATTCCATTGAACTTGGGTGGATTCACTTTTTTCATGTCGCATGCTAACTATACAACTACTCAAACTGTCGCATCCTATGAAAACTCCTCATGCCTCTACTCTTGAAGATGTTCCTGGTCATTAGGATGTTCTTTAGGTTATTTTTTATCATTCTCCTCTTCATTCCCATGTGCTTCATGTTATAGGGCCATTATTTGGTCCCTAATCTCTTGCATGGTTGTGAGGATTAAATATAACTTTGCAGCTTGCTTAGTGGTAAATTGATTTGGATCAATAGGGGGTTTTGTATTCAAATTAACCTCACCTCCTAGTCTAGTGTACACCATTGTTCTTCATGTTTATTAGGAGAACAATTTTATGTTAGTGAACACATTAAGTCACAAAGTTTGAACCTCAACTCTGATACCACAATGTAACAACCCTAATGGGTTTTACCAGAATATTGCAATTTTTTTTTTTGAAATCAAATACACATATTCAACATATAGATTTCACCATGAGAAACCTAACTAGTGATCTTTAACTAACAATATTAATTCATTTAACCATAAAATTTATATCTAATCCACTTAGATAAGGATCGCCATGAATAGATATAAAAATCATGAACAATATTAAATAACCATAAATACTGCATCACATCATAAATGAAATAGTACAATTTTAGCCATAGTTGATACATCATTACAGCCTTTGATGTATAATCATAATGAATAAAAACTATAGTTTACAATAATAAATAATAATATCAAAAATGATAAAAACATGATACAAAGCTCCTCTAAGTAGAGTCTCCATGACTCAAGTATCAATATGTAATCTCAAGTGTAGTCTCAAGTATAATGATTCAACTAGGAGAGAGAGCATCATCTGAGCACTTTTCCACACTAATCATGGACCATAGATCCCCTACACTATCTCCCAAACAAGGGGATGGCCATCCTTTCATGGATGGGTAGATAATGATGGTGCGAGAATCTAGAGTAACAAACCATAACTTGAGTGTTAAATATATCTAATACATAATGTGTACCATAAATAAATCCATTCTATTATGATATCTCACAAATATGAAAAGTATAACAACATATAAAATTACAATGTTTAACAAACATTACTTTGGCCAAAGTTTTTACTAATAAATGATCTCTAGGATCAGTCAAATTCATACACACCACTTGATTGGATCATACCTTATATTGCATTGATGGCACTAATTAAGCTAGTGAAATCCATCCACTTCTTAATTAGGGTTATGAATGCAAGAATTGGTAAAATATATAATAATATAAAAACTAATAGATTCATTAATAATATTTCACTTTAGATAATTAAAATTAAGTTAAGTACAAAAATATCATGTACATTCATTTACCCTGTCAAATGAAGTGAATGGAATCCAAACATCTAGTTTATTACCAATAATAAATAAAATATAAAAAATAGTCCTCAATAACATACCATCTTGGTAATGTTTATTTAGACCACCAGTTGTTTTAACCATTAAGCAACTTATAACATTACTTCTCCATGAAATAATATTATAATCCTAGCTAATTAAATTGTTCATACTCCACATATAATAACAGCCAGTTCAAAACATACTATGTTTTATATTTAAATCTTAAATACAATGTTCTAATGCTTTTATACTTAACCAAATATAAACAAGCATCAATTAATCACTTTTATGATAACAACATTTATAGAAATCATTCATACACCTCATGGTAATAATGCATAACACAACTGAGTATATATAATATATATGTATATATAACCAATATAATCAAATCTAATTTAATACAATCCCTTACTATATGTTTTACCAAATTATATTTATTTATTTATTTATTTATTTATTTATTTATCTGTATGTGTGTGTGTGTGTGTGTGTGTGTGTGTGTGTGTGTGTGTGTGTGTGTGTGTGTGTACTATAAAATATTTGAATGTCTTCACAATACCGTACATCTACCATTTTGTATGAAATATACTCCTAAGATGGAATCCACTGTCAAATATCTTGGAGTATTTTGTATATTTAGTGTATATGTATCCATTTATATAAATAGTCCCATAACTATATCATAAATGAAATGAACTCATATACTTGTTTTTATGAAACATGAATATTTCATACATGGTACTATTTTATCAAATTCCTTTTAAACCAAAAATATTAACATAATTGATTCAACATTCATACTTCAACTAAATTTGAACACTCGGTCGATTATACCCAGTCAGGTTCATAATAAAATCTAGTTTAAGTACAAAATCATTATGCGCAATCAAGTTTTAATAAAATAACATTTATTTACCAAATAACTATGCATTTATACATTTTACACACATGTACCAGTCCCTTTATTAACTAAGCAAACTTTATTTACTATTCAAGATAAATCCAATGACACAATACATATTTGCATATAGTTTTATGTGTAATTTAAATAAATCATGAACATGGTTTAAAACATAAACCATCCATATCAATTTATCAAAATTGAGTATATAAATTGCATAAATCCACGTGTGCATCTACAATCATTTTATCCTCATCCCATCCCCGGTACCTAATAGACTTAAACCAAAATTTCCCCACTTTATATATATACATGTATGCATAACACAGGGGTTTATAACCAAGACTATGATTTATACTTCTACATATATATTTATGCATTTGATTCTAAAAATAACATAACCCAAGTGAAACCCAAACCTTCAATTTACCTATATTGATAACATCAGAATGTATTACAGACTATCGCCTATAAAGCCTAATAGGTTTGAATACAGTGTTATACATAAATGTATACCTACATACTTGCCTTTTAAAACCTTACGAATCAAATTTACAGTGTGTGTGTGTGTGTGTGTGTGTGTGTGTGTGTGTGTGTGGTTTTATCCATATTTATACCTATGTATATATTTTTAGACCCACTGTTATATAATGAAATTCATTATTTTTATCTAGAGTCCAAATAGTTATATAAACAATCAAACCAAACACTATCTAAATTTACAAATCATATTTTAAATACCAAAATGACTATATACAAGATTCAAATATATAAACTCAAGCCATTATATATATATATATATATATATATATATATATATATATATATATATATATATATATAGCCAGTATTGCTTCCAATATGAATAATTTTTTTGAACTTTAAGAGGATTTTAAAATTTAATGGAAGCTTATATAGTCATAGCATTTCTATGGATTTTCCTAAAAACCCTCAAGTTACCCTGAGTCAAATGTGGGGTTATGTGGAGGTTGAGCCTTCCACAGGGCTCCACAAACAACCCAACTATTTGAGAATTCACACAAGAAAACCCAATAACCAAAATTCAAAAAATCATTCAAATTACATTCAAGAATTTAATTACTGAACTAACTTGGTAAAAGTATGTTTCCAAATAAATCTAGACAAAAATCCTTCTCTTTGCACTTGTTTACCATCTTCTTCTCCTTTTATCTCTTTTTCTTTGTCTGTCATGAGCCATATTCTTTCACAGTCCCCATTATTTTCTTATCTCCTTTTTCCTTCCACCTTCTTGCCACCATTTCTTGCCACTTCAACTGACTGATAAATGCATGCCACAAATGGCTCAATAGAACTCCATGTATTATTTTGTTCACCACCATGCAAATACCCAGTAAAAACTCCATGATTTTTCCAAATGATGCTTAAACTCAAAGTCAATGAGTGGTTAGTAACCCTGGTCACCCGAAACTTCCTTTCCATTGATTATAATAATCATAATATAATCCTTAAAATAATTGCATGCTTTTTAACTTAAGTGACAACCTCATCTATTTACAAATAAATAAACAACAATAAAACCTTTTTGTCATGCCATTCACATCCATCGACTTAGTCAATTTATCCTTCCATGCTAAGTTGACCATTCGACTAACTTATAAATTAAATAGATGCCAATGTATTCAAATACCATAGTTTATGTTACTATGTCAACCACAAAACACTTTACAACACAATATTTTTGATGAATTCAATATTTATATCTATTAAACAATGTTAGTTATCTTTCAAAATTATAATATAATATCATAATAATTATTAAAATTATTATTACCTATATCATTTAGATCAATAACAATGGAATTTGTCTATACTTTTTCTTAATGCCTACATGACATCAAAACATTACAATATATAGCCATTTCAAATAAGACAATAAGGTCAGCATAACATAAATAATTTCACTCATTCAACCAAACAATTATGCCAAATAAGATAAACTATGCTTGATCACTAAATTAGTGAATTCACCTAAATAAACAACATGATCATTAATAGAAACTAAATTTAAAGAAATCATAAAAGAACACAATATTCATTTAAATGTAAAACTAAGCATACTATAACTATCTATCAAACAAATCAATCATCAATTAAAAATGTGGTGTAAGGGTTTACAAATTAATTCTCTGTCATCCCACAACATCTCTATATAACCACCCTCTCTGATGATGCTCTCCCTCCATCATGATCTAAAGGAAGAATCTATCATGCATCCACATCATGACAATGAAGGTATTTAGCCTGAAACATCATCATATCCATAAAATAATATTTTATAACTAATAAAACATGATCATAAAGTATAGAATATAATAGTACTACTAACTCATAACATGTAATCATGTAAATTAAACAACACAAACTATCCCATAATTAGTATATGTCATCAATTTTAATCAAATATTAGTTAATCAACTAATCAAACTCAATAATCCATGGATTAAATAGGTTATCTAGATTAGAGAGAAATTAAGATGTGGCAATCTAGCTAGACCTTGAGGTTGGTATTGTGGTGAGTTCAGAATCCATTAAGGACCTATTTAGTGCACACCAATCATATCAACCTCTAGACCTAGGATATTTTTCTTCACTGTAGACATCTACTATGCAACAATTATGAAAAAATTCTTTGTGATATCTACTTTAAAATCCTATAAAGCTTTGCAAATTTTCTCATCATGGTTCAGAGATTTGCATAAATTACATTACAAGTTCTTTAGACTCTTTACATATTTTTGTAACAGATGACACTACAATGTTACGTGTCCTACTACTATGCATATCTCATAGAATTTTGTTTTGAATTTGGGGCAATCATTATGATGATGCCCTTCCTTGCCACATTCCATGCATCATAGTCCAAACTTGGGTTTATCTTCCTCATGATATTGTTATATTACTTTCATGAAGGCTTGTAATGTATTATCAATATTAGAGCTAGATGTTAAAGCTTCTTCATAGTCTTTAATCTATTCAACCCTGATAATAGCAACTCAAGTATCTGCTTTAGTATCAAACTAGGTTTGAGATATCACAAACCAGATTCTTATTCACATTACTTCTACGAACCATGCAGCCTTATCTTTGTCTTATAAGAAAACTCAACCCTATTCATGACATCTAAAAATATGTGATCATAGTCACATACTGTCTCTCATGGCCTCTTTTGGATTTTTGCAAATCCTAGAGGGTCTGACTTATACATTTCTTAATTTTGAACTCTATGATAAGCCATTCTTTCACTTTTTATAGAGAAGCCTTATTAATATCTCTATGATATATAAATTGTAATGCTCTTTTATTCAATGCCCTAATCAATTTGCACTTCATTACTGCTTCATCAAAAACACCTTTGGCCTACCATTTCATTTGATAAGTGAGCAAATATTGTTCAAGGTCTACAAACCCATCATACAGTGTTAGATTTATAAAATCTCCCAAATTAGCCATATTTAGATTACGAGCCAGTATTTTCAAAATTTGTTTCACAATTATAGTAATTGGTGGCTATGATCTTTATGTTATTATCTATGGGCTTAAAGGATGTACTTGCAAACTTCATGTCTAATACAAACCTTGATTTCTTACATCTTTTGTATCCTATTATTTTCTCCCAATTAAACCTATGGCTTTCAACACTTTGTGAATCGATGTTGTCTCAATTTTTGTTCCCTATCTATGAACTTTTTCTCAAAATGGTTCTTCCCAACTACAACCTACTTGACCTTACAGGAAACTACTTCTGATATAAAAAATATTTGGTAGGGGGGATGTGTACTTTTTTATTGAATGATATTTATGTGTAATATCTTCTCTCTCAAGGCTTGAACTTGTGATTTATGTATGACTTTATCCTATCTTTACACTTAATAATTCATTTTCTCCTTCTTGTAATACCCTTTTTTATAGTTGCAAACTATAATTAACTACTAGTTGTTCTACTTATACACTATTCTCATCCTCATCTTCACACATCTCATCCTTTTCTCACTAATTTTCCCTCTCTTCTCTTTTTTGACATTCATCCACATATTTCATATAATCCTTCACTCATCATTCCTTTCTTCTCAATCATCATTCTTTCCTACTCACTCTTTTGCTACTTTACTACTACTATTTTTATTCACATCTAATTGAGTATCTTTATGCTTATTCCATTTAATATATTCTTGTAGTTATTATTTTGAATCCAAAATCTTTGACTGATTATTCTTCTCTCAAGTTTCCATTCTATATTCAGGTCCAAGTTCTATCTACTCATCTACTCAACATTCATTGTCTAGTTTCACACATCCCCATAATGCCCAAAGTGACTACTCCATATTGGCTAGAGTAGGCATCATGGCCTTTTTCATAACCAACATTTTCACAAGAGTAGGTATTTGTTGCAAAAAAATTCCTCAAATTCCTCTAATAAACAAATCTTTCATAGATTTAAAATCTATATGTCCCTATGCTACAGATTAAGTTATATATTATCTATCAAGAGTAGTAACAAACTAATGGTCTATTGCTCACATCTAATCAATTTCCATCCTTTACAATTAGTCTACCTTCTCTTTAGTCCAATTTATAATTTCTATCATCCTAAGTTAAAAACAATAATATTACAATCATGTTAATCGATTAGCTAATAACTTGGGAAAACCACACTAGAATATTTCATATATTTCATCATAAATGTGTTCTTGAATAATCTCTTGAACCGTAAAACTAGTCCTCTTTGACTCTTCCTCTATAAAATTATATATTTTTGGTCCATCCATATTTCTATATCCCTTTGTCCTAGTAACCACATTAGCATAACTTCCTCCAAAGAAGTTCTATGCTCACCATACCATTGTTAGTAGAGGTTCCTGATATAACATCATAACATGCTAAGGACAAGATAAATGTGTGATAAACACATAGTCACAGGCCCCTATTAACGAATTTTGACCTCAAGGTCAAAATGTCAACTCCTATAGGAAAAAACTTTATTTCCATGTCTTTTTATCCCTATTCATATCTTTGTCATGCCTGATGAGGTCCTCAAATAGTATATTTAAAACCTTGTTATTAAAATTTAAAGTTTGTTTGGAGAGATTAAGGTAATAGTTTATCTTTGTATTATACCAGGTTAGTTATGTCATGGAGTGATGAAACTTGGTCAAGTGGTGTCATAGGTCCCTATGTGTCCTTCAAAGTCATATTTTACCCTTCATCACCTTCTAATAACATTTCATGCATGTTTAGAAAGGTTAAGGTTCTTTTGTGGATTTTAAGGTAATGTTTTATGATGAAAAAGGTAATTTTTGGCTAATTCCAACATATGACAAAGCCCCCAAACTGAATGATCTTTAATAACACTCTTTCTAGGGTCCTTTTAGTAGTTACATAACTACCATATATGTTAAAAATAAGTCATAATCTTTAATTTCAATACTTAAGATGGAGTTTCGCTCAATTATACAGACTTGTGAGCTGATCTTCAAGTAAAAAATGTTGCATAAGTGTCATTTTATCTTCGATAATTGAAATCCATGTTTGGATTGTAGGAACAGGTCTCAAGTTTACAAAATTTTCCTTTTTATCTCCATCAATCTCTTTATAAGCTTGCAAAGGCATATTTCAAGTGCTTGGTATAGATAGGAGAGAGAAGAATGGGTCCTAATCTCTTGAACAAATATGGGTACCTAATGACCTTGAGATTTCATGCATTATTTATGAGATTAAGGTAATAAGATTTATAAATAATTTCTAAGAAGTTAAGCTGGGCTAAAATTGCCTGCAATCCCCACTAGCTCAATTTTGGGAAATTTTATTGAAAGATTGAACTTGTTAGAGCATGAGAAACATTATTTGAGGTCTATATGGAGTCTACACAACCATTTAATAACTTATTCTATTGTATTGGCATGTATGGTATTGGAGTTTGGTGCATGAAAGCTTCAAAAAGATAGGTTACAGGTTGTACTTGAGGTTTCAAAGTTTTTTGTTGAATCCAATATATCCAAATTATTGGAAAATGATTCACCATCTTGCCACTCTATTGAAGGTTCTTCAATCATCTGATTACTATTGGTACTAGTTTCCAAATAATCATTTATGCTCCTAGTTTGAAGACTAGGAATATGGGATTGCATGTGTAATAATGTTAAAAAGTCTTATTTTTACCTTATCAAGGTTTTTTGAGGGTATTGACCTCATAAAGAAATAATGGAGAATGATCTTAGAATTTGGAAAAGGTTAAAATAGACCTCATAAAAGGCTTCTTAATTTGAATGTAAGCCTACAGGTCTGCCTAGACCTATATGTCTTGTAGGGGTTCTAGATTTGCACCCTAGCTAAGAAGGGGATTGTTTAGGTCCTCTACTCAAATTAAGAACAACATGGGACTAACCCTAGGCTATGGGTCACCTATCATAGTGTAAAATCTATGGAGAAGGATGGCTTCCTTTTGGATCTATCACCTAAACTAAAAATCTAACTGGGAAAAGGGAAAAAGAAACATAATAATATAAAAAAGCATGTAAAAGAGGTGATGCACCAGTAATGTGATTGTTCATCCACTTTATTTAAATTCTAATAAACATTAATGAGATCAGATCTACAACTCCACATGGTTGTTTATGCATCAATATTTTATGCAAAGGCTCACCAAATGATCAAAATCTAAGGGGGATGATGGAGAGGCCTAGTTAAAGGCACTAACCAATCAATGTATCCATTTATTAGCTTTAATAAAATGATATTTGACACTAAACATGACCAAAAAAACAATATGATCTAGTAGCTAGGTGAGATTTAGGATTTGATGAGGGAGAAGTTTCTACCACATATGCAAATCAAGCTAACAATAACACACTATATCAAAATCTTGAAATCTAAAAAAGAGTCCTTTATTTATCTCAAGAGCTTACAAAGATAAAATATAGGTAGAGTCTATTCAGGTCTAAAATAAAGATTATCAAGTTGTTTTCAAGGCTAAAAAGCTTGTATTTATAGAAATAGACTGAGAGAGAGGGAACTGTAAGTTAGAAAATGCCCAACTACTTTTGATGGATTAACAACAATTTGAGGATGTTGATGAGTCATAATCTTATCAAGAAGGCATAATTTTAAAGGGCTTTGTAAAAAAATGTAATGCTCCATGATCTTTATGTGGCCACTAGGCCATCATTTTGGGAACTCAAGCCATCTCCACCTATTCTGCTGACAAGGACCAATCCTTTATGCTTTAAAACTGATAGAGTCTCACTTGGTCTATTTTGAGTGGCTAGATGTACCTATTTTTCAAGGTTGTAACTGATCACAGATCACTTTATAGATTGAAAATGAATCATTCTATTGGTTTTCCTGTAGTTACCCTATTTATAGGAAGCTTATAAGCCATATAATCTAGATCTAAATTGTATTAAGTTAAACCCATTCTGCCATTTGAACCTTATGAAAATTGAGAGATAAATATATGCAAAGGTCCCTTTTCCATCAATCAATTATAGATCTTGGTCCATATTACATCCAAAAGACCTATTTTATTCTTGCAAGGCTTTAATGGCAACCCTAGATCCCTAAAATGTTTATTTGGTTCAACTTGAATTTCCATTTTGAGCTTGGTTCCTTTGTTATTAGATTTAATGAAGTCTAAAACTATTGTGTTGACCTTCAAATTGAGTCTCCTCACTTTGACTATCTCGCACTATTAGATCTCATGGTATGAATGAATGTAGCCCTCATTCATCTTCTACCAATTCAAAGTGTTTGAGACACCTATCACCTCATTAGCTATTTGGATTTATTTGGTCCCACTTGTGCCATCCTTGCCCTTTCTAGGTTCAATTTACTAGGTATAAATGAACATGAGCCCTTAGATCTATCTTTGAATTATCAACTCTATCTTCACTAGTGCCACTTGTCGTTGACTCATTAGCTCTTTAGATTTGCTGACCTCTTTAACTCATGCTCATCATCTGATATTTATGAGCAATTAAATGTGAGCCCTTAGATCTACCTAAGACCCACTTCTTGACACCCAATGGCTCCTTACCATGATTAAAATTGGCATTCATGTGAATGTCATTTAACATCCATGCAGATGTATTTGATGTTCCACAGACCATCAAATTTAAGCTAGCACGATTTTTGTCTGATATTTATTTTGACATCCCAAAGACTATCAATGACATCCCATAGAATGTATTTGATAGTCTGCATTAGACTATCAAATTTAAGCTCATATAGTTTTTTGTAGTGTCTTTATTTTGACTCTCACATGATTGTCATTCATTATTTGATCAACTTTGATAATTTATATCTTGAAACACAAGAATCATAGAGGGGCCAAATTTTTTGGAGATATTCATGATGTTAAAAGGAATAAACCCATTTGAACCACTGGTTAGGTAAGGCTTCTAAGTGAAGATTAAAAAAATGCAAGTTGACTGGTTCATTCATGCTCGTATGATGTCTTGGTGGCGTTCTAGCTTATTTGGCTAAGTATGGGAAACTTAGATAAAATGCTTAGGCTCCCAACTTTACACATGTGTTTCTTATTTTGTGATTCATTGACGGACCTATAAATTGGTGCATAGAAATTTGGGACTAAAATGAGTGAACCCATATGATGATTTTCTCTAAAAACTATCACACGTGTGAGATTTAATGCCAAAAACCTGACCACTTGGCTCTATTTAAACTCATGTGAAAATGGCTAAGTATAGAAAAACAATGGAATTTGGCTGAGAGGGTAACTTTGGACCTCAATATCTTTTTATGTGCTTTGGCAGATGGGTTAAAAATTGGAACATATAAACTTGGCACAAATGTGAACAAACCCATTTGACCAATTTTCCATGAATCATCCACATGTGTGAGATATACCATCAAAAGAAGTCATACTTAGACTTTATACCACTAGATTCAAATGTCAAGATGGACTCAATGAAGAAGTAGATGAACTCCATGCACTTCCATATCTATTCCAAGCACTTTTGACATCTCATAAGGCCTCTACAATTCTAGAACTATCCTTAGAAGATGAAAAATTACACTTTAAGTGGACTTAAAGTGTTTCAAAAGTTTTGTAAGCTACATGATCTTCCTCTTTTATCATTGGATCCTTCTCTCAATTAGGAACATTTCTTGGTCCTTGAAAGCTCTATATATAGGCCAACAAATGACCAACATGTCTCTTTTACACATGAAATACAACCCTTGCATTAAATCTAATGTTTCAAGGGGGCTAGATGCAGTTTATAAGGACATAAGTAAATAGAGTATGGATAATAGTGACTTGGTAAATTCACTTTTGAACTCAAATAATTATTCATAATTCCCCCAGACACACTTCAACCTTACATACACTCAGGCCTTCTTAAGGTTCTAGGCTAATTTTTAAGATTGAAAGAACATATGTAGTAAAAGCTATCAGAGATGGAAGTCATGAATCCTAATAAATACTTCGATAGTATAAAAGAGTTGTAGTGGAGATAATGTAAATATTTATTCTTGGAAATAAGTAAAACCGTAGTCACACATTTAGGCCTGTGTGTAGGCTTGTAAAGAAGTATGAGTTCTTATGAGAGGATCTAATGTTCATATGAAAATTGAGGATTGAATAGAAGTGTGGAAATAAGTCTTGAAAGGTTTTCAATATCATCAAGAGATAATTTTCAATGCCTCTATTCTTTGAAAATTTTAAAGCTCGGTCAACCCCAAATAGATACCACAAGCCTAATTGGACAATCAGAGTTGGTTTTCAAACTTGAAGAAGACAATGCAAGGTTTGGTGATTAAGTTTGAGTAGATAGACAAGTGTTTGAAGACACTAAAGATAAAATAAACCTAAAGTATTTTCATAATAATATTACCAAACAAGATACTTCAATCCTACATACACTCATCCCATAACTACACAGTTAGGAAGAATGGTGATACGCAGGTCTATTTGAGGTTTCAAGTTGATTTCTATGTTTGAAATAGAATAGAAAACATAAGCCATTAGAGAATGAGATGGTGGTGACTGATGATAACATAATATCACTATAAATTTTGTGATGAATTTCAAGGAAACCTATATAAATAGATGAAAGGGTTACAGAAAACCATTCAGAATAGAGAAGCTCCTTTGAACTCAACCAAGAGATTAATGATGTTCTATAGGCCTATTTGTCTCAAAATTATGAAGAGTTGGTATAATGAGGACAATAAAATAACATGATTGTTTTTAGGAGGTGATAAATACTATTTAAAAACACTCTATGAAGTTTCTAACTCCTTTGATAGTGGAGAAAAGAGAAAACATAGACTTTTAGGGTCAAGAAGCTAATGCAGCCAACAAACCTTCATAGTGAACAAGCAGGTTACAGAGCCTTTTGAAGGCCATTGTCCATTTAAAAACATTTTAAAACATTTTCCAAGTTTTCTCAGACATATTTAATGTCATTTTAATTGATGATGAAAATTTGGGAGGCTTTTAAGCCTAAAACTTCTCTCTCAACCTATATGTAGTCTTCCACACCCAAGAAGGTCTTTTGTGAAGCTCATAACTCCAAAAAGATGATGTATGTAAGGGAATGAAAATTTTAAATTATTAGGGGGTATTCATACTCTACTTCCATATTAATATTTTTTGAGTTAAAATACCTACAGGTTATGAACAGATGCTAAGAATACAAGGTTGTCATAGAATGCATACTTGAGCCTAAGAGACCACCAACTTTAACTTATATATCTCATGAGATTTATATTTCAAATAAGTTTTGTTTTGAGGTGGTGGAGAGGTCCCCCAACTTCTACTTTGTGACATTAGGAGAGAGAAAGAAACTCTGGTCTTTATGAACCATTGCTAAGACTAAAAACTAGTCTGAAGCTGCCTAAAAAGCAAAAAGTGACCCAATGTGAGAAAAATGATTTAAAATTAATTAAAATGGATTTATTAGACCTTGAAATGAAATTTATGACATTAAAAACACTCATTATCACCTAATTTTATCTTTGTTTGGCATATACAGGTATACAATTGTATAGAGCAGGGCAGAAAATAGGTTTGTAAGCTTGTATGTAAAGAAACAAGGTATAGATTAGATTGTAAAAAAATTTAAGAGGTATAATAAGGATTGATAAAGGCTATAAAATAATCTAAACTCATTTTAAGGTCTCCTAAGAAGTTTCATAATCTCTATAACTTGTCAAGTGAGTCAAGAAAGGAGAAATGCATTATTTTGCAAATCAAGAAGCCTATATGCAGGTCTATAAGACACTTCAAGATACATTTAATCAGTTGATTGAGTTTCCTAAGGATGTTTAAAACCTAAAAAAACTCATTACAAGCACTGTAGTCTGAAATTTACTTCCCAACACTCCAACTATCTCTCAAGCCTAAACAAGCACTTAGACTAAGGCTTTTGGCCATTTCATGGTTCACCCATCTATACAAGGTATCAAGGGATAAATATTGACATGAATAATGGTATTATAATTTTTAAAGTGAATCACACACCTCCCAAAATTTTCACATGTGTGGGAGTGATTTTAGGCCAAAACTCATTTTTGATGCAAGGAGGCTTAATTAAGGAGAGAGAATAGCAAAAAAAGGATGCTTCCACTTGATTTCAGGACTTGAAAATTGGCATGAAGTTTTAAGGGGATATTGTATCCTCAAATATTTTTTTATTTCCCCAATATCCTTATTACATTATCCTACACAAGGAGGCTTACACATTTTCATGGCTACAAGGAATGAGACCAAATGAGAGCTTTTATTACAAAATAGAATATTGGAGAGAATTTGATGACCCAAATGAGTTTATATAGGTCTGATATGATATTTATATGCCTTATATTAAGATATATTTCATTGGATAAGACAAACTCAAGTTTTGACACTTGTAGGCAAGATTGGCCTAGTGAGAACAAGATGGACTTCAAGATACCTAGCAAGAGAATAAAGTGATGTGTCAAAGGGAAACTTTAGAGATTAGATGAAAAGTGTCAAGAGTAGAGAAAGAGATTAGTTCAAAATTACCTGACCTTTAAGAATGCCACTTTTCCATTCACAAACCAAGAGAAGGGGTAGTTTTTAAGAATAAGATCAATGTGTCAAGCAAGGTTTTAAACTTCCACGCCACTTGGAGTAGAAGAGCATATTCAAGAGATCAACACTTGTCCTTGAAGACCTTATGGTTTAGTTTCATATCTCTTTCTTGTTATAGCTCTCTTTTGGACACTTGTCTCTTCCTCTCTCATAAGCCCTTCTCTCTTCTTCTCTCACTTTTTTTATATATTCAGCCTTGATAGGCTAAGTTTATATCCTCCACCTAGATATGGAAAATCCCTACCCATTTACATTCCTTTAATCAATGAGAATATTCTAGTTTTACCTCCTCCTTTGACTATTTTCAATATGCATGCTTTATTATTTGATCTTGCTAAGTGATAGCTTTTCTTCCTTGGTATGTTGTCCTTGTCTAGTGTTCATGTTCAGTTTGAAATCCTATTTTTAGGTATTTTGAAGTGTCTAAGTAGGGTTTGATGGTTGATTTAGTAGCTTAAACACTAGTGTCATGCTATGACCTTTTGACTATTCCTCCTAGCCTAAGCATTCTTCACAGCCTTCATGAGAAATACTAATGTAGATAGGCAGATTTGGAATAGTTTTTATTTCAAGTTAATATCATGTTTGAAGTGAATTTGTAGTTGTTTAGTAGTGGTAAAACTATTTTGGTGTATTACCTCTATTAGAATAGGTTTCTCTCTCTTTTCCTAACAAGTTGGTATAGTTATTTGTGATCCTAAGTGATTCATTAAGGGGAGCTATTCCTTTAACCTAGAGATTCACCTTTCTAATAGGTCACCCACAACCTTGAGGTATTTCCATGACATTCCAAATTTGAAAGGCTTGAACTACCTTCCAAAGGGTGTAAATTTGGTTGATAATAGTTTTGGCATGCCTAGTGGGATTAAGGTCTAAAGTAGTGGAAGAATTGTTGATGTTTTTCTTCTACATATCAGCCTTTAGAGGCATTGAAAACATTAATGGTGACTCTATGCTCAATTAGATGGTTCTATCAGCCTAGTCACTTGTTCAAAGTAAGTTCTATCTTAAATTCAATGTCTTGATGAGGTTTTTATAGCTATGTTGGAAGTGGAGTTCAATTTCATTCAAGATGGGGAGATTATTCAAGCCTATATTACTCCTTATCATCCTCACCATGAGTCTTATAAATCCTATAATGAATCTTACCAAGAGTATGTTGGTTCATACCCATCCTATAATACTCTTTATCAGCCTCTTTGGTAGTTCAAATACATACCTCAATAGTCTTATGAATCTTGTCATACTCTTTATTACCAAGAACATCACTTTTACCCTTCTTATGAGCCATATCAATCTTATGATGAGCCTACATCATCCCCATATGGCTATGATAATGCATATGAATAGCCTTGTCTTCAACCATGTTATCCTCCTCTTCTTCCTCCACTAGCTTCCCAATATTTTCAAGATGGAATGGATGAAATGGAGAGAAAAGTACTAGAATTATAAATAAGGGTTCTGTTCAACCTCCCAATATGAATAAGTGATTGGGTGGTTTGCAGTTGTATCTAATGATCCACTAGAGAGGAATGAGTTTTGTGATTTTGTTTTGGAGAGGATGGTGATTTAGGAAAGTCAAAAAATTGAGTTTGATCAAAATTTTAAATAAATCCATTATGTTCCTTATCAACCCTGCTATGCTCCATATCCTCAATAAGATCCTTCAATAGATCAAATTCTATATCCAAAATAACTTACTAGTGTCAAAGTCCCAACTTGGAACCAAGTAGTGAAGTCTTGGGAGAAGCAAGAGGAAGAAAGCCAAGTTACAGAGATCTAAGTCAAAGAAAACTTTGAGCCTATTAAAACCCCATTTCCCTCTCCCAAAAAACCTCTATCTTTTCCATCTTGGAAGTCTATCCAAGAAGGTTTTCAAAACAAGAAGGAGGTCCTAGTTGAGAAGATTGAAAATCAAGTTGCAGTTGTTGAAGAGACTCAAGAAGGCTATGATAAAGATGAAGTGGTGGTTGAGAATAACGAAGCACTTATTTCCAAATTGAACCTAATTTCTCTTCAATAATTCCTACAAGAATCTCCTATTCCCAATCCCATTCATGAGACATCCACCATACCTCATACTCCCTTTCCAACTCATGAATCTATCCATCACCCTCTCACCAGCTCCCTTATTGAAGAGGAACTTATCATATGGGAATTAAATGAAGAAGAGGTTTTAGCTACAAGTTTGGTCCAAGGAGAGTGTGAAGAAAATAATTCAAGTGTATATGATGAGGAATTCACCATTGCTACTCCTCTTGGTGAAGATAAACATAAATCAGTTTTCATAAATGAAGAAAGGAATGATCTTGAAGATGTTACAGCTACCTATGAGGAGAGTATTAAGATTGATACCTTAGCCAATGAATTAGTTTATGAAGACATGAAAGAAAAGGCTATTGTGAGAAACATCATGTTGACTAACTTTGTTGAGTCAAATGAGCAAGTTCAATGAGATTTGAAGGACTCATGGTAGGCCTATTTACACATGTTCAAAAAATATTAAGGTTTTGAGAAGTTGACACCTCTATGAGAACAAGATCGAGTTGATGATGAGGAATGCAAGGCTCATAGTGAGCCAATATGCCTTGAAAATAATCACTAAGAGCTACTTGTCCATGATAAATAAATCTATGATGAAGATATTCTTCAATAAAAGTAAATATATAGAATTGGAAAAATCAATAGAGGCTAAGGTTGTTGTTACCTTCATCGACTGAGAGGACCTATGGTAGAAGTATTGGTAAGTTTACAATGAATTTGAGGCTCTTCAAGGGCCTATGCCTTCTATGGGATGGATTGAGGATTTTTTTGAGGTTGCCTTCCCTCTTGAAAGACAAGGTGACAATCTCCAAGGTACCAAGTTTGAGGCTTCCTATATGAACCAAGAAGTAGTCATGCTTGAGTTGACATTTAACATCAAGAGAGATAAAAAGAAGCATATTGATGCACAATATGAATTCACATTCATAGGTGACTACTTTTATACCACCACTTCACTTGAGAGCATGTCAATAAGATTGACAAGCAAGGAAAGGATGAAGATAACAAGACCAAGGTCCAAGAGGTAGCTTGCCTCATGTCATTTTTCATCTCATGGAGTAAAGGATACAAGAAGCTTCCCCTTTGATCCAGGAGGAAGAAAAAAAAATTAGGTTAGTTGTACATATTAATTTCTTTCTTGTTTTTTGTCTTCCCTAAGTGCTTAGCAATAACATGTGTGTGTTTTATTTCTTTTCTTTGTGTGTGTTGTGAAAGAGTTATCAAAACTCTTCAGCCAAGATCTCTCTAAGAGCTCATTACTATAGCCATATATTTTTCAACATACACTCAAAGAAGAAACCATTTGAAAACAAAATCAATTGTTAGAAAAAAAAAAAAGATATGCAAACTATTACAAATCATTTATATTACAATGTAGAGAACTTACTTATATAGGCAAGTCAAAACAAGATGCAATCTAAACTAGGCAATGTGGGATAAATCCCCACATAGGAAAAAACTAGTTAAAGACTAATAACCTAGCTAGAACCTAGCAAGCATGAGTAATAAGATACTTTAACACCCCCCTCAAGTGAAGCTAAGAGATAACAATAAAGGATGTAGTGTGTATCCATATGTCCCTATGGATGCCAATCCATCTTTTTAGAGTACATATATGTTGAGTTGTAGTAATTACCAAGTCAAAGTAGGAATGGTGTTGAATAAGAGGATCACTAGACACAAACATTACACTCCAAAATACTAGTTAGAATGATGAACCCAAGGAAGCATCACTTGAACACCCTCTAATAAGATGGTGAGAAGTGAGTATAAATACTAGTGGAGTTGCCACACTGGTGTCACTGGTGGGGATAACACATTGGTATCACTATAAGAATCACCAAAAAGGCCATGGAGTCAAGTAACAATCCTTATATGGGTTCTATAAAATAAAGTGCCTAAATAAGATACCCATATACAAAAGAGAAATCTAGAAAACACTCAAAAAAGTGCAATAATACATATAAATCTCATGAAGTTGAGAAAAGGAGAAACCCCATAGAAAAAAATCCACCCCCCATAAGAGAGAAAAGAATAAGAGAGAGCTAGAAAGCCCCCCAAAGGTGATGTTGAATTAGTCTATACTTGAAGCATGTGCAATTCACAAAAGAACTCAATCTGCACGAGTGGTCCAAGTCCACTACTCGATCACAAAAACAACTAACACTGGGCTTCACTAGAATAAATTAATCAAGTAGACTCTTAGTGGTGACAAAAGTACAAAAGAGTACTACATATGCAAGGAATACTCAACACCAAGAAGTAGAATGTACATCACACCCCCATGTTGTTAACTGGGTGGAGTAGAGAAAAAAGATCTGCATGAATGGTCTAACTCCACTACTTGAATACCGAACAAGATGACATAGTATACACCAAAATATCTCCATATCATGCTAAAAGAGACTGTCAAACTATTGAAAAAGACAAGATGACACTAGGATTCATTAGAATAGCTACATTTCAAGCTATGGGAGACTGTCAACTATCAAAAAATGGTGTCAAAAATATATAAAATATATCTCAAAGATTATGGCCCATGGTGGTGATAGAAGATTCAAGTAATTGAAGAAGTGAAAATATGCCCAGAATATAACACACAAATGCATGAAGGTAGACAAAGCTAAATCAATGAACCCCCCATGCCACTTTATAAATCAGTGCAAGTATAATATAACCCATACACAAAAAACACCAAATAGAAACCAGGAAGACACTAGGCTTCACTAGAATAGCTATAAACAAGGAGATTGTCTACCTTTCAAATAAGCCATCAAGAGAGATGTTCCAAAAAATAAAAGAGCAAAAAACAATATCTCCATAGAAGAAGGTGAGGCAATAATAAAGGGGCCTCAAGGAGACATGACACCAAATACCAGTGTGTCAAAATATTAATGCATGTCGTGGGTTGATGGAAGAGTGTGGAAAATGGTGAAAAAATACATGTATATAAAAACACACTAGAAAATTATCAACAGCCAAAAACACCCTATAAATCACATGTAGAAGGACATCATTTTTAGCAAAAAATGCATTTAAGATAGTACGTGCACAAAGTATAATGTATGGCCCATAGCATAGGAAACCCCCTAGTAGTTATAATGCATAATTAATAATAAGACATCAGACTCAGCTAAAAATACGTCCATGAGTACAACAAATGATGACAATGTAATCTAAAAGAAGCAAGAAGGAAGTTTGTGTTGCCTATGAGGGGGTCTAACCTCCTACCAGAACAAACCTCACCCTCTAATATTTGACAAATGAAATATATAAGGTACATGCAAAACAAAAAATATTCCCTCAGTAAATTATCATAACATATCAAATGTGTCACCACTAAAATGTCACCATAAACTGTAGCAAAAGGTAGCATAACTAATGTAAAGAGACACCTTCTAGAATGCATCTCTTTATATTTTAGTGCATTTTAAAATTTAAATAGGACTAATTCATGAGAAATGAAAAAATATGAACTTTTGAAAAAGACGGTGCTCAATTTTGAGCTACCGATCAAAATTTATTAAACAATCAACTTCCCATAAATAAGGAATATTTAATAAAAATTTGCACTAAAAGTTAAAAGCCAGTAATATGACTAAGGTGGACCTATCCTTCCAACCACTCGTTAGAACTGACATGGAACCAAAAATCTTCTCAAATCAATAAAAGTCAAAAAATATTCCCCTCTCATAACAAGGATAAAAATCACTTGCCCAAATATTGTCCCCAACTTCCGAATTAACAAAAAAAACTTTAAATATCCTCCACTACCAAATCCATGGCCTTACGGTACCTAAAGACAAAAAAATTGAATATGGTCCCCACTCCTTTTATAACAACCCCACTAAAAAACACAAAGGGGACTTTCACTAAGAAATAACTTTAGTAAGGAATTGTTTTTAAAAAATATATAACTACATAAAGGTCCTTTCAAACAACTTTACAATATCAAACAACTTAATAAAAATATCCTTTTAAAATACATTTCAACCCAAAAAACCTTGATTTTGGTGAGTCAATACATGGTAGGCATATGACAAAGGAAACCAACAGTGGTTAGAGTCGATCAAGCATGTTACCACTATGCATGATGATGTTGGTGGTAGACTAGATGAAGAGGGAGCATGGCATAAGAAGAGGCTAATGCAAACACAAATGCCCAGCCACCACCATAGCCATCTTACTATTACACCCACCCTGTTGCAATCCCTTATGCCAATACCTATGGCTATGATACAAGAGTAGACAAATCTCAAATAGTTGTTAAAAAAATAGTAGTGCATGCAAGAAATCTATTGAATTATAAATCATCAATAGATCAAGTAAAATTAATGCAATATTATAGCGAAGGAGGTGGATGGTGTTAGATCCAAGTAGCATAGAGACATGTGGGATGGCTATGTAGATAACAATACACATATCATAATTATATCATTGCATATGGATATCTAGTGCTAGGTCAATCCAAATCATATCTTGGTGGAGTGGCCTTCTAAAAAAGTCAAAGCCTTTTTTAAAACCTTTAATATTACATTGCAAGTTGAGCTATGAGGTAATAATGCCAAGGCTGATGAAAACACAGACCAATGCCATCCGACCCAAAAAATAATGCAAGTCTAATCCAAATGAGATGTATGGCCAAGGAGGTGACCAAGTGTATGACCCAACAACAAATATTTCATACCACATTTAAACAAATGCAAATTTTTATGGAAGTGATTTAAATGTAGGCAGAATTAATGTTAAATGATTCACAAAAGGATGAAATAGAATCTCCTGGGATAGTAGATCTATAAAAAGGATCTATGATCCATATAACATAGAAGATAGTTTTTTTGATAGCATGAGAAGATAATGATCCACTCAAGCCAAAAAATGAGGTGCAATGATTCAGTTTAATGCTGATAGATCATACCCAACAAGATCATGCACAATATGGATGCAAAGAATCACCCAATCAGCATGCCACTATGCCAAATACAACTGTGCTAAATTGCCAATGCCACTTGTAGTTAGAGGAGGAGAAATCTTGAGTAATGGGATCTTGGAGATGGATATAATTACTATGAAAGAGTTATCAAGACTCTTCAGCCAAGATCTCATTATAATAGCCATAGATGCTTCAGCATACACTCAAAGAAGAAACTAATTGAAAATAAAATCAATTGTTGTATAAAAAAAGAGATATGCAAAAGATTACAAAGTATGTATATTACAATGTAGATGACTTACTTATATAGGCAAGTCAAAACAAGATGTAAGCTAAATTAGGCAATGTGGGATAAATCCCCACATAGGACAAAACTAGGTAAAGACTAATAACCTAGCTAGAACCTAGCAAGCATGAGTAATAAAATAATCTAACATGTTGTCCTTATTTTATGTGTTTGGAGGTCAAATCAGTTTGTTTTTTTAATGGTCATGGTCTGGTCAAGTCTAAATTTAAGTGCAAATGAGTCCATTGACTAATGGAAGGACAAGACTATTGGTCTATTTAGCATAGCAGACATGTTACCCCTGTAAATTGCCAATTTGTTGACCAATTTTGACCCCAAGGTCAAAATGTCAACCTCTATAGGAAAATACTTTCTTATCATGTCTTGTTATCCATATTCATAGTTGTTTCATGCCTTATGAGGTCCTCACATAGTCTTTCTAAAACCTTGTTAGCAAAAGTTAAGGTTTGTTTGGAGAGATTAAGGTAATAGTTTGTCTTTGCATTATACTAGGTTAGTCATGTCATGGAGTGATGAAACATGGTCAAGTGGTGTCATAGGTCCCTAGGTGTCCTTCAAGGTCATATTTTACCCTTCACCACCTTCTAATAAAATTTCATGTATGTTTGGAAAGGTTATGGTTCTTTTGTGGACTTTAAGGTAATGTTTTATGAGAAAAATAGTGATTTTTGGCTAATTACAACATATGACAAAGCCCCAAAAGTGAATTATCCATACTAACACTCTTTACAAGGTCCTTGGAATAGTTACATAACTACCATATATGTCATCAAGTCGGAAAGAAATTAGAATCATGAATTTCAATGCTTAAGAGGGAGTTTCACTCACATGTACAAACTTATGACCTCATCTTCAAGTAAAAAATGTTTTAAAAGTGTTATTTTAGCTTCTACAGGTGAAATCCATGTTTGGATTGTAGGGACAGGTCTCAAGTATGTAAAAATTGCCTCCTCTCCATCACACTCTTCACAAGCTTGTAAAGGTATATTTCAAGTGCTTGGTATGGATAGGAGAGAGAAGACCAGGTCCTAAGCTCTTAAAAAAATATGAAAACCCTAATGACCTTGACATTCCATGCATTATTTAGGAGATTAAGGGGCTAAAATTTTTGAATGATTGCTAAGAAGTTAAGATGGTCTAAAACTGATTACAATTCCCATTAGCTTAGGTTTGGGAAATTTTATTTCAATTTTTAACTCATTGGAGCATGAGAAATATTATTTGAGGTCTATATGGAGTCTACACAACCATTTCATAACTTCCTCTATCATATTGGCACATGTGATATTGGATTTTAGAGCATGAAAGCTTCATAAAGATAGGTTATAGGTTGTACTTAAGGCTTAAAATCTTTTTGTTGATTTCAATGTATCTAAATAATTGAAAAATGATTCACCATCTTGCCACTCCAACAAATATTCTTAAATCATTTGATTACTATTCTTTTTAATCTCTAAATGTCATTTGTGCTCCTAGCTTGAAGACTATGCATATGGGAATGCATGTGTAATAATGGTTGAAAAGTATTGTTTTTACCTTGTCAAGGTTGTTTGAGGGTCTTGAACTCACAAAGAAACAATGGATAATGATCTCAAATTTTGGAAAAGGTCAAAATAAACCTCACAAAAGGCTTCTTGATTTGAATGTAGGCCTATAAGTCTGCCTAGACTTGTAGGTCTCTTTTGCACATGAAATACAACCCTTGCATTAAATCTAATATTTCAATGGGGATAGATGCAATATGTAAGGACATAGTTAAATAGATTATGGAGAATAGTGACTTGGAAAATTCACTTTTGAACTCAAACAATTAGTCATAATGTACCTAAACACACTTCAACCTTACATACACTCAGGCCTTCTTAAGGTTTCAGGCTAATTTTTAAGCTTGAAAGAACATATGAAGTGAAATATATTGGAGATGGAAGTCATGAATCCTAATAAATCCTTGGATAGTTTACAAGATTTTTAGTGGAGACAATGCAAATATCTATTCTTAGAAAGAGGTAAAACTCAATCACATAGTCAGGCTTCTGTGTAGGCTTGTAAAGAAGTATGGGTTATTGTGAGATGATGCAATTGTCAGGAATGCGAAACACCGGAAGCATACAGTTGATTACTAAATACCAAGCAACTATGATATGCGGAAATAACTAGATTCACCAAGTAACTAGAATTTAGAATAACACAGCATACGAGAGACAATACACCAATTGTATTAATACTTTATACAGAAAAGAATACAATAAAGAAGATGCCACTTCTTCTCCACCACCTCTTCAGAGGCTCGCTCCTCAAGTGAACAGTAATTCTTCTCCCCAAAGAGGTCCACTCAAATACAGAGTTGGTGTTACCTCCCATGCTCCACGCACAACACAAGTGCTCCACGCACTCCACAAGTACTTGTTCAACAAGTACTCAAGGTACTAGTTCTTGAACCTGCAATAAGCACTTCAACAGACCATACTTTGGAAGGAACTCCCTTGCCTTCCTCTTAGCTCTATCCGAACACACCAAAGTAGATCCTGCCTGATACTGTCTATATGGCACACCTGCAAATCAAACAAATGAACCTCGACACTCACCTGTAGATCAACGATCTTACTTACCATGTAGATCTCCTTTCATGCAACTGTGACCAAGAACTCCTGAAGAATCCAACTCTCCAAACCAGCACCAAACGCCTGGTACCGCTGTGGAACTAGGAGGAACACCCTTGCTCACCTCACACACAGAAGGAGCAAACTTTGCTCAACTCAAACTAGCCCACTTTTCCAATACAACCATGAGTCTATATATAGATCTCATCCAAACAATAATTAGACATCTAATTACAATAATTAGATGTAGTCAGTCTAAAAATAGATCTCTTCATGCAAACACTTGGTTCGTTGCTAACTGCCCGTAATTAGCTCGCAGTCGAACCACACAGGCGATCGACGTCGGTCCCTGTCTGCCTGGAGGTGACCGACGTCGGCCGAAATACGTCGGTTGCTTCTCTATGCTATCCTGCCGACGTCGGCTGATCAGACCGACCCCAGCTTCTCTGCAACTCAGCAACCTTCAGCAACCTCCTCTCCTGTTTGCATTAGTGAAGCTTTTAGCTCCACAATCCTAACAATCTCCCACTTGGAGATAAACAGCTGCACTGTACCTGTACCTGTACTCCATCTAATTTGTTTCCTGGTTTGTATCCCTCTTCAAGCTCCCACCTGAAGACAACCCACCACACATCCCGTGGTGTACCACCTGTCATCCGAGTACCCTGCCACATCCGAACCTACAACACCTGTAGTGAAGTCCTGACCCTGCATAGCAACACCTGCTACCGGTCCCTCTCAAAAAACCTGAGAACCCACTTCCCCGAATTGGCTCCTAACTCTGACAGCTCCCACTACATGGGAATACTCAGGTCTATACCAAACCTCATGTGATTTTGGACACTGTACCTGTCCAGCCCTTAGTGTGCTCCGGTTCTGCATCCTGAACCTCGCCAACACCTGATTCACATCAGCTCCCACTCGAGACAAAATCAACCTGTGATCTCTATGCCTCCCATGTCAAAGAATTTCGCTACTCCAAACTCCTCATGACATGCCACTGAACTAATCTTACCCTTAGCTCAGCAAAACCCTGTATGTACACCCCTGCTAGCTAGCATACTATCCACATACAGCAATAGAATGATGTTGCAATCATCATCCCCCTGGTAAGTCAAACCACAGTAGTTACCCTGACACTAACTAGAGTCATGCTCTGTCCTCCACCTGTCAAAACCTGTACCACTGTCCTGCAGCTCCTCAAGACCATATGACCTGGTCTTCCGTCTCACATATCCGTTCTCTCTATTCTTCTACTAAGGTATCCATTCGTCTCTGTGCTTTCATCTACCTGGCAAACCTACCAAAACACCCGTCTGGTTCTACATCATATCCCTGCCTAGCTCACACCTGTTTCTTGGATCCTTCCTGCTCTATAATCAGCAACATGTATAAAGAAGAGGAACACGAATTTGAGGGCCTACTTACACCTTCAGTCCTCCGTATGGGTGTTTGAGACTCCTTGACAGCATGCTGTCCACCCAAAATTCGTTACAGTGACCGACCTCGGCCACCCCACAGTCTGCATCCGACCGACGTCGGTTCCATGCGTCTGTCCCTGACTACCGACCCTGCGGTGTCCCTGCTGCCGATGTCGGTCCTCCTGACCGACATCGGTCTTACATACTGCCGACGTCGGTCCCATGACCGACGTCAGTCTTACCCTGCCCAACATCGTTAGCTTCGGTCTGCACATGACCGACATCGGCACCTGTCTGTTCGACGCCGGTTCCTCCTGACCGACGCCGGTGTCTGTGTTCGCCTGTGAGTGATGACTTTTTACCCGCGAGCTTCTTTGAATCAAAACCCATGTCCCAATTGCTCTGCTCAGAAGTATCCAGCCTCATCCACTGAACTCTGTCCGCCATCTCCTCCAAAAACACCAAGGCTTTCCAGTTCTTAAGCCTGTCAAATATATCTATCTTCCGCTTAAGAACATGCATCTCCTTCCTGCTCATGTGACCAAGCCTCCGAAGCCATGTCTCCGCAACAAAAGAAGAATCAGTAATATAAACAAGTAGATAAAGAGTACCTATTTTCTTACCACCAGCTAATTCAAGTGCATCCACTGTGAGAGTTCTTGTGCATCTCTCATCACCCAATCTTTTTGAAGAAATTAGCCATATCTCTAAACCTGGGACCTGCATGACCTCCATCAACACCTGTGTGTTGGCCGCCTGCAATTTCAGCTTCACTTCCCCTTTGCCAATTCTTTGGCAAGGCTTACCAGCTCCTCTACCTGGGGCTGCATGGAAAGAGACAACCGAATCTTTTATCCAAGATTCAACTTTATCCAAGAAACCTCCCAGAGCATCCTGTGCAACAACACCTGCTACATCTGCTTCTTCAGTTTCTTCATGCTGATCTGCTACCAACCAACAATATTCTTTTACCTGCTCTTTCTTTCCATAGGACCATGAGTAACCATCTGTGCTTTTCAACTCCTCCATTCTTAGCTTACTTTCATCTGCCATTGCTCTACTCCCACTCGATCAGAAATCCCTGAGAGTGACCTGTAACCAAACACAACCCTGCTTCCTGCAACCTTAGCTCTGATACCACTTGTCAGGAATGCGAAACACCGAAAGCATACAGTTGATTACTAAATACCAAGCAACTATGATATGTGAAAATAACCAGATTCACCAAGTAACTAGAATTCAGAATAACACAGCATATGAGAGACAATACACCAATTGTATTAATACTTTATACAGAAAAGAATACAATAAAGAAGATGCCACTTCTTCTCTACCACCTCTTTAGAGGCTCGCTACACCTCAAGTGAACAGTAATTCTTCTCCCCAAAGCTCTCCCTCTCACAGGTCCCAACACCCAACTCAAATACAGAGTTGGTGTTCACCTCCCATGCTCCACACACTCCACAAGTACTCCACGTACTCAACAAGTACTCAAGGTACTTCAAGTAGATCTCCCATGAACCTGCAATAACCTGCACTTCAACAGACCATACATATGGAAGGAACTCCCTTGCCTTCCTCTTAGCTCTATCCGAGTACACACCTGTACTCCAAGTAGATCCTGCCTGATACTGCTCCCTGTTGTGTTGCTGTCTATATGATCTTGCACACCTGCAAATCAAACAACGGTTCTGCTCATCTGTGAACCTCGACCTTGCACACACATACACCTGCAGATCAACGATCTTACTTACCATGTAGATCTCCTATATAGGCCATGCAACTGTGACCAAGATCCTACACTCTTGAAGAATCCAGCTGACTCTCCAAACCAGCACCAACACGCCTGGTACTGCTGTGGAACTAAGAGGAACACCCTTGCTCACCTCACACACAGAAGGAGCAAACTTTGCTCAACTCAAACTAGCCCACTTTTCCAATACAACCATGAGTCTATTATATAGATCTCATCCAAACAATAATTAGACATCTAATTACAATAATTAGATCCGTAGCTCTCAGTCTAAAAATAGATCTCTTCATGCAAACACTTGGTTCGTTAGCTAACTGCCCGTAATTAGCTCGCAGTCGAACCACACAGGCGACCAACGTCGGTCCCTGTCTGCCTGGAGGTGACCGACGTCGGCCAATATATGACCGACGTCAGTTGCTTCTTTATGCTATCCTGCTGACGTTGGCTGATCAGACCGACCCCAGCTTCTCTGCAACTCAGCAACCTTCAGCAACCTCCTCTCCTGTTTGCATCAGTGAAGCTTTTAGCTCCACAATCCTAACAGCAATGTTCATATGAAAATTAAGGATTGAATAGAAATATGGAAATAAGTCCTAAACTTTTTTCAAGATCCTCAAGAGATAATTTTTAAGACCTCTATTATTTGAAGAGCTTAAAGCTCAGTCAACCCCAAATAAATACTTATAGGCCTGAATGGACACTCAGGGTTGGTTTTCAAACTTGAAGAAGACAATGCAAGGTTTGGTGATTGAGTTTGAGTAGATAGATAACTTTTTGAAGACATTAAATATCAAATAAACCTAAATGAGGTTCATATGGAGATGACCAAATAATACACACTTCAATCCTACATACACTCAGCTCGTAACTACACAGTTAGGCAAAATGGTGATACACACGTATGTTTGAGGTTTCAAGTTGATTTCTATATTTGAAATAGTATAGACAACACAAGCCAATGGAGAATGATATGGTGGTGAGTTATGAGAACATAATATCCATAAAAATTTTATGATGACTTTAAATGAAACCTATCAAAATGGATGTAAGGGTTATAGGAAACCATTTAGAACAAAGAAGCTCTTGTGAACTCAGCCAAGAGATATAATGATGTTTTGTAGGCCTATGTGTCTCAAAATGATGAATATTTGGTCTATTAAAGATGATAAAATAACATTAATATCCTAAAGAGGTGATAAATACTATGGAAAAACACTCCATGAAGTTTATAACTCCTTTGATTGTGGAGAAAATGGAGAAAAGATAAAACAGAGACCTCTAGCATCAAGAAGCTCAGGCAGCCAACAAACCCTCATAGTGAACAAGTACATTATAAATCCTTTTGAAGGCCATTTTCCATTTAAAAAACATTTGTAAACATGTTCCAAGTCTCTTCAGACCTATGTAAGGTCATTTTAATCAATGATGAACATTTGAGAGGCTTTTAAGCCTAAAACTTCTCTCTCAACCTATATGCATAGTCCTCCACACTTGAGAAGGTATTTTTTGAAGCTCATAAGTCCAAAAATATGATTCATGGAATGGAATGACAATTATATATTCTTTGGAGGTATTCATATTCCATTTTCATAGTAATATTTGTTGAGTGAAAAGACCTATAGGCTATGAACAGATGTTAAGAATATAGGGTAGTCACAGAATGCATACTTGAGCCCGATAGACCACCAAATTTTACTTATATATCTCATGATGTTTTTAATTGTACTAAGTTGTGTTTGTAGGTGGTGGATAGGTCCACCTAGTTCCACTTTGTGGCACTAGGAGAGATAAATAAGCACTAGTCTTTATGAACCATTGCTAAGACTAAAAATTAGTTTGAAGTTATGTAGAAAGTAAAAAGTGACCCAATGTGAGAAATATGATTTCAAATTCATTTAAATGTATTTATTAGACCTTTTAGTGAAATTTATGACATTCAAAACTCTCATGATCACTTGAGTGTGTCTTTGGTTGGCATATGCAGGTACATAATTAGACAGAATATGGCAAAAAATAGGGTTGTAGGCTTGTATGTGAAGAAATAAGGTATATATTAGATTATAAACCAATTACAGATGTCTAATAAGGCTTTATAAAGGTTTTTAAATCACCCACACTCATTTTTAGGTCTACTAAGAAGGTTCATAAGCTTTACAAGTTTTCAAGTGAGTCAAGAAAGGAGAAATGCATTATTTTTCAAGTCAAAAAGCCTATATGCAGGCCTATACAACACTTCAAGAGACCTATCCTCAATGTATTTAGTTTCTTGAGGATTTTTCAGACCTAAAAAAACTAATTCCAAGCACTATATCCTCAAAATTTCTTGCCAAACACTCCAACTATCTCTCAAGCCTATGTAAGCACCTAGACTAGGGTTTCTAGCCATTTCATGGTTCACCCATACATGGAAGGTATCAAGGGATAAAAACTAACATAAATCATGGTATTATCATTTGTATAGTTAATCAAACACTTCCCAAAATTTTAAAACATGTGGGAGTGATTTTAGGCCAAATTGTAATTTTTAGGCAAGGAGGCCTAATTGATGAGAGAATACTAGAAAAAGGACACCTCCACTTGATCTCATGTCTTTAAAATTGGAATGAAGATAAAATGGGATACTGGGTCCTCAAATATGTTTTCATTTTCCAAATATCCTTCGTAAATTCTTCTACACCAAGAGGTTTACATGTTTTTAGGGCTACAAGTAATGAGGCCAAAAGAGAACTTTTGGTGCAAAATAGAATCTTGGGGAGAGTTTGATGACTCAAAATGAATTGTTTCAGGTCTTATATGATATTAATATGACTTCCATGAAGAGATAACACATTATATAAAATAAACTCAAGTTTTGACACTTGTCAGCAAGATTGGCCTAGTGAGAACAAGATGAACTTCAAGACACTTAGCAAGAGAAATAGTGATGTGTCAAATGTAACCTTCAGAGATCAGATGAAATATTTCAATATTAAATAAATATATCAATTCAATAGGACCTGACCATCAAGAAGGCCACTTGTCCATTGACAAGCCAAGAGAAGGGGCAATTTTCAAGAACAAGATCAATGTATCAAGCAAGATTTTAAACTTCCACGCCACTTGGAGTAGAAGAGCATATGCAAGAGATAAAAACTTGTCCTTAAAGAATTTATGAGTCAATTTCATACCTCTTTCTTTTTTTAACTCTCTTTTTTACTCTTCCTCTCTCCTACACCCTTCTCTCTTCTTTTCTAACCTTTTCTATACATTCAAATTTGATAAGATAAGTTTGTATCCTCCACCTAGGTATGGTGAAGCCCTCACCATTTTTAATCATTTTATCAATGAGAATAGTTTGGTTTTACCTCCTCCTTTGATTGGTTTTAGTGTGCATGCTTGACTAGTTGATCTTACTAAGTGATAGCTTTGCTTCCTTGGTATGTTGTCCTTATCTAGTGTTCATGTTCAGTTTAAAATCCTTTTTAAATTATTCTAAAGTGTCTAAGTGAGGTTATAAGGTTGATTAATTAGATTATTCACTAATTTCATGTTATGACCTTTTGACTAATCCTCCTATCCCAAGTATTATTCACAACATTCATGAGAAATACTGATGTAGCTAGGTAAATTTAGAGTAGTATTTGTTCTAGGTTAGTCTCATGTTTGAAGTGAATTTTCATCTAGTTGGTAGTGGTCCAACTAATAGGTCATCCACAACCTTGAGGTGTTTCCATGTTATTCCAAATTTTTAATGCTTGAACTACCTTCCAAAGGGTGAAAATTTGGTTGATAACAAGTCCAATTACCAATGAATTTGAAGGAAAAGAACAAATGGAAGATTTAAGGTACATTTTTATTCTATGATATCATGCTAATTATGGGAAACAATAATTTCAACTACAATTAGGGCATTCAAAACAATTCAAGAAGGAAATAACCATAACTATACATAATGATTTGTACACAAGGAAAAACTAAAGAAACCATATAGGTAACCATAACCAGTAAATATATATTGATCTCTTCTAAGTATGGGACCCTTTCTTCTTAAAAATAATAACATATATAGATGCTTACATATATATGATTTTCTATCTTCTATCCAAGCTTAACACCAAAAGGAATCTCTTTTTATTCCAACCTATTACAACTTCTTAAGCAAAGGACAAAATAAACCAACTTGTGAAAACCTGAGTTCATTATGCAAAGATGGAAAATAATTACACTTCATAGTTTTACAGTCTTTGTTATTCTACTAACAAAACTGAAATATACCTCAAGTTGAGATATCCAATATTCTAGTCTCCCCACATTCACATCTCCATAATATATTTGAATTTATATCTTTACCTCAGCCTTGAATGGAGGTGGATCTTCATTGTTATAGGGTTACTCTTATTTATTCTCATGAGTCTCAAGAGTATCCTCCTTGTTTGCTTTTATTTCCTTCATAGAAACACAAATCTTCTCCATGAGAATCCCCATTATGGACTCCAACCAATAAACCTTGCTCATGGAAAGAGAAATGTTATCTACTCCTTCTTAAAGCTTGGAAAATTTCTCTTATGATATTTCAGCATCTTATTCATTAGCATGAGTCATACTTTTGATCTCTTGCTTCCACTTCATTATGGAAATATCTACTTCAAAGGGAACTAGGATACCTTGACCACTAGCAATAGTTTCTCTAGTGATAGCCATAAACTTGAAATGTAGTAAAAAACACACAAAACCACATATAATACTAATGTTAAACTAACTCTAATACCAATTTGATCCATAAAGTAGGTGGATATTTTACACCAAGCTTCACCAACATGAATCTTATAACTCCTAGCTGAACAATAATTAGAAGATAATTATTATAGGCTATTTAATACTTTAAAAAGGATAAAAAAGTGTCAAAAGTAAAATTTACAACATATTTCACATGAAACATGAAGTATAAGAATAAGAAACTACCAAGAGGAACATAAGATTTATCTTGGAGAAACCCAATGTGGGAAAATCTCTAGTGGGTGAGGAAATTGCACTTTCTTTCCAATTTTTAATGCAATAAATATACAAGTTACTACCAAATATGGCCTTCATGAATAAAATTATCACTACTACTCTATCTAAAACTTATACACAAAACTGCCTTGCACGTATTAGACACTTCTTTCTGTTCCAATTAAGTTGAACCAACAAACTACAACTTGGAAACAATGAGACAACAAGAACAAAGTCTCAAACTTAAAACTTGAAATGTGTATCCAACTTTAATACTTTTCATTGAGTTTTTTAATTCCTTTTTCCTTCACAAGACCTATATTTATGCTCTCTCAATTTTTGAGTCTAAATAAGCTTAAAAAAATTGTCAATGAGAAGAAGAAACATTTGTAATTGGTCAACTTTGAGCTTTTTATATGGTGAAGAAACTTATAATGTATGTATATCAGAAGTTTTGAAACTATTGGGGTGGTTATGCAACTTCCACTAATACACCATAGGTTACACAACCTCTAGATTAGTTACACAATCTCCATCCTAAAAATAGTTGTGGTTTCTTTATGTATGAAAAACTCCTTCACTTAAACAGCTAAAACTTATTAACTTCATCACTATGAATATATCTCAATCACCCCCACATTAACTCTACCACTATAGCATGTTTTATCTAAGCTTGTGAATATGAAATATCTTATAATAATTAATTGCATATAATTGAGCATAGTGGAAACATCTAGGATACATGACTAGTACACTAAGATTCAAATTTGGATAATTATGCAAAAACAACAAAAATCAATAGTGTTTGAATGGATTTTGGTTTCAAGGGCCTCTCACCATATGGTCAAGGTTCTATGTTTACTAGTCTTAACAACTTCTACACAAATTAAATATTTGTACAAAACTCTATTCCTCTAGGTGTTGAGGATGAAGGGTTCGTTGAGATTGAGAATAGCATGTTCAATGGAGTTATTCATGTTCCATGTTTTTATGATTAAATATATACATCTATCAAATCACACATTTTGGTGAATTCAAAACTATTGGTTTACACCTATTGATGCTATTATCATAGATGAAAATACTAGTATGATATTGTAGCCACTATCAAGTTTGATCATCGAGCTAGATTATATAGGTTTAACATCTTTGTGTTTGATCATCCTTCACAATTCATGAGTTTGCATAGAAATTACTTGAGTAAAATCTAGCATAAGAATTTTTTTCATCAAAACTATCAGTCATTATAGGACCTTAGTAAGCAAAAAATGGTTCATGGTTCATTGAAAGTTTCTTTTAGATATGGCATTTTTTGGGGTTGCAAACTTAGAAAACAACATAAGAAACCTTTGTTAAAGGCCAAGAAAAAATGGAAAGGAATAGATTTGATATGCTTCATGGTGATCTCATGCCATTCCCTCATGTTTCTTTTATAAACATGAATATGTGCTTAAATTCATTGATGATTTCTCTCGTATAATTTAGGTATACTATTTGAAAAAGAGAAGTGAAGTCTTCATACACTTTAAATTTTTCAAAACCATT